>CM076611.1:10483615-10554861 GCA_038502775.1 Hippodamia convergens | reverse complement strand
AAAGATGTCTAGACATTAATCTAGAGAGAAACTATCAGAATTGCGACATAGCTATTCACTCAGATAGCCAAGCTGCTATTAAAGCACTGAATTCCTATGTCATCGACTCAAAGTCGACATGGGAATGCCGGATCAAACTCAATGAGGTAGACAAGAAAAAATAAGGTCTCTTTGATACTGGTCCTGGTCATTCGGGAATCACAGGTAACGAAGAAGCCAACAAACTTGCCGCTCGGAAACCACTCACTGGCCCAGAATCTTTGGTGGTATAGGAAAATATACCTATAAGAAAGAGTTTCTGGAGAAGGAGAAAACTGAAAGTGAAAATCTCTGCAGAATCTCCCAGGGTTGGATCACTCCAAAAAGTTTCTTTGGAATTTTGAAACTGCAAGATCCAAAAGATATTTGAATCTCAGTAAGAACCAACTACACCTCCTCGCTGGCTTTTTACATGGCATTGTCGCCGCAGAAAGCACTGCTGAGAATGGGCGTATCGGACACTGACGAGTGTAGATTCTGTGGGGAAGAGGAAGAAACTCCTATTCACCTATTCAACTGAATGCTTCGGCATTGTAAGCCAAAGGAAACAATGCTTTGGTCAAAAGACCTGTAGGAGTGAGGAATTAGCCTCACTGAAGCCTTCTGAGATATTGGATTTCATAAGATCTCTGGGATGGAAGGCGAGCTGTAAAGCTTTGTCAGGGGGGCACAATAGACCATCAGGTCGCAGTGGACTGTAATCTTTTTAAATTATCAAACTAACTACAACATTAAGAGGAATCTACACCATGTGTGTGAAGTTGGCCCCAATAATTTTCGAACAAATTTGATGATGATGAA
Source organism: Hippodamia convergens (assembly GCA_038502775.1). Taxonomy (NCBI): domain Eukaryota; kingdom Metazoa; phylum Arthropoda; class Insecta; order Coleoptera; family Coccinellidae; genus Hippodamia; species Hippodamia convergens. Next base: position 10,554,021 of record CM076611.1, on the reverse strand, counting down.
CGAAGTTGGCAAATTTTCAAAGCAGTTGGAAGATTTTCAAGGGAGTTGGAAAAATTTCAAAGCAAATGAAAAATTTCAGAAAGGTTTGGAAAAATTCCAAAGCATTGGAAAAAAATTCCAAAACAGTTGGAATCAGTTCAAAGCAGTTGGTAAAATTTCGAAGCAGTGAAAATACATAAATCCAAGAGAGTTATAAAATACGAAGGAATCTGAATTAGAAAAAAACATGTTTGCAATCAATAGTTGGCAATATATGTATAGCCGGCAATAAATGTAATTTAACCCAATAATATTACCATCAAGTGTTAGAAGAGATGCGACCTCAAGAAATAGGTACCCAGTTGTAAATTTTTCAGATACGTCGCATGAACTGTGTCATAAAAAAACCATCTGGTATCATAAATTTAACCTGTTACTTTCAGATAAGCAGAATCGTCATTAGGTAGGCTCTTCTTACATTGTGTTATAGTTTTGCGAATATACAATATGTGTACATAAATTTAAATAATGGCCTAAAAAAGATTCAAAGTGAAGTTTGAGTTATGTGGTGCCTCATGAAAAAATTTAAAAAAAATTATGAACAGAAACTGCACGAAGGAGAACAAGTTTGAGAGAAAATTATGGGTAGTGACCACAGAATATCGGAAGTCACAACTCACAACAACAATCTTTCAAAATACCAAATATGTCCTCAATTCCAAACACTAATTGCAATGAACGCTGCAAGGGTTCGAAATCGCCAACTCAAATTAGGAAATTTTGTTCAAATATGAGCGTTCTTCAATATGAGTTATTTAGGTTGAAAACCGTTTCCCTATCAAATCGGGGATCTGTTTCTTTTTTAAGAAGTATCTTGATTCATGACACACACTTTGACACACATTTTCTGTGTAAACTGGGTAGTTATTTTGCTTTTCTTTATTTCATAAAATCTGTAAGCAAAAGTGAGGCTCATTTTTTATCAAACGAAATATATTTTCTGAAAATGTTGTTCCTTTTATTCTGTGAAATGGACCCATGTTAGGGATGAGCAGTTTCAATATTTTGAATCTCATCAAAGTGGTAAGTAATTTACTTTGATTTTTCATCTACCCAACATTCAATCATATATATTTCTTTATTTTATGAAATCTACTTTTTTGTGAAAAATATTTTGTTTCGTGTGCTTGAAATTTGAGATACACCAAATAATGAAACTGAACTAAATTAAAGAATGAAACAAAAAGTGTGTCTCAAAGTATCAAACATACTTCAAGGTACACCTAACAAAAAAAAAAGATTCCATGAAATAGAAAACTCACATTATTGAATATTGGGTAATGGAAAATCAATGTTGATTTCTCATCACTTTGATTCCCAATATTCACTCCTTTCACGGAATGAAAAGAATAGATTTATCCGAAAAAATATTTTCTCTGATGAAAATGCGCCGTGCCTTCGCTCCCAGATTCCATGAAATGAAGAAAAAACAAGTAGTGTTTCTCAAAGTTTCAAGCAACATCATTCTTATTAAAATTCTTTATTAAAAAGAAAACTCAATAAAATCTACTTAATTGTATGATCGGTAGATGGAAAAAAAGTTGATTACTCCTCACTCTGTTGAAATTCATCATTTTGAATTTTTTCAACCGAAACAAATATTATACCAAAATATATATAACGAATTCCTGTCAATTCAATGTCCAGTTGGAAAATTTTCGATGGATTTCCCCCCAAAAATTTGGCTTCGGCCCGTCCCTGTGAAGAGAGAAGGTTGAAATTAGTTTGTGACCTAACAGAATATGAAAACATGCATGATTGTAATGTAATTGAACATCAGCATGAACGATATATTCATCTAATAGAAGCTACTAATTTTTTGTTCTGTTCAGGAGAGAAAAAATCTATGAAAAGAAAATAAGTGTTAAATTTCGAATAAAAATGCACATACTCCAGAAAACCATATGTATGCAGAACATGATGTTGTGGAAAACCATGGGAATTATTGAATTTTCGTTTCACATAGTTGAGATGAACGTAAATACAATGTTGCTACGGGATTATCAGAGAGTTGTTATTCGATCCTCAATGACTTAGACGTCTGGAGATAAACGAATAATTTCCTTCGCAGTCTGTGAAATGAAATATTCACCAGACCTTTTATCAGTTATTATAAATATCCGGACGAACTGGGCTCCACTTTGGCCACAATTTGGGATCTCAGCAGAAAAATCGTGAGAAGGAAAATCTTTGCTGAATTGCAAAATTGAGTATTTGCCATTGAGTCATTGCCAAGGCACGCCTAATTTGGAGAAGGAGAGGAAATTTTTTTGATACCTGATTGGTAATACTCAAAAAGGTTAGGTGAGGGGGAACCACCCACCAGAGGTGGAGGCACATTTTTTCCAAAGGGAAAAGTCAGTAGACCTGGGGACGACGGTTCCGTGAGGTTTTTCAGGTTGCTCCGCGGAAGATCGGGAAAGTGCATCTAGGGACTTCCGGTCGCGAAAGATATCCTTAGATTACTCGGAAGACGTCGGGAATCGGTAAAGTTCAAATTTTGATACTTGGGAATATTAGGTCGTTTCGACGAGGGTGAAACGGTTTGAGTAGGTACGTTAAGGGAATAAGGTACAGGTTATTTCGTAGTTGACGGAACTAGGTAGCTTCGAGAAAGGGAGACCGAAGTAGTAGTTGTTTGTAAAAAGGGGAATTTTATTCAGTTAGGATATTCGAGTCGGGGTAGTTAGGTTAAAGTTTCGCGAAAACGGAAGTGAATCGGACCGGGAGTGATTTATTTCAGGAACCCTTGGATTATATACCAGCGCGGGAGATAAAAAGGTCAGAATTTTCTAATTTTATTTGATGAGAATAGTCCAAAAGTCTTGCCATCTGCCATCTCCTATCAGCTCACTGTGTAATTTCTTAGTAATATGTTATGTTGAAATCTGGTAATTAAGTACTTTAGAGTATAGGAAATCTTATAGTTTTTTTTTTGGAAAATTTTACTTATTTAGTCTGAGGTGCAGACATAGGAATTAAATTGATACTTCAGTAATTTTTGTAGGTATATTTTGGGGAAAATAGATATCTTTGTTATGTTACTTCAGTGGTTTTAATTATTCCTACTACTCACAGAATTCTCTCTAAGAAGAAAAATAACACCAAGACCTTCTCATTTCTGCAGAAGGCCAAACCCATCCTCTCTCCGAAGTGGAGAGAGCCTAAATTTTGTTGTTAGGTTGACAATGAAGCCGCTCTCATTCGTCAACCCTCTTAATATCTAGACCATCCCTTGTGAACAAAGTCACTTTTATACTAAAAGGACAAATGATCATATAGGGGTGCGTAGTACAATGTGAACATCGATTAATCATGTTGAAGAATTCATTACTCGCTAGATTTTAATGTATTATTCATTTATTGCATCTCACTTGTGTCTTAGGCTGCAGTTATAATAAAATAAAATTATTCAACTTATCTATCGATTGATTGCATCTTTTTTGTTGCTATAAAATGAACGACAATACTATCAAGCTATTTTTAATATTAATATTAATTGATACACATATGTATAATATATTGTTTAAAATTGCCAATTCTCCGAAATTTTGTTGAAATTCCACATATAGATTTGATCGTTGCTGAACATAAATTCATTTTCGCAACAATGAACAAAATCACACTCAGATTGCCCCTAGTTTTATTGCACATTATATCATATGGCCTGCATTCAGCACTTTTTTACTTTCAACTAAGCTCTTTGAATTGTTGAGACTTCTATATATTGAAAAATATCAAGTATACTCAGAGTTATTTATTTCGATAAGAATGAAAATTATGTACAAGAACGATCTGAACAAAAATTTAAAATGTCCTGACTTGAACTGTTTTTTTTTGGTAGGTTTTGTGAAGATACAGCTTTCTTCTCCAGTAGCAGAAATGTTTTCATAGTGAGAGTTTCTGAAATAATTCAAAACATATGAAGCATTGTTTTCAATTGACATCAGTTTAAAAACTTGCCTGTTTTCATTTCTTCTGATCGGAAATGGTGTGAGCATACTCTTATATGTTAAGATACAGGTTTTTCCATTATCAAAACATGCTCCCAGGATTTACGTCTATTAATTTCCTCTACGATTTCTAGTTTGTTGGTTACGTAAACATTTTAATATTTTACCCACGAAAATAATGAAAATGGGCTCCAAGATTCCTAGATTTTTCAGATTACATCCATAAATACAACAATGTACCTCAAAAACGCTGAATTTCTGACACTGACGTATTCAAACCGGCAGAGTCATCTACGCGCGCGATGTTGATTGCCCAATGCTCCCGCAGCGTATCGTCTTGATCTTTGTTTTTTCTAAGGTCGATAACCAGGCGCTATGTGAGAAAGGGGTCTCTTTTTTGTGTGTTCATAAATTTCAATGGCTACCATGTTCAGGAATAGAAATTTTTGATATTGGAAATGATCTGCGCCTTGGAGAAATCTATATTGTGTCCATCTTTAGAGCATGTTCCGCTAGTGCGGATTTTTCTGTTCGATTCAGTCAATATCAATATGAGAATTGAGGAACGATGCTGCCGACTGAATCAGACAGAAACATCCTCACAAGCGGAACATGCTCTAACAGATGGCCTCAATATACACTACCCCACAAGAGTTAGGGATATCGTATTCAATCGTTTTGAAAAGTATGTAATCTTCGAGAAAATCGCTGTAAAATTATTTTTCTATTTCAATATTGTAATGAGTTCATTACAGTACTGAAAGTAGTGGTGTAATGAAATTCATTACAGCATTGTTTTCAGTTAGGAAAACAATGGGGAGCCTAACGATAGTGCACACTTGGCTCTGGCCCCGTGAACCCCAGCGCCAGCTCCCGTGTTGGTTTTAAAACCATCTGTATACCATTTAACAGTATATTCTTTGAAATTTTGGTCGGTGTATTCCCGCTCCCATTCCTCTTTTTTGCATAGCATCGTACTGAAGTTTCTCTATTTCAGTATCGTAATGAGTTCATTACAGTACTTAAAGTAGTGCTGTAATGAAATTCATTACAGCATTGTTTGCAGTTATATTTTTCGTTTTATGATTGTCAGTACTGACCTCCGATCGAATCAATTTTCGAATCAAAATTAATTCAAATTCCGTGATCTGTCAAATTTCGTATATACATCACTCCAACTGCCAAGATACAAAACAAAAGTCACTAATCTGAATTTTCATTTGAATTTCGAAAGGTTTTCACAAAAATGGACTGAAATAGAGAAAATACCGTCTAATGCTCGTTGCAGAAGGCAATTCCAACACTCATGCTATCGTGTTGGAATAGAGCTCATTCTGCAACTTGTTTTAGAATATACTATTAAAACTCAATAACAGGTTGAATCGATCCAATAAAAATCAGTATGAGACATTTCGTCAATCTGGTCGCCTTTTTTTGAAGTATGGTTCTTTGCATATGCTTCATGAATGTTCTTATTTCCAAATGGGGTCAGTTTATCAACGGCTTCTGAAAATGCCAAGACGTAAATTAACAAACGTGAGGCTAATAGGGCTATCAGAATGCTACAGGGTGGCCTAACTCAGGTTGTTGTAGCGAAAGGTTCCAAGTCAGCCAAAGTGTGATATCTCGACTTTGGAATAGGTTCAGGGAGACAGGTTTCATGTTGGAATGGCCAAGGCTTGGTTGGCGACGAAAAATAACACCTGCTCAGGATCGTTTCATTAACGCTTCGGCGAGAAGAAAGCCTACATCTACGTACAGAATGCTACGGAATACTCTTCAAAATGCAGATGGGGTCCAAGTTTCCATCGAAACCATCAGACGAAGTTTGAGAGAGGGGGTAGTGTTATGGAATAACCGGGATATCGCATCCTTGCTTCAGAAGTAACACAAATCAAAATTGAAAAATATTCAAAAGCTAAATATATTCTCATTAATTGGAAAAATTCGAAATTGATCGAATAATTTTTTCTTCATAAACTTCTAATGGGCACTCCCGGTGGGACATCCTGTATATTGACAATATTTGAGAACTTACTAATTTGAAATTATTGCATGAAATGGTTTTCGATACTCATGTGTGACTGTTACGAAAATTGACAGATTACGGAATTTGAACTGACGTGTGTTGAAATAGATATTTATGATACAAGTGAGAAAGGCATTGATATCTTACACGAGTTCGAAATTAAAAGAACGAGTCACGAAGTTTCAATTTTTTTAATGAACGAGTGTTAGAATGAGCCTTCTGTACGAGCATCATACATTATTTTCTCTAATTAATGAATGAAATATTTCCTTAACTATCGTTTAGAGATTTTTGCGTTGAAAAATATTGATTGGCATAACTGTTCCTTTCTCATAAATTTGACAGATAATAAATAAATTCGCGACAGGAGGCCAACATGTCATCAATAAATATTACTATGAAAACCGAGCTAGAATGAAATATTCTCACATGGTTTTTTTTTCTACGAGATTTGGCAGAATGTACGGATTTGAAACAGAATTAGAGAAATTGATATAAGATGCGTTTGAAACAAATGATAATTCCTTCCACCTTTGCCTTCACAAAAAGAGATAATATATACACAGTAACACACTTGAATGTAAATTCAAATTTCATCAACGCGAATATGCACATTAACAATACAACGGAAAACTACAATGTCAATATTTATGGTTCTACTTCTTGCCAACCTAGCGCTGCGATCTTAAATTCCATCGCCTATGGCGATTCCAAATAACTAGACGCCACCTGGCGGTTAAATATCGAAGCTAGAACTCAAATTTTACACGTAGATATTGATAGAATCGAAATTATTTTTGCTTCTTTTGATATATTTGTCGTACTTTCTTTTCCTCAATTGCATAGTTGTCGTTGGAAAATAATGGTAAAGGTATTTATATCAGTGACATTCAGTTTAAGTGATATTTGAGAGTTTTTCAAGTTTTAGGTTGAGAGCTATCTTGGACTATGTGAATAGGAAAAATTATTGAAATGAGTAATAAGTACTATTACCAAGGGTGTATAACACTAATTGATGTGTTCTTAATTGCTCCTCAAGGAAATGCAGCAATAAGAATATACATTTTCATCAATTTACAAAGAAAGGTTATATTAGTAGAGGACTTAAAAAAAAGTTTTTTGCAGAAATTACGCAAAAGAAGTTTGTTTGCTTCATTTTGATTATCTTGCTACAGGTAAATGATTTTTCAAATATTTTTTAATGATTCTTTCATCGTTCCAGGTCACATTACAGCAATGATATAAAGGCCCCCTAATTGAAGGCATTGTATAATATATGTTTCTTTATACAATGCTGAAGGCTACTGCTGTTTCTTCCCAAAATCCCAGATTCCCAGATTCAATAGAAAAAAGGAAGTAATAGGCTTACTTACCATGATTCAGCGCAAATTGAGGATAGAAAGACAAAACTCACTCAGGGAAAAACATTTAATTCTTCAACCAAAAGTGAAGCCATTCATTGATTCTCATGATCTCGAAATTAATGAGGAAATTGAACAACAATGGAAATGTATGATTTAATGAAAGATGAACTGTTGATGCACTGACGAACCTACAATTTGTTGTGAACCAGAATTCAGAGGAATTATTGAAGAATAAGTAGATTCAAGTAAACAGTGGTGAATTAATGTGGAATTTTGCAAAAGCGTCAAAATGAGAAGCAGTTGAACTCATTGACAAGAATTCTAATTTTAAATTGCTAGATGATTTTGTTAGGTTAGTTTCGGAGATATACCTAGATAAAAGACAACTTACGCTGTAGTGAGGAATGAGTACTTTTTTTGTTCTATATTTGTCAGCATTTTGTTTTAGTTTACTTTGGCTTTGCAATTATATTGTCCCCGAGTTTCTGGTATCGATATTTCTATCTTCTATTATATATAGGTAAATGGGAGTAGAATATCAAATTTTCCAATATTCTATTCATATTGGATTTTTATCTTCATATTGTGTGATAAAAATTTGTACAATTTCCCTGTTGCTTGGACGCAATTAAAGACTTTCAGAATCTTTTATTCATTTTCACAAATAACATGCAATAAATGTTCAAAATAATAAAATGAAATCTTCTCAATCATATTTCGTGGGAAATTTTCATTGAAAAGAACATCTTCAAAAATGATTAATAAAAACTTGTATAAATAATGAAGTCGCAGGATTCCAAATTCAAAAGACTCATTCATTTGATCGTAATAATTGTTCTGTAAGTAATTTGAAAATCTGTGCATCATTCATGGCAAAAACTAATTGGTTCACCTTAATTCACTTCACTCAATGTCCATAAACACACACCACCACCTCAAAAAGTCTTAAAATCACTCCAATAAATAAAAATCCAGTCACTCACTTCATAAATTAATTGAATTATTCAAATATCCAGTTGTCATTCGAAAATTTTGAAACAAATCGCCTAGCACCACCTAGGCTGGTGGCGAAATAACGAACCTAGAAAACAAGTAATTGTTTACAACTCGCAGCGCCTCAACGGTAGGTGGAATCGCCAATAAATCGGAAGTCAGTGTTGATAACCACAAAACGGAAAATATAACTGAAAACAATGCTGCGATGATTTTACTGCTTTAAGTACTGTGATGAACTCATTACGATACTGAAATATAGGAAACACTTCTGATAGCTCCCAAAGTATTATCGAATTATGAACGCGAAAACCAACGAATAAATTCCATCTATCTATGGAGTTGTACCTACCGGGTTCTGTAGAGTTCTGGGCGAGACTAACTTCGATTTCTTCTATGGCACGCAAACTCAGTCGAGTTCCAATGAACTAATGATTAGGAACCTGTTTATCGGGCTCGTTTTATAGACGGGATCAGGGGAATCACAGCAATACCCAATAGAAAAGCATGACGACAGCGTTCATGACTCAGAGCCAAATCAAATTTCAAACAGAGTAGGAGCATTGCATCATGCGAACTCGAAATTAAAGCATACAGGGTTGCGCATTAAGTCTGGAATAAAATTGAAATATTTCAAGTAATAACTTAGAATTGAAACTGCCTTTACTGAACTTCATTTTTCCAATACATTAAGTGAACTCATTTTATTCTACAAATTTCGAAAATTAATTTTCTCTAATTCTGCCACATCTTGCAGAAAAAAAATTTCGCGAGAATATCTCATTCTAGATCATTTTTCATGGTAATATTTATTGATGACATGTTGGCTTCCTGCAACGGATTCATTTATCATCTCTCAAATTTATGAAAGAGTAAACAGTTCTGCGAATAGATATTTTTCAATGCGAGAATCAATGAACGATATTTGGAAATAATTGCTTCCATTCATAACAATCAAAAAATTTGACCTTAATGGTTTACGCGACTTCAATCTGGGGATCTAATTATGTGGAATATAGGGAAGTATGGGAAATGAATTTTGAAAGGAATTAAATTTGTTATAAGAATTCAAAGTTGTTCTTTCTTTGCGAGTATGGGCAGGAACAATATTTGAAAGGACTGGAAAATAAGGAGTAGGTGAAGATCTGATAGTACCAGTGATAATCCCCATAAATAAAATTAGTTGGGCATCAATTTCTTTACCTGAACTCTGTTCATTTAACAACCAAGGGACCAAGGCTAGTACTGCCGTAGGAATTTTTGTTGAATAATTGAATATCTCGAGCTCTTAATTGTGGACACGATTCTGCAAAGTTCCATGAATATCAGTTATTGTCTGACGAAGGAGTCTGATTTAGAGTCCGAAACGTAACGTTTATGATTTCAAAGTGTTTTCATTTTCTTTCTGTTCATTGTTAGGCAACAATTTTTTCTCGTAAAGTTTTGGCCCCTGACAAATTAGTGCTCAAATTTTTTACGCAGGGGCCTTTCTTATATTATTAAAAAAATTTTTCTAATTCTTTCTTATTTCAGAGACTGGGAGAGAAAACCCATATTAAGTTTTCAGGAAAAGACAATTCGTTTGTTTTTAAAAATAAACTGCTCCACAAGAGTTAGGGATATTGACTCAAATTGCAAAAAATATGGTTTGAATGAGATTTTATGATGAAAATTCATATAAATATGATTTCAAGTTGCAGGAAATGAAATCAATTTTAGCCTGTAGGTCTGCAGCGTATACAGGGTGGTTAAGAAAAATTGAGTAAAATAACGAAATTTCATTCCTAGAGAATTCAAGCATTTTAAGACTATCAATACAATGTATGGCCTTCACGGGCATCAATAACAGCTTGACATCTTCTTTGCATACTACACACGAGGTTGTTGAACATTTCTTGAAAAATTTGCTTCCATAAGAATTCTGGGGTAGGTTGATGATTATCTAATCTTCTTTGGAGCATATCCCATGCATGTGCTATTCAATTCAAATCTGGTGAGAGTGCGGAGGTATTGGTAAATGTGGAATACCAGGCTCCTCGCGAGCATTCTCAACTACGGCTGCGGTCTAGCGATATCGTCTAGAAATTGGAAAGTTTCACCAATAGCAGCGTGAAAATTTGGCAAAACATTGTCAAGGACATGCTCCCTATATCGTAAGGCGGTCATATTTCTAGGATAAATGTGTAGATCTGTGCGCCCGTTGAAACATATCCCGGCCCATACCATAACACTTCCAGCGGAATGGATGGACTTCTTGGACATAGCGACGATAACGGGTATGCGTGGGATTGTCCATACCCTTATTCTTCGAGAATCTGAAAATAGTCCATATCTGGATTCATCAGTGAAAAGGACACTGCGCCATTGATCGTTCCAATTGATATGTTGACTTGCCTATTCCAGTCTTTAACGCTTATGGTCACGTGTTAATGGAACTCCTCTTAATGGACGTCTAGAATCTAGATTCACAACGTCGTCTGATGGTTTCGATGGAAACTTGGACCCCATCTGCATTTTGAAGAGTATTCCGTAGCATTCTACACGTAGATGTATTCTTTCTTCTCGCCGAAACGGTGATGAAACGATCCTGAACAGGTGTTGTTTTTCGTCGCCCACCAAGCGGTGGTCTTTCCAACACGAAACCTGTCCCCCTGAACCTATTCCGAAGTCGAAATATCACACTTTGGCTGACTTGCAGCCTTTCCCCTACAACAACCTGAGTTAGGCCATCCTGTAGCATTCCGATAACCCTATGCGCTTGTTAATTTACGTCTTGGCAAAACTCGTTTGAAATCGAAGCCGTTGTTAAACTGACTCCATTTCGAAATATGCATTCATGAAGCATATGCAAAGAACGAACTTCAGAAAAAAGGCGACCAGATTGACGAAATGTCTCATTCTGGTTTTTATTGGATCAAATCAAGTTGATATTGAGTTTTAAATGATTTTACAGCGATTACATACTTTTCAAAACGATTGAATACGATATCCCTAACTTTTGTGCAGCAGTATATTTCTGCTAATGTTATTAGCCGACCCATGTCGAAAATGGACCAGCTGCCACTGGTCCAGTGCAATATTTATAAGAAAGTTTCAGGAATCCCCTTGCTCTTCATAATGATAAAAAGCTTTCGTTTCGATTACATCGCGAACCTTGAAACGTCTCAAAATAGGTTGTTTATTTTCTTCAATTCAGATCTCGCGCAGACCTCTTAACATTCTAGGTTTTGTAAACTTTTTTCAATGAGGAATACACTCATCTTCAAAAGTGTCGGCCTGGAGGTAAATGAATTTTCCGAAAGAAGTAGTTACTTTCGTTTTTCGAAATAGAACCCTATTTTTTATGATTGAGTTGGATTCTGCGAAGAAAAATGATTAATCCACCTAAAGTTAATAATACTCGAGTTATTCAGGATTTTCTGATTTCATATTTTTGTAAACAATTAGTTTGTTTATGTTTATTTCTGCTAATGCTAGTAGCCGACCCATGTCGAATATGGACCAGCTGCCACTGATCCAGTGCGATATTTATAAGAAAGTTTCAGGAATCCCCTCACTCGTCATAATGATAAAAAGCTTTCGTTTCGAATGTATAACGAACCTTGAAAAACGTCTCAAAATAAGTTGTTTATTTTCCTCGATTCCCATCTTCAGCAGAATAACTGTTCCGACAATCCATCTCTAAACATTCCAGGAGTTGTGAACTTTATTTAAACAGAAATACACACCTCGTCGAAAGTCTTGGCTCGGCATGAATGAATTTTTCGAAAGAAGTATTTGGAATGTCATACAAATATAAATTTAAAATGACAGAATTTGCAGTGTTAAAATGTTTCTATCGGTTCCTCCAATGCCCTGGCTCTCGTTTAATACAACTTGAGCAATGTTGAGTCATATTGTCCTCAATGTCCTAGAGACATCTAATATTGAGTTTTCTTTATCTTAAGGAGCGTTCTGAGTCAATATAGGGAGAATATTCGAGAATATCTGTTATCTTCGATTTATGAGCCCGACAAGAGGAAGCAGTTATCTATTTCCACGTATCTATTATAGGCAAATTATCTACATGTTTATTATGTGTCGATTTAATTTTCTCGATATCTCTGGTCAAAGGAAAAATTGAAAAATGTACGATTCTGAAGATTTGCAATTTTGTCTGATGAAGGAGTCCCATATAGACTTCGAAACGTTACCTACTTGTTTCAATAGTTCGAAGTTAGTTCTTGTAAGGCAACAATTTTTTCAATTGACTTCCTCCTGACAGTTTGAAAAATGAAAAATGTAAGAGTCAGCAACTTCTTATTTCTTCATTCGAATTTCAAAGAATGAGACTGTTCGAATTTACAGGTTGAGATGAAGTATTGAACCAATTAAATATACTGCTCCACGAGAGTTAGGGATATCGTATTCAATCGTTTTGAGAAGTATGTAATATTGGAGAAAATGGCTGTAAAATCATCTAAAACTCAATAACAACTTGAATCGATCCAATAAAAATCAGTATAAGACATTTCGTTAATCTGGTCCCCTTTTTTCTGAAGTTTCGTTCTTTACATATGCTTCATGAATGATTTTATTTTGAAATGGAGTCACTTTATCAACGGCTTCGATTTGAAACAAGTTTTCTGAATATGCCAAGCATAAGTTAAAAAACGCTGAGGCTAATAGGGTTACCGGAATGCTACAGGGTGGCCTAAATCAGGTTGTTGTAGCGGAAAGCCTCCAAGTGTGATATCTCGACTTTGGAATAGGTTCAGGGAGACAGATTTCGTGGTGGAAACACCAAAGCTTGGTGGGCCACGAAAAACAACTCCTGTTCAGGATCGTTTCATCACCGTTTCGGCGATGAGAAAGCCTACATCTACGTGTATACTCTTCAAAATGCAGATGGGGTCCAAGTTTCCATCGAAACCATCAGACGACGTGGTGAATCTAGGTTCTAGACGTCCATTAAGAGGAGTTCTGTGAACACGTGACCATAAGCGTTAAAGACTGGAATGGGCAAGGCAACATATCAATTGGAACGATCAATGGCGTAGTGTCCTTTTCACAGATGAATCCAGATATGGACGATTTTCAGATTCTCGAAGAATAAGGGTATGGATAATCCTACGTTTACCCCGTAATCCTCGCTATGTCCAAGAAGTCCATCCATTCCGAAAGAGTAGTGTTGTGGTATGAGCCGGGATATGTTTCAACGGGCTCACAAATCTACACAGTTGTCCTAGGAATATGACCGCCTTACACTATAGGGAGCATGTTATTAACAATGTTTTGGCAAATTTTCACGCTGCTATTGGTGAAACTTTTCGATTGCTAGACGATAACGCTAGACCGCACCGTGCAGCCATAGTTGAGAATGCGCGCGAGGAGCTTATTATTCCACATTTACCAATACCTTCAGACTCACCAGATCTGAATTGCATAGAACATGCGTGGAATATGCTCAAAGAAGATTAGATAATCATCAACCTACCCCAGAATCCTTAAATGATCTGAGAGGGCTTCTGCCCCGTTTTTGGAACTAAATTCCTCAAGAAATGTTCAATAACCTCGTGTGTGGTATGTAAAGAAGATGTCAAACTGTTATTGATGCCCGTGAAGGCCATACGTTGTATTGATAGTCTTAAAATGCTCGAATTCTCTAGGAATGAAATTCTGAATTCGAACTTCAGCTACAGCGAAATCTGGAAATCCGAATGGGATGTATGATCTTTATCTAATAAAGATCTAATATCTGATCCATCGAATGAAGTTCCTGGTTTTAACCTTCCCAGGAGAATATGGTCCCTTTTTAATCGAATAAGAACAGGTCATGGTCGTACCAATAGCATGCTTTTCAAGTGGAATTCGGTTGATAGTCATAATTGTGAATGTGGTGAATCAGAGGAAACAGTTGAACACCTAATTAATAATTGTTCGATTTATAAATTCCAAGATGGCATTAGAGCCATACACAATATATCAAACTCATTTTTGCAATGGGTTGAAAATTTCATGTCAATTTGATGAAGTATAAATTGAATTCTCTTGCTCTTTTTTATTTTCAGGTTGGAGTTTGTGTTTGGAAATCCTTCCTCCGAAGAGCCGTCCCGCTGATCGTGATGTCCTTCTATATAGAATATTCAGATACAACAATTTTATTTTATTTTTTTTAACGGGGAGACAGGTTTTTTCGGCTGAGGTTTTTTCCCCTGGCTCTATAGTATCGTATGATACTAGTGATGATAGTATCGTATGATACTATAGTATCATACGAAGAATGTTATGTTACCCCGTTCCTTTTTTTAACTCAGCTTAGGTTCTTTTTGTTTCAACATTAATTGTATTATTTTAGCTCTCTTATTCAAAAGAATATATATATATATATATATATATATATATATATATATATATATATATATATATATTGTATTGATAGTCTTAAAATGCTTATGGCCAGTTGCACCGTTCAGCTAAACGATGATTAAAATTTTAAACGATGTTTATTTTGCGATACCTCTTGCACCGTCTGCTAAACGTCGTTTTATGTGGACTAATCGTCAATTAAACTAAACAGCCAAATTTCGTCGTTTACCCACCCGATTAAGGTTAAACAGAGATCCGCGCAAACTCAACGTATTTATATTTATAAATATTTCTAACGATAACCTAACAGTGTTTTGTGTATTTTTTTTGAGTTCTTGTGTTAAAGCTAGTCTCCATGAAATATGGTTTCTGATGACGAACTATTAATTGATGATGATCTTGAAATTGTTGAAATCATTAAATTCGGGTTTCCACTAAAAGTCTACCAGAGGATACAACACTTCAACCAGATGGATAATTATAATTTCTTCAGACGTTTTCGCCTCACTAAAGATACTGTTCTGTATTTACTGGAATTGATAGAACATGAATTGGAATTCTATAACAACTTGTATGTAGATTATTATTTAATATATTTGTATATATTTGTATTGCACAAACCTCAGCTAGGTATCTTTTTGTTTCAATATATATTGTATTAATTGTGTTATTTTAGCTCCCTGAATCACAAGAATATAAGATATATGTATATTTGTATTAAATATTGTATATGTACATTTTCTAGGAACATCTTTAATGTTTATTCTTGTACGTAAAAAAAATTATAACACTACACACTACTCAGTCACTTAACTTCAGAAAAATCGTGGAGTGAATGCAGAGACAACTCTCAATTTCTGAGTGAAAGTAAACATACAAAACTTGTAACCATGGCAACCGAATACTGAAACTGACAGAAATTCTTGATACCGTAGAAATTTTGCAATGTTGCCAAATATAACTCCTGATTAACTAAACGCCGCTCATTCGTAAACGGTGCAACCAGAGAGAATTATAAACATTGATTAGTAGTAAACGTTGATTAGTTAAACAATGATTATTCTGTGAACGGTGCAACTGGCCATTAAATTCTCTGGGAATAAAATCTCGTTACTTTACTCGATTTTTCTTAACCACCCTGTATACGCTGCAGACATACAGGCTAAAATTAATTTTATTTCCTGCAACTTGAAATAATATTAATATGACTTATCATCACAAAATCTCATTTACAATATATTCTTTATATCTCGTATAAGAAGACCTTTTGAGCCCAAAATGCGAAATAAATTCACCGTTTCCAGACTTTTAAACAACACCCGGTATATGTACAAGTGAAAGACTCCTGTACAGGATGGGCATACTTCGATGTTTTAGCACTACAACTTTTGAACCAGAGGAGGTAGACAAAATCTGATACCCTATTCTCGATTTCTTTTTCGGAGAAACTAACAAGAGTAATATTCATTTTTGGCTACTTTCTTTTGTTTTCGAGTTATAAGCGAAAATCAGAAAAATGGTGATATCGGAAAAAAATTATATCTCCGCTAATACTGATGATAGAGCTCTGAAATTAAAACATTATACTTATACGGGCACTTTTAACGTAGAATCTAGTGGCATGCTTGTCCTTTTTGCAGCATTTTTTATTACGGAGCTATGAAGCAAAGTTATGTTTTTTTGAATAGGAACACTAAATTTCTGTGAAATTTTCTGAAAGCTTAATTTTTTCTGATTTCAAAAATATATAACATCGTATATTTCGTATCAATAAATCAATATGAGTGTAGAAATTGGTCAAGAACCTATATTCATCTGAGTCTCAATAATTTCTATGGTTTCAATTGTCTATAAGCACAGAAAAATTTAGTATCGTATAATTACCACAATTTTTTTCTAGTAATCTTTTATTATGCTCTTGTCATAGGAAAATTCATTTTTCTGTGCTCATCAATGGTTGAAAGCATAGAAAAAGTTGAGATTCACAAGAAAATAGGTTTTTAACCAATTTCTAAACTCATATTGATACAAACCTTACGATGTTATATATTTTTGAAATCAGAAAGAATTAAGCTTTCAGAAAACGGCACAGAAATATATTGTTTCCTTTTAAAAAAAGATAACTTTGGGTCATAGCTTCATAATTAAAAAAGGTGCAAAAAAGACGAGCATGCCACTGGATTCTACTTTAAAAAGTGCCTCTGGAATGTTTTAATTTCACAGCTCTATCATCAATATTAGCGAAGATATAAGTTTTTTCCGATATCGCCATTTTTCAAATTTTAGCTTATAACTCGAAAACAAAAGAAGGTAGCCGAAAATCAATACAACTCTCGTTAGTTTATCCGAAAAAGAGATCGAGTATGGGGTATCAGATTTTGTCTATCTCCTCTGGCTCAAAAGTTGTAGTGCTAAAACATCGAAATATGCCCACCCTGTACATGGAAAGTTGCATAATTCGAAATGAAAATTCAATATCGACTTTGCCAGTTTCGAATCGAAATAATTGAACGACTGATTTCATAAAAATGCATAGTTCGATGTACTGTAAGTACACGACTCAAAAGTGCTAAAAATATCACGATGTTCAATGCGGAATAGGTTGATTTAGGTCGTGGTCTCCCATTTCACTTGTATGATGATGATAAGGTGAGTCACTTGTTGACCTTGACATTGCGAATTACCTCAGACGATATCTAGTGGCCTGATAGTATATCATCGCGTTTTAACAATTTATTATAGGAGATAATGCAATGAAATTTATTATTGTGTTATAGGATATTTTCAAGAAGAATGCTCGAACAGGTCAATTCAAGTTTTTTATCGTATCATTGAATATCACGTCATTATTTCATTATGTGAAATCTCTTTAATAATTTTAATCATAATAAATGTAGTAAAACCTGCACAAAACCTTAGTTACTCATAATATACTTCGCGAAACAATTAAAGTAACAGAAAAATGTTCAAAATTTTCTGGTTGTTTTCATCAGGTTGTATCTCAGTGAAAAATGGTCGAAATAAAATTTAAAAAAAAACTTACTTTTGATGCTTGACGACTCTCTGAATTTATTGGTTAACAATTTTTGGTAACTCTACGCGCATTGAAAATTTTTTTCGAACTAGACCAATGCAAACTACTGATCGCCTAGTGAGCTGACAGGCGGTTTCTTTTCTGCAAAAAATTCCCTTCAAAAATCTTTTATGTTCAATAAAAAAAAATTTTTTTCACTTGTAACCTGAAAGAGAAAAAAAAATTTATCTCTAAATTTTTTTTTATGAAATAAAATGTGTTCGTATTTATTAAAGAAAAAAGTGTTTTTTTTTTCCACGAAAAAAAATTTTATATAGTTTCTTATTTCCGGGAAGAAAGGGCTTCTAGTTTACTTTCAAAGTTTTAAACGTTTTCAGATATTTTCGTAAATGAAAAAGTTATGGTACATTTCCGAAATCGAAATTCTAAAAAAAATGAAGATATCGTGAAACGGTTTTTACTAATGGTGTTTTCACAAAAATCGAGCCCAGGACACCTCACGAAGTTTTTCCCTATCTAGTCCAGAAGTACCTGAAACAGTCAAAATCAAGCAATTTGGGATACCCTGTAATTGAGTGTCGCCAAATAACTCCAATTACACCTCGAATTACACTGAACTATGAAAGGGGCGGTTTTCAGTAAAGATTATTTCATTCTAGACGTTACCTACTTGTTTTGATAGTTCGAAGTTTGTCTGAGGGACGGGCCCAAAGAGGGGGATGGGGGTAAATGATCCTCCCCCAATGTTGAATGAAGTTGGCAAATTTTCAAAGCAGTTGAAAAAACTTCAAAGAAGTTGGAAAAAATTTCAAAAGGGTCGAAAAAATTCCTAAGCAGTTGGAAAAAGTTTAAAGTAGTAAAGTTTCAAAGCAGTTGAAATACATAATTCCGAGAAGTTATGAAATACGAAGGAATCTGAATTAGAAAAAACAAGTTTGCAATCAGTACTTGACAAAAGTACGAAATTTTTACCATCAAGTGTTTGAAGAGATGCTGCCTCAAGAAGTAGATACCTAGTTGTTAATTTTTCAGTTACGTAGATGCACTGTGTCATAAGAAAACCATCTGGTATCATAAATTTAAGCTGTTATTATATTTTTGCGATTAAACAATATGTGTAAGTTTGAGTATTATGAAAAATTACAAAAAAAAAAAATATGAACAGAAAATTATGGGCAGTGACCACAGAATATCGGAAAGCAATTTGATTTATTTTTTTCAACAATAAAAAACTGTTATGTTGCTTTTCTTTATTTTGATGGAATCTGTAAGCAAAAGTAAGGCTCCTTTTTATCAAACGAAATATATTTTCTGAAAACTTTGATTTTTCATCTACCCAACATGCAATCATGTATATTTCTTCATTTTATGGAATCTGCTTTTTTGTGAAAAATATTATGTTTTATGATGCTTGAAATTTTGAGATACATCAAAGAATAAGACTGAACGTAATTAAAGAATGAAACAAAAAGTTTGTCTCAAATTTTCAAACATATACTTCAAGGTACTCCTCACAAAAAAAAACTATTCCATGAAATGAAAAAACTCACATCATTATTAATTGGAAAATCAACGTTAACTTGAAAAGTAAACTTTTCATCCCTTTGATTCCCAATATTTACTCCTTTCACAGAATAAAAAAAATAGATTTTTCAGAAAAAATATTTTTTCTGATAAAATGAGCCGTGCCTTCGCTCCCAGATTCCATGAAACAAAGAAAAGCTACAAAACTGAAGGAACGAACAAGTAGGGTTTCTCAAAGTTTCAAGCAACATCAAATCCATAAAATCCACTCAATTGAATGTTCGGTAGATGGGAAAAAAAAGTTAATTACTCCTGACTCTATCGAAATTCATCATTTTGATTTTTTTACCGAAACAAATATGAACCATAATAATATATAAAACGGTTTCAATTTCAACATTCTAGCACAAACAGAGATGGAGATAATGACCTAAATTGAAATCGCCCAAATTTAAATATCGGCTTATAACTCGAAAACAAAAGAAGATAGAGCAATGCAGTTGATAGCATTATTAGTTTCTCTGAAAAAGACGACCGTAATATGCCATTCATTTTCCTCTATCTTGTCGGGTTGAAAAGTTGTAGTTCATATATTACCAATTTTGCCCACCCTGTACTGAAAAGTTGCGTAGGTCGTAATGAAAATTCAATATGGATTCTGCCAGTTTCGAATCAAGATGAATTCATGAGTTATTTCATGAAAATGCATAAGTTCGATGTACCTACAGTTAAAAAGATGTCTCAAGTGACCTCGCGCTCCTATAGTCTAAAAATATCACGATGTTAAGCGCGAAATAGGTTTATTTCGGTCGTGGTTATCAATTTCAATTGTATAATAATGATATGAAGAGTCACGTTGACCTTGACAATGCGAATTTCCTCATCTAGAGACCCGATACTTAATTGGCGATTCTTTAATAGCTATAAGAAATCTTTTCGAGAAAAAACACATAGAATCAAGAAAAAATCTATACAATCTTCATTTGAATCCATAGAACGGTCTATACAGGGTTAGGATAAAGTATGGAACCAAGTAAATATCTTTTAAACGAAAAGAACGATATTTATAAAAATTTTCAGGTAAGTGCAATGGAACAAAACGCATCTGATATACATTTTTTTGATAATAATATACTTCCGGTTTAAACAGAAATGCCATCAACTTCTTTAATTTAAATGGGACACCCTATATATTTTTACAGATTTTGAAAGAGCTTGTTATTTTGAATTTATACATACTGAGTTTAGTGTAAAAAAATTTGTAAAAACGAGGAATAACTCACTGTTAGTAGTACAATAGATGTACATTTCATTATTTTAGAATAATGAGAAACAAAATTACTTCAAATGTTCAAAATGCTCGCCGTTTACTTACTGACAATATGCCATCCTATTAACAAATTCTTGAGTCACTCTTTCCAAGACTTCTCCACCTATTAGTTCACATTCATCAATAATTCTTTGTCTCAATTCCTGTAAGTTTGTTGGTCGTCTAACGTGAACACGTGATTTTAGATAACCCCAAAGAAAAAAATCTAACGGGCTAAGATCCGGAGAACGAGCAGGCCACTCTATGAATCCTCTACGTCCAATCCATCGATTTGGAAAATTCGCATCCAGAAAATCCCTAACCCGTCTATCATAGTGGGGAGGTGCTCCATCTTGTTGAAACCAAATATTTTGTGGTAATTGCCCATTCTGTTGAAGTGCAGGAATAATTTCGTTATTTAGTAGATCCAAATACTTGTCACCATTCAAGTTTCCGTCGATAAAAAATGGGCCTATAAGCTTATTTTCGACAATTCCCATCCAAACATTTAACTTCTGTGGATGCTGGGTATGTGCTTCATGAATCCAATGAGGATTCTCATTTGACCAATACCTTGAGTTGTGGCGATTAACTGTTCCATTTAAACAAAAAGTTGCCACATCGGAAAAAACTAGAAGCAAAATTTTCGTCGACATTACAGATGTCCATTAGCCGTTCGCAAAATTCCAGCCGTCGGTCAAAATCATCGTATGACAATTCTTGAACAAACTGTTCCTTATACGGATGATACTTTTCACTTTTTAATATCTTTCCTACAGAACGTCGACTGATACTATGGTTTAGTGCCAAATTTGTGGTGGAAGTTCGAGGTGATTCTTCTAAATCGATTGCAATATTTTGTTTAACAGTTTCGTTCGTTGCAGTCCGCGGTCTTCCAGGTTTTAGCAAATTTTTTACCATCCCAGTAGTATTAAAACGTTGTAACGTTTAAGTTACTGTTGAGCGTGATATAGGATTTCTCTCCGGATGCAAATTATTAAAAATATGACACACTTCTTCATGAGTTCTAACACGATCACCATAACCAATCATCATTAAAATTTCAATACGCTCTTTTTCACTTAATTGAACCATTCTAAATTGTTCAATTTATTTCCGTCAATTAGAATTTGACACTTGAAGAACAAAAGACGTACTAAACAGTACTTGTTTATTTATTACTATGCATACAAACAACATCAATTAGTTTATCTAAATAGTTTTTTGCTCTAATGCAAAAAACTCAAAGGAGGTTGGTTAAAGTGCTATATTCCTCGTTTTTACAAATTTTTTTACACAAAACTCAGTTTGTATGAATTCAAAATAACAAGGTCTTTCAAAATCTGTAAAAATATATAGGGTGTCCCATTTTAATTAGAAAAGTTGATGGCATTTCCGGTTAAACCGGAAGTATATTATTATCGAAAAAATGTACATAATATGCGTATTGTTCCACCGCACTTACCTGCAAATTTTCATAAATATCGTTCTGTTCGTTTAAAAGATATTTACTTGATTCCATACTTTATCCCAACCCTGTATAATTCAATGTCTGAATATTATTTCATTCAAATGTGGCTTTGCCTTACCATAGCCGTACAAAAAATCTTAATATTTAAAACTAAGTCGGATATTTCGTTGGTTACACCAATTATAACTCGGGATTGGATGAACAGTTTGTTATGAAAGATTTTTTTTGGATTCTTTCACGACAGGGTTAACATAAAATACATTAAAACTCTGAAAATTTTGATGAAATGGAAAAAAATAGGAAATAATTTTTCCTCTTGCGAATAACGCCAGTAGGTGTCGCTACGGTGGATAGCGTTTTCGTGAAAGTATTATATTTGATATTGATTAGGTGAACTACATTCTGTAATAATATTAACGCATCTGAGTCGATGTGTTATTAAACCTATTTTTCTTCCGTTTTTATGACGAAATGTTTTGAACAAATCCCCATTCTACTATTATCGCCATTAGATGGCAATGTAAACAATTACTGTGTATTTTGAGTTGCCTAAAAGTCTAAGCCTTGGAATTCTGAAGTATTTGCGCAGAAATAAGTGCCGATTCACCAAAATTTGATCATTCAAAGTGAAACTATTGATCCAGTGCTTTGTTATAAAACTATAGAAAGTGCAACAAACGAGAATGAAACTACAAATTGTCCTACTGTGTTTTTGAACTCACTGGATTTACCAGGTTTGCCACCACACAATTTACAATTGAAGATATGATCAGTTGTCATTAAGTTGAGAAATCTTAACCAGCCAAAATTATGCAACGGAACAATACTCAAAGAAAAGTATGAAGGTGAGGAAGTTCTTATTCCCAGAATTCCGATGATTCCAACAGAGATATGCCATTTGAGTTTAAAAGAATTCAATTTCCTATTCGTCTTGTGTTTGCTATGACAATTTACATATCGCAAGGCCAGTCCTTGGGCGTGTGTGGCTTAAATCTGGAAAATGGTTGTTTTTCTCATGGCCAATTCTATGGTGCGTGTTCACGCAACTTCTGCCCTATTAATTCCTGCACCCGGGAAAAAAACTAAAAGTGTTGCTCATCACAAGGTATCACAATGAAGGAGTTGTAAAATTAGAATATAAAAAAAGTTACCTCTTGTATAAAGAAAATTCTTTTGATGTATGAATAACAATGTACATACCTATTTAAATGCAATAAAATATTTTGTATATTTTGCACTTTTGAATATTTTTTGTATTTCACCCAATATATTTCCTTCTTAAAAAAACCAATGGTTAGTACAACTTTATTCATCTCTAAGACGAAACAAAGTTCGCCGGGTCAGCTAGCTTATCTAATTGCCAATTGCCAAAATTGGTCCCACCACCAGATCCCTTACGCTCTTTAGTTTCTGGGATAGGAAATGATTCTAAACACTGGCCAACATTCAAAAATATAACAGCTGTTTCCAGACGACATCGTTTGGATACATCATGTACATATTGTACAGGACAATTTTATGTCCACTTTCAAAGTGTTATACCATAATAGTTTATTATAATATTAAATATTTTATTTTTTATTTATCGATTGAGGCAGTACCAAGTCTGCCGGGGCAGCTAGTCTTATAAATATTCATCCTGTTTATGAATTTCAAGCTGGTTTCGAGGCTATAAGTGACTAACGAATTCATTTCTGAAATGGGTGATTGTTTTAGAATAGTATATTCTAGAAGAAGCTGCAGAATCGGCTCCTATTCCAACACTAGCCAAGAAGGAGAAAGTTTTCGAAAGCATGAGTGTTGGAATTGTCTTCTGCCACGAGTATTAGACGATATTTTCTCTTTTTCTTGAAAACAAGTAACAATTAGAAAAATTTTTTAATAATAGAAAAAAGGCCCCTGCATAAAATTTGAGCACTGATTTGTCAGGGGCCAAAACTTTACAAAAAGAAATTGTTGGCTAACAATGAACAAAAAGAAAACACTTTGAACACTGAAGCCTAACGTTTCGGAGTCTAAATCAGACTCCTTCGTCAGACAATTACTAGTTTTCATTCAACTTCGTAGAATCGTGACAATATTTTGATTTTTTGATTGACATTTGTCAATATATGATGAACATAGATTAATATTGATTACTAGATGTTGATATTGTTATTTTATTTCAAAATTCCCTGAAACCAGTTCTTTTTTCAATAAATCCATCCAAATTCGATCTTTTCCTACTTAACAATTGGCGAGATTATTAGCCTCATCCAACAAAATACAAGCTGACTCCTTGATTTTTCTTTTATAACAATCAGGTTCCGTCATTAGAATTTTTATGCCATTCCAATCCATCATGTGATTGCCGGTATTGGAACGCACATGATCTGCTATCTGCGATCTACCAATATCTTTATTTTTCATGTTATTCTTATGTTCACGTTTTCTGACTTCTAATGGTCTTGATGTTTCTCCTGTATAAGATTTTCCACAAATACAGGGAATATTGTAAATACAATTTCTTGATTTTTGGTTCTCATTCAAAGGTTTAATTTTTGTTAATAAAGATCGTAAATCATTTTTTGTTTTGAAAACAGTTCTTATGATGAATTTAGAGTCAATTCTTTCAATTTTTCCTGAAAGTCCATGAACATAAGGAATCAAATTTATTAAAATTGGTTGTTCTTGACAGTTTGTTGTTGGTTCCTAATTGTTATTATCGTTTTGACACAAAATTGTTCTCTCTAAATTTGAAATAGTTTTTTCTATTAAATTAGTTGGATATTGATTATCCTCCAGAATATCTTTAATGAAATTAATTTCGTCATTTCGTCATTTCATTATTAATTGCGCTCTATCATAAAGTGTTTTTATAATACCTCTGGTAACACTCATTTGATGATTAGAATAAAAATTCGGATATCGATTTGTGTGTTTCTTTTTTCTGAACACACTTGTTTCAAAATGATTTTGAAAATTTTCTTATCGAAACATCTAAGAAGGAAAGTACATTATTTTGTTCCATCTCCATTGTGAATTTTATTGTAGGTTCTTTATTATTGATATGATTGAAAAATTTTATCAATTCTTCTCTCCCATGTTGCCAAATTACAAAAATATCATCGACATAACGCGACCAATTCTTTGGTTTCAGTGAATCTTTCTCAATATGGTTTTCTTGATAAAATTCCATGAAAATGTTGCTCATCATTGGTGATGAAGGAAAACCCATAGCAATACCAAATTTTTGTTTATAAAAATCATCATCTAAGTGAAAATATGTCGAATTCAGACAGATATCTAACATTTTTATTATATTATCTACAGTATATTTCGAATTTTCATGCATCATGCATTAATTTTGTTTTTACTATTTCAAGTGTTTTATCCACCGGAACATTTGGAAAGAGATTTACTACATCAAAACTCACTAAAATATCAGTCGAATGCAGATTGGAATTTCTCAATTTTTCAAGAAAGTGTTGGGTGTTCTTTTGATTTTCCAGTTAGTGGTTGGATGAGGCTAATAATTTCGTCAATTCTTCTGTAGGAATAGATCGAATTTGTATGGATTTATTGGAAAAAAAGTTGGTTTCAGGGAATTTTGAAATAAAATAACGATATCAACATCTAGTAATCAATATTAATCTATATGTTCATCATATATTGACATGTCAATCAAAAAATCAAAATATTGTCACGACTCTACGAAGTTGAATGAAAACTATCATTTATCTGACGAAGGAGTCAGATTTACACTCCGAAACGTTACGCTTCAAAGTGTTTTCTTTTTGTTCATTGTTAGGCAACAATTTTTTTTGTAGAGTTTCGGCCCCTGACATATCAGTGCTCAAATTTTCACGCAGGGGCCTTTCTTCTATTATTAAAACATTTTTCTGATTGTTTTTTGTTTCAGAGACTGGGAGAGAAAACCTAAATTAAGTTTTCAGGAAAATGCAAAGACCTCCCAGACAATACTTCAATAGATATCTGATATTTTCTCTGTTTCAGTCAAGATTTGGGGAATACTGTCGAAATTCAAATAAAAATTCGGATTAGTGACTTTTGTATTGTATCTTGACTTACTAAATTTGACAGACTACGGGAATTGAATTGATTTGATTTGAAAATTGAGAGGATCTGAGGTAAGAACTGACAACCACAAAACGAAATATATAACTGGAAACAATGCTGTAATGGCTTCATTACAGCACTATTTTTAGTACTGTTATGAACTCATCACAACACTGAAATAGAGAAAACGATTTTATTTATTATGAATGTTATTCATTGTAATTAATTGGTTTTTTGTGCTTTTGTCTTTTTATGTCCGATTGAGAATTTTGGGTAGATTGGAGAAGATAGAATACTATGTTCTTCTCTCTCTAAAAAAAAATTACTTGAAGATGTTCTTCGAGACCATATAGATGTCCTCGAAGATCCTACATTACATAATATTTTCAGTTATTTTTTTAAACACGGGTAGGCATCATATGGTCCCCTATGCACTTATGCACTAACCTCAGCTAGGTACTTTTTGTTTCAAATTTGGTGAGTTTCACAATAAGTTAGTTAGAGCCATCAAGAATCGTTGAAATTTGAAATCAATGGATTCAATTGGTTCGAATTTACTTAAAGTTTTTTTTTTCGGACAATCAAGTTTTGTGGAACACACCTTATGTATTGTTTTATTTAAGTTTTCTCAATCAAAAGAATTATATCTACATATAATGACTGAAATAAAGTAAAAAATATAAGAATCATGTGTATTGTTTATTGCATGAAAGATACAACATGAAAATAGTGAAAATCCATCACTGCCTGTAAAAGACATGATTTCCAATTTTCCTAACTCGTTCGACATTTCTTGTCCAATCGGGGTAGCCTTCCTTATCGGGGTTATTGTAGTGATCACACCCCCCAGTAGGATCCCTACTCATTGGTGCGTCATAAATGCTGAAAAAAAAACAAGGTTGAAGAATTATTCGAACTGGGTGATATTGAAGGTTTCGATCATATCAGTTAACATGCTGAAAAGAACTGCTAACATTCTTATCTCTTGGAGATTTTAGCTTTTCTTCTTTTTCTCGAAGTAGTGTCTTTTTCTGGTCAAGACTGCACTGTATCTCAGCTATTATTGAAGATAGAGACATGCGGTTTTCGCGACCTTTCGTCCCTTTTTTGTAAAACTTTTAAATCCACTAACAGAAATATTCCAACTACTTTTGTTTCTGGAATACAGGGCGAAAAATGTGCCCTTTTTTAAGATGTTGTTATTTCTTATAATATAAGAGAGAAAAAATGAAAACTGATTATATTGATATTTCTACGTAGAAGTCAGTGGCGTAGCTTAAATTTTTTTTCAAAGCTTTGTTTTTGAGATTGAATTGGAACAGAATGGAATTTTTCATATGGAACACCCTGTTATTTCAACGTCAAATTTTTGAATTTTTTTCTGAATCCATTGATGTGTCATAACCGAACCATCAATAAAATTCAGTTGAAAAAATATCCCGTTCATTTAATTAATATTCACACGCATTTAATCATTACTTTTTCGAAAAGCCATGTGACCTGAACCCATTTATTTCATCCTATTTTGAATATAAACTCAAAATATTAACTGAAAAATGGTAAAAAAAATTCAAGTATAAATATTGTAATTTTTTGATTAAAAAAAAAACAAACAGAAATATAAATATTTCTGATAGTTGATCCTGAAATTTATTAAAGGTTAGGTTGTGATACATCGATGTATTCAGAAAAAAATGCGAAAATTCTACGTTAAAACATACGAGGTGTTCCATTTGAAACATCTCCAGTTTGTTTTCTATCTCAAAAACATTCATCCGAAAACAACTTTAAGCTACGCCACTGACTTTTTTTTTTCTTATACAGGGCCCGAGAAATAACTACTTCAAAAGTGGACATTTTCATTTTCGCCCTATAGTATTTCAGAAACAAAAGTAGTTGTAATATTTCTGTTTGTGGATTTAGAAGTTTTACAAAAAAGTAAGAGTCGCGAATACCGCATGTCTCTATCTTCAATAACAGCTGAGATACAATGCAGTGTCTACCAATTTGGGACACAGTGTACTACGCTTGAAACAACTGTACCATATGATGAAGAAATTAATGATAACATATCAGATGATGATAAAAAATAATTAATAAATCTCATTTCTTCATTCCCTCAAACGAACACATATATAAATTTCAGCCTTACCGAAAAAAGTTTATTTTTGTCGATATTTTACACCCTTTTCGAGTCACCTGGCAGGTACTTGTGCTCGTCGAAATCGCCTGTCAATTTTTTTTGATCCTTACAATGAATGAACGAGATTGTATGAAAGTTTCAAGCTTACAGGAACAAGTTTATTTTTAAATTTTTTCTACATTTTCAAAGATATAGGGGTTGATGACGTACAGGGGTGAGGGGTGCCAAGCGATAGTTTTCCTTCCTCAGGATGCTATGAACTACCACTATAAGAATTTCTAGCCTCACAGACAAACCGTTACTCGGAGGGTTCACTTGCTCTCGTACTATATTAGTTACTCAAAACGACAATACTGTCAGGTTCGAAGTTTTTTTCATGATGATTTTGTCTATGAGAGATGTGGGATACTGATGAGACCGAATAGGGCCGAAACCGGTCTATCTTTCTCCGTGGCGAACTCTTATTCAATCTCTGTCATGATGAAAGATTTGTGAGCTTATAAATTGAACAATTGTATCTTGTGTCAAATATACTCCCCGTCAATAAATTCCAGACAGGCAAAAATTGTCAAATTCAACAACCTGTATCTTTTTTCATGGAGCTGCGATTTTGTTGAAATTTTCACATTAGGTCTTGTTAAATTAACCTGAAATTTACTTTGCAAAAATATCTGCAGTTCATCCCTTATACAGGGAGAAACAAAACCTTGTTTTATACCCTTCATTTCTAAACACCCTGTGGTGAATTTGAGGCAGAAAATTTTATATCATTAAGTTTTAATTTGAAGTGTGATTTTTTCTCAACAAAAATGTTTCTTGATTTACGTCAGTATCTGCTTTTAAAAAAAGATACACATTTTCAAAGAAAGTGTTGCATTTTTCCAATTTTTATAACAATATAAAACATTACAATACTTTAGCGACTAGCAAACATACACAAACATCTGAAAATTAATAGCGTGTATTTCCACCTCGCTTTCTCATTACTTCTACCATACAAAGTGGCATACTTTCAATGCATTTCTGAATTGCTTCTGGGGGGAATGTTTTCCCGTTTTTCAAGAAGGGCTGTTCGTAAATCGGGCAAGGTGTTGGGCTGCCGGTTTCGAACATGACTACCTAGCATGTCTCATACATGTTCAATTGGATTTAAATCCGGACTTCTGGCTGGCCACACCTATCGTTGAATATTCGCCTCTTCAAAGTATTCAGTTACAACTTGTGCAACGTGAGGACTAGCATTGTTCTGCATTAACAGAAATTGTTGCCTTACCCAGAAGCAATTCGTAAATGCATTGAAAGTATCCCACGTCGACAAGAAAGCGAGGTGGAAATACATGCTATTCATTTTCAGATGTTTGTTTATGTTTGCCAGTCGATAAGATACTGTAATATTTAAATTGTTATAAAAATTGAAAAACACTTTCTTTGAGAATGTGTATCTTTTTTTGAAGCAGCAGATACTGAAGTAAATCAAATAACATTTTGTTAAGAAAGGATTACACTTCAAACAAAAACTTGATGATATCAAATTTTCCATTTCAAATTCACCACAGGCGGTTTAGAAATGAAGGGTATAAGACAAGGTTTTGTTTCTCCCCGTATAACGGGTAAACTGCAGGTATTTTTGCAAAGTAAATTTCAGATTTTTATAACAAGACCCAATACTATACATGGTGAAAATTTCAACAAAATCGGAGAATCACGAAAAAAGATACAGGGTGTTGAATTTGATAAAAATTTTGCCTGTCCGGAATTTATTGACGGGGAGTGTATTATTGCTATTGATGTATTTTTCAAATAATTGAAAGATCCTTCGATGTTTCAACGTTGGTGTGGACAAGACAAGACCGCCCCATAGGCAGAAACCAAAATGGCTTCAGAAAATACACAATCAATTCAATTTCGGTTATGCTTACCGATCAGTCACCCTTTTGATTCTGTCGTAAGTCCTGGAATCGTTGATGTCAATGTCATCGCGGCCATTCCAACACTCGAACTGGTAGGGCTGGCGACAAACATCCCCAATCCGACTTCCCCCCCAATAGGGACGATTTGCATTCGCCCTGTTCTTGATCGTCCACGCCACTGCTTCCCAGCCCTCTTCCGGTTCGCCTCTGGCTTCTGCGTAGACGGTTTTCGCCAAGATGTCTCGGTCGCTCATCTTGCACTGGAAAAATACGAAATACACTGCAGAAAAAAAATTAACGCACATTCCGAAAATCTCAATTTTAATGAAAGTTGACTCTACATTGACTTCATAACTTATTTTTTATGTTCTCTCGGGAAGGTTTAGAACGAAACAAAACACATTAAATGAATGAAAAATTCAGGATTTCACCGAATCTCATGTGAAAGAAGAGAAATGAACAATTTTCAAAATACTGAAATGCCGATAAGTGATTTAATACTTGGTATTTCCACCCCTTGCGTTAATTACAGCTCAGCAACGACGGTTCATACTCAAAAGGAGTGATCTTAAAATGTTCTGATCTAATCCTTCCCAGATTTCTCCGAGTTGGATTCCTAAGTTATTAAAAGTAGCTGGATGATTTTCTGAACTTCTAAGCCTTCTATTGAGGTTGTCCCAAACCTGCTCAATCGGATTGAGATGTGGACTTCTTGAAATTTTCACCAATGTATGGGGCAAATGGCACTACATGCTCTTCAAGAATGTTCCTTATGTACTTATCAGCATTCATAGCTCCATTATCAACGACCACTAGGTCTGTGCAAGCAGTCAAAGATATTCCACCCCATACCATAATCGATCCTCCCCGGAAACCAGTAGTATTCAGGAAATTGCACTGAGCATATCTTTCATGTGGCAGTCTGTATACAAGGGAACGTCGATCACAATGGTAGAGGCAGAATCTGGACTCATCTAGACTCATCTGTGAAGAGAACTCTTTCCCAATCGGCCTCTTCCCAATGGATATGCTCTCTCGCAAAATCCAAACGCGCCCTTTGATGGGCTGGGGTAAGAGCTGGACCTCTTGCCACGACACGAGACCTTAAATCATATTCTCTGAGGCGATTTCTAATTGTCTGAGTGCTAATTTGCACCCCATGAGTTTGCTCAAGCTGATTTTGAAGGAGGCGAGCAGTTGCAAACCGTTGTCTCAACGAATTACCGTTCTTGAATGGCAGTTGTTACCCGTGGTCTACCCTGTCCTGGTCTTCGGACATTCATACCTGTCTCCCTGAATCGCTGCAACATTCTGGACACACTTGTATGGGAAACTCGTAACCTTTCTGCAATTCTTGTGTATGTCCACCCTTCTTCTCGCAAAACTACCGCTTGGGCACATTCCTCTTGGGTCAAATTGCGTGTTTCGCGTTGCATAGCGATCGAGTGTAGAAAATCAAACGAAAAAAAAACTATTGATCACTAGAATTGATCGAGAACAACTGATTTTAGAATTGAGCCAATACATTCAAAATCTGATAATATCATCTTTTTTTATTCCTGCTGGGAAAAACATCTGTATTGAAGAAAAACGTTGAATGTGGATAACATATGCATGCATAATTCTGATAAAAATAATTATCATTGAGAACACCTTCAGTAGTAGAATAAATTTGAGATTTCCATAATGTGCGTTAATTGTTTTGCGCACTGTATGTATGTACTTTAGACTGATTTAAAAAAATCGACTAATTATCTTCAGGGTATCGAGAAAAGACCTTTGTGAAAATATCAGCTCCAAATAATATTTAGAAGTCGCTCATCAATTATTTCTATTTTCCTACTAATAGAAGGGGAAAAAATTTCTTTTTTCAATAAAAAATTCCTAGAACACAAACCAATAGGCGGATTTCTTTGTGTGATACATTTTCGTGTAGGCAATCAGATACTTTACAAATATGTCCTTTACGATATTTCGATAAAACGGCCGCTTCAAAAGTTATTCGATTCGATGCTAATATTGAGGTATTTTTGAAGAAAAAAATTATTCATAAAAAACGACTTTACTTGTTTTCACGCAACCCGCCTTCTAATCATCTTCAGGGCATAGACAAAAGCCATCTGTGAAAATTGTAGCTTTGAATATTAATATTTAGAGGTCGCTCATCGATAGTTTCTATTTTCGCTGCTGATGGCAGAAAAAAAATTCTTTTTTCAATAAAAAATTTTTTCTTCACGGACCAATAGACGGATTCCACTGTATGATACATTTTGGTGTAGGGAACTAGATACTCTAGGAAAATGTTCAATACGATATCTCGATAAAACCACTTATTTGAATATTTTTTTCCAAAATACCTCAATATAAGTTATTAATATAGAAGTATTTTTGAAGAAAAAGTTCGAATAACTTTTGAACGAGCGGTTTTATCGAAATATCGTATGAGACATTTTCGTGGAGCATCTAGTTCCCTACACAAAAACAGGGCCGCCGCCAGACATTTTGCCGCCCCGGCAAAATAAAATTTCGCCGCCCCGGGAAAATTATATTTTGCCACCTTGCTTTGCTATTTTGAGTTTGGGCTTCATAACAAACTCTTTTACAATTTAATCAAGGGGGAAAAATTCAGAAACGAAGGATATATATATATAATTATGTTTTTCGGGAGGAAGACTTCGTTTTTAAAAAAAAACTACTTTACTTTATTCAATACAATGCAACGTTAAAACTTGGTAGAGCTACTAGATCGATTAATTAACTGACTAGAAATTGTCATCAACAGATATTTATAACATTCTCTTATCTTATTCTTTCTGCGTATTGACTGCAGGTGTTCATTGCTAAGTCTGCAAAATACAACATAGTAATATATGGAATCAATGGTAAACAGATAAACAATGTATCTAATTAGTATGGGGCCATATTATGTAATTCCTCCCCCCTTTGGATAAAGGTATCACCTTGATTAGGTGTAGCTTTACATTTTTCAAAATATTTCAATAAAAAGTATAAAATAATTAAAAACATAAATATTCCTATAATAATAATAAAAGTAGATGATGTACTCGGATTCCATTTTTGGATATCTTCTAACTTGACATCTGGAATATCTTCTTCCTGGAAATCTTCTTTCTCCTCTTCTTGGGATTGGTTTCGTGGGATTATCGCCGTCTTGGGTAGAATTATGTATTTTTCTTCATTTTTAATCGAAGTTGGGAATATCTCTTTTTGAAAGTTACTTATGGTACATTTTGACTGGATTATCGCCATCGGTGAAGTGAAGTAATATTTGGTTTGCTGAGGACATTTTTCTTGAATTTTCATATTATTAATTGAAAGGATGCTTCCATCTTCTAAGGTTTTCAAATTTGATAAAGATATAACTTTTTTCCTGGGACAATTTTCTAAATGTGTCTTCAATATAGTGTTCATACATTCTGGAGGTTTTGTTAAGGAGTCTTGGTCGCAAAGGAAATCTTCTTCGACTGCATGACATTCACTGGTTGACCATTTTAATTCTTCTTGTTGAGTGAGCATATAAGGATGGGTATAAGGAAGGGTTAAGTTTTTCTGAGGGATATAGTAAAACTTGTATAGATTAAAATTCTCTTCATAAACGGTCGGAATTGATATAAGAAATAATAGAACTTTCTCTTTAAACATTACTTTCGTATGACATAACTGATAATAATCTTTTAAATGATTCATTGGAATAATAGTGTCATTTTTAATTAATTCTTCGAATTTTGTATATGGCAAAATAGATTCATGTAGAATATGTAATCTAGCAAAGCTCACTGCTGTTTGGATTCATCTAATATGCTTTTAATATCCTTGATTTCAAATGTGAGAAGATGCATATGTTCAATGTGTCTCAATTGAGGTATTGTTCGTAATAATTTATAATTGTCTGCGAATTGTCGAAATTTATCAATATACTTATTTTTCAAATCATTAATTACAGTAGCAATCTGTCTGTGATTCCTCATAAGTGTGTCCTCGTTTCTTGATATACTTTCAAAATAATTTTTATAAAGTTCTTCGTCGTCTGAATCTAAGGTTCCAAATAAAATCTTTGAAATTTTACCTCCAATATTAATAAGTCCTCTTTTGACTCTTATTTTTTCATTAAGAAGTTCTTCTAAAGTTCTAATATTAATTGTATTCGAATGTTTTAAATATTCATAATGCGGCGTTTGTGTAAATCCCAATAATTCTTTATTTTTCAAAATATCAATTTCTTTCTGATACTTTAAAATAAGATCTGTTTCAAATCAATATGTTCATAATCAAATGTTTTATAAGTGAGTAATATTTTCATGATAAATGTGATTGTTATTCATATCTTGAATTCAATGTGTATCTATTTCGCGAGCATTAATATTCTTGTAAACTAGATCTAACTTTATAACAACAGGGTTTTTAATGTAAATAGGGTTTGTATTTAAAAGGAAGGAACATTCTTCTTTCTGCGGAACGTTTTCCGTTCAATCCGTCTGAATATCTAAGTTTAAAATCATTTAGTAAATCTTCATTAATTTCATCATAAACAATATCATCAATTTCATTATAATTTATATTATTACCTCGTCGACAATTATGTTTTTCGTTCACTTTTAAGAAGACCGGCAGTATCCCATTAAAATCTATAAATTCTTTATTTACTTCAGTATGCAGTGGCGATAAATAATAAATAATTATTTTTCACTTTGCATCTTGCAAAAATATACTTTATC
This sequence comes from Hippodamia convergens, assembly GCA_038502775.1. NCBI lineage: Eukaryota > Metazoa > Arthropoda > Insecta > Coleoptera > Coccinellidae > Hippodamia > Hippodamia convergens. The sequence goes on along the minus strand of CM076611.1, from coordinate 10,519,109 downwards.
ATATTCAAAATAATAGGCCATTTTAATTCATCTAATCCGCACGCTATACGCGGTAAAGCTAAATGAGTTTCATTTCTTGACTCCATGAGTTTTTTCAAATATAAAAGGGAATTGAATACATTTTCGCATGTAGGTTTATCATTATAAAATTTCTTGGTTATTAAATAATAGATAACACGGTTTTTATTTTGAATAATAGCTGCTTCTCCTACTTTTTTATTCTGCGATTTTAATTCATCTATATTTCCAAATTTTCTCTTAAAATTTCGGGCAATGCCTCTACTCATATGGAAATCTTCTGATACGCAATGGGCTAACGAATATTTATTAGGGGCTTTGAATAAATTACCTTGTTTTTCTTCAATATTATGACAATCGGGAATATTATTTGTTTCAAATAGTTTCGTAAAGTTTTCATACGTAATGTCATTCAACCTATCAGATTCTGATTTTACTTGCTCATTGTTATTATTTGCTTTATTCATTCTAAAATAGGATTTTTGTGAACTTGGTTTTTCCCTATTTATTACGTTTATTGATTTTTTCAAATTTGAAATTTCTTTTTCCATTTCATAACTTGCTTTAGAGTTCAACTCAATCATTTTTTCAAGTTCTTTATTAGACATCTCGATCATGAAAAGTTTAGATTTCAATTGTTCATTTTCAATTTTCAAATCTTCATTTGCTTTATCGATTTTATCAATTTCCTGCAAATTATTTGCAAAGTTTCTGAAAAGATCATATTTTTCCCGTTCAAGTTGTGATACTTTCTGAATTAAACAATTATTTTCAATCGAAGTTTTTCCATATTTGAATGGAATTCTACAATATTTATTCATCAATACTTGGTTTTTAAAATCGAATGTCAAACCGTATTTATTAAGAAAATCGGCTCCTATAATGCCATCGTAATTATTATGAAATTTATAAAGTACAAAAGGGTGACTATCATTCATACGAAATTCTGAAAATAAAGGAAGTAATACTTTTTCCTTTGAAGTATCTGCTTCATACATGCAGTTAACGTTGATTCTTCTTGAAAAATATCATCATAGAAATTATTATAAGCAAATTTCGGATCTATCAAACATACTGAACAGCCACTATCGATTAAAAGTTTACATCTTGGATATTTAAATTCAATAAAGGGCAATTGATTAGAATGATTAATATTATAATTTAAGTCAATGCGTCTTCTTGGGTAACTTCGCGAAAATTTCGACTATTATGGTCGTGGTTTCTTGACGTTGAAGGTTTACAGTAATCAAATTGATTTTCATTTCTTTGTTTCCTCGTATCTAAATGCGTTAATTCTTCAAAGTAAAAATTAGGATTATTATGTTGATTTCTGTTCTGATAATTATTATGATAAAAGTTACGTTGGGGATTTGGATTATATTGTGTAGAGTAATTTGAACGTTTCTGGGGATAATTCCTAGTCTGAATTGACATTTTTTCTGGAGGGGTAGTAATTCTTTGATTAGGATTTGGTTTAAAAACATTACTTGAATGATTAGGTTTAAAATTATTATTATGATTTGGGTATTGGTAATTAGTATTTTTCTGAGTAAATTGAACTGGCTGCGAAGGAAATCTAGGTACTTCGCCGTAATTATTAAATGCGTGATTTGATCTATTTTGTGTATAATTAAAGTTTCTTGGAACATTTTTCGAATGATTCTGAGCAAAATTTTCATTTTTTCTACTCCTATCAAGTAATTCGTATTGGGCTAGATTGCACATATAGTCTTTCGTTGCATTTACTGTGTCATCAAAAGAAAATTCATTATTCGTTATTAAATATGTTCTTAGCTCTATGGGTGCGTTTGATATTAGAACAGTTTTACAAATTTTCAAAATATTATTCTTATAAATTGCTTCTTCTGGATCTGGCATTCTATCTGCATCTATCCTATAATTTTTTCTTATTTTCAAAGAAATTATTCGGTCTATAAATGAAATTATATCCTCATTGGGCTTTTTGCTTAAAAATTGCAATTGGTGTATCAAAACATCAAGGTTAATTTGATCACCAAATTTAGTGTATAAGAAATGTTTGAGAACATCCCAATTATTCGGAATGTCAGACGTTGCTACTTCTGCTAGGGCTCTATCTATGAGTTTTGATTTGACCACTGCGAAGCAATAATTTTTCACCATAATATTTTCATTTACGAACATCGCTAAATAATCATCAACACTTTTTATGAACGAATGCAACTCGTTCTCAACACCAGAAAATTTAGGTAACAGCATACCAAACTTTTCAGCTAGCGACAAATCTACTGCCATTTTCTTTGTTTTATTCTTACGACCTCTAAATTGTTTAATCGACGTAATATTGAATTATTTTAATATTTCTCGTATTCAATCAATTATATCAGTTATATCAATTATTATGTAATTATCAATTATATCAATTATTATTTCAATCGCGTTGTCGGTTTTTTCTTCAGAAACCTAGGAAAAACTATTGTAATCGGTTTTTGAAATAAGAAACCTAGGAAAAACTTTATAAATCGGTTTTGGAAGAAACCTAGAAAAAACTTTATAAATCGGTTTTTTGGAAGAAACCTAGAAAAAACTTTATAAATCGGTTTTTGGAAGAAACCTAGAAAAAACTTTATACAAGTTTTACGCTCAAAACTTGGGGAAAAGGTTGACTAATTTTGGGCCAGATTAGGTAAACTGGGAGTAATTAAAGGATTGCTCACCACGTTGTCTTGTTGAATGTGAAACCGTCACGGGGCGCTACTCGGGTGATCGGGCTCCTGTCTTCTTCACCTTGTTCTTCTTGTGCTCAACGGTTGAAACCGACGGTGTTGTAGACTGGATGGACCTCTTCTTTTTCAGGAACTCACAGAATTTAACAAAACCGGCACAATCCCAGAACTCGTCGCCAATTATGTTTTTCGGGAGGAAGACTTCGTTTTTAAAAAAAAACTACTTTACTTTATTCAATACAATACAACGTTGAAACTTGGTAGAGCTACTAGATCGATTAATTAACTGACTAGAAATTGTCATCAACAGATATTTATAACATTCTCTTATCTTATTCTTTCTGCGTATTGACTGCAGGTGTTCATTGCTAAGTCTGCAAAATACAACATAGTAATATATGGAATCAATGGTAAACAGATAAACAATGTATCTAATTAGTATGGGGCCATATTATGTAATTATATATATATATATATATGTATTTCGTTCGTTTCTGAATTTTTTTCCCCTTGATCAAATTGTAAATAATTTTTATCGAAGATGACTTCTCTTGTATAATCACATGAACTTGCTAAAACATAAATAAAACTCAACATATCATTTCAGGAACTGGAAAGTGTAAATAGAAAATATAACTATAAATATGTATCAAACAAAAATATATTAAATAAAAAATAACAAAAAGAACATATATACCGGCTATCGTATGTATAAAAGTGAACTAGAACCATCAGACTAGAATATTCGAAATAAATTTGTTCCTTTTCACCTTCATCTCGCAAAGTCATGAATTGTTTGAAATATATCGAGATTATTGACTCTCTCATATTCAATGGATATAATGACTAGATCAGATAATCTATCTTGGGACATTGTTGATCGTAGGAAATTTTGTATTAGTTTCAACTCTGAAAAGCTTCTCTCGCCAAAAGTATCCCAAAAGTATTTTCCATATTTAATAAAATCATTATACGACAGTTTCTACGATACATGATACCGATAAATATAAATGCGTATGTAAAAATTCTCAATCAGGCGGTAAGGTATCACAATAGTAATAAAATAAATCAATCGATTCAAGTACAAATGCATTTGTATAAGATATGTCAAATAAAGATTCAGAATTTTAAAATGCATTCACATACAAAATATCGAAACCATGAAAACGCTCTCTGCTTTGAGTGTACGAAGCTAAATGATCTCATGTTAAAGGAAAAAAAATACAGGTTTTGGTTTTTGATTATTCTTAGTTCCAAGGCAGCACAGCTCTCGTATGTAAGAAAAATTCTGGACAATGATATTCGGGACAGAATAAGGTACCTACATGACCCTATTACATTTGTTACCTGTTGCGATGTTCTTAAACTCTGGCATCTGATTAAGTAAATGAAAAGAGGTCAATATAAATCTTTTAAGTATTCACCTGTATCTTATGATGATTATTATAATAATATTGATATATTCTTCTACTATGACCATTATTCAATAAATCAAGAACACTAATCTGCCTCAAATTTCAGGGAGGCATATTTTCAACTCATTTAAAGGCGCCTTTTCGAATTATTGAAACGACGCTTTATGATTAATATGCGTATCTGGGGCGATCGTTGAAAGACTAAAAAAAAAAACACCTACATCACTGTTAATAAGCAGAGAGCGCCTTATACTTATTATCGTTTAAATGTGAAATCCGACAGTAAAAAAATACGGAATTATAGAACTCACCTTCAATTTTGTAGGGTAATTCAGTTCGAAAATCATAACTCCGAAGACAGATGAAAGATTTTTATTATGTAGCACTATAAAGTGTTGCAAAAATATTGAATATTGTGACGACACTGAGGACTAACGAGTTGATATACTTATTTCTCGAGTATTATAGAACCCTTCCCGAATATTAAAATTTAGAATTCCGATTGGCAAACTGAAAATGAGAATCATTGCTGAATTATCCCAAAAACTTTAGTCCCAGATGTTCATCAAAGGGACCGACCGTCTTGGTAATAAACTCGTAAACAAGAGAGTGTAACTAGGAAGGAGTAGAGGCATTGGCGAAATTTACAACCTGACAGGGATATTTATTTTATGAGTAGAATGCTGCATCTTCGATCGTATTACTCTTGTATTGGTTTAATTGCATTTTTATCTGGTTATTTGTGTACAAGTGTAATATATTTGGTTGACCAGGCACAAAAAGCCGCCCCTGAGTCTGGTCGTGCTTTTCACTTTCAATAACAGGCGGGTTTTTCGATTTCAAAGGAAAAAAAATCTAGTATGACGAAACTGCTTTTGCCGCCCCTAGAATTTGCCGCCCGGCAGACTGCCCGGTTTGCCGGCCCTGGCGGCGGCCCTGCACAAAAATGTATCACACAATGGAATCCGTCAATTGGTTCGTGAAGAAAAATTTTTTTATTGAAAAAATTAAAATTTTTTCTGCTATCAACAGCGGAAATAGAAGTAATCCCTGAGCGACCTCTAAATATTAATATTCAAAGCTAATATCTTCACAGATGCCTTTTTTCGATAACCTGAAGATAATTAGAAAGAGAGTTTCGTGAAAACAAACAGAATCGATTTTTTGAATAATTTTTTTCTTTAATAATACCTCAATATTAGCATCGAATCGAATAACTTTTGAAGGGGCCGTTTAACCGAAATATCGTAAGGGTTATTTTTTGTAGAGTATCTGATTGTCTACACGAAAATGTGTTACACAATGAAATCCGTCTATTGGTTTCTGCTCTAGGAATTTTTTATTGAAAAAAAGAAATTTTTTCCCTTCTATTAGTAGGGAAAATAGAAATAATTGATGAGCGACCTCTTAATATTATTATTTGAAGCTGATATTTTCATAGAGGTCTCTTTTCGATACCCTGAAGATAATTAGGGGGGGGGTTTCGTGAAAACAAAAAATGTCGATTTTTTTGAAACAGTCTAATGTACATATTTTCGAAACCCATCTCTTTCAAAATAATTGGATTCCAATGACCGAAAAAATTTGTGCAAAATTTCCGCTGTCTTATCCAGTGAGTATTTCACGAAAACTTTTGGGAATGTTGGCAAATTAGGAAAATGACAAAAAATTCAGTCTGTTCATATTGCGAAATCTCTCTCATTTAAATCACACAAGTTCCCCAATTTTGATCAAAGGGTACAAGAAAAAATTTTAAAAGCTCCAAAAATATTATTGAATTATGAAAGCGAAAACTACAGAGTAATAAAGAGGTGTACTTACAGGATTCTGTAGAGTTCTGGGCGAGACTAGCTTCGATTTCTTCTATGGCACGCAAACTCAGTCGAGTTCCAATGAACTAATGATTAGGAACCGGTTTATCGGACTCGTTTTATAGACGGGATCAGGGGAATCACAGCAATACCCAATAGAAATCAATGACGACAGCGTTCATGACTCAGAGCCAAAGCAACAAATTTCAAACAGAGTAGGAGCATTGCATCATGCGACCTTGAAATTCAAGCATACAGGATTGCGCATGAGCCTGGAATAAAATTGAAATATTTCGAGTATTAACTTAGAATTGAAATTGTCTTTACTGAACTTCATTTTTCCAATACTTTAAGTGAACTCATTTTATTCTACAAATTTCGAAAATAAATTTTTCTCTAATTCTGCCACATCTTTTAGAAAAAAAATTTTGCGAGAATATCTCATTCTAGATAATTTTTCATGGTAATATATATTGATGACATGTTGGCTTCCTGCAACGGATTCATTTATCATCTCTCAAATTTATGAAAGAGTAAACAGTTCTGCCAATAGATATATTTCAATGCGAGAATCAATGAACGATATTTGGAAATAATTGCTTCCATTCATAACAATTAAAAAATTTGACCTTAATGGTTTACGCGACTTCAATCTGGGGACCTAATTATGTGGAATATGGGGAAGTATGGGAAATGAATTTGGAAAGGAATTAAATTTGTTACAAGAATTCAAAGTTGTTCTTTCTTCGCGAGTATGAGGAGGAACAATATTTGAAAGGACTGGAAAATAAGGAGTAGGTGAAGATCTGATAGTACCAGTCATAATCCTTATAAAAAAATTCAGTTGGGCATCAATTTTTTTCACATGAACACTGTTCAATCAAACAAGGCAACAATATTCAGCAGCAGAAAAAACCAAGGCCGCACTGCCTAGCTCTTGTGAACAATTCGTTTGTTTATGTTTCTTTCTGCTAATGCTATTGGCCGATCCATGCCGAATATGGACGAGCCTCCACTGATCCTGTGCGATATTTATAAGAAAGTTTCAGGAATCCCTCGCTCGTCATAATGATAAAAATCTTTTGATTCGAAAGTAAAGGGAACCTTGAAAAACGTCCCAAAATAAGTTGTTTATTTTCCTCAATTGCCATCTCGAGCAGAATAAGTGTTTCGACAATCGACCTCTTTACATTCTAGGAGTTGTGAACTTTTTTTAATCAGAAATACACACATCGTCGAAAGTCTTGGCTCGGCATGAATGAATTTTTCGAAAGAAGTATTTGGAATGTCATACAAATATAAATTTGAAATGACAGAATTTGCAGTGTTAAAATGTTTCTATCGGTTCCTCTAATGCCCTGGCTCTCGTTTAATACAACTTGTGCAATGTTGAGTCATATTGTCCTCAATGTCCTAGAGACATCTAATATTGAGTTTTCTTTATCAGCGAAAAGATAAAGGAGCATTCTGAGTCAATATGGAATATTTTTTATTGTCAAATTATCTACACATTTATGTGTCGATTTAATTTTCGTGATATTTCGAAGGAAAATTATTAAACCATTGTTCGATTTTGTCTAATGAAGGAGTCCCATATACAGGGTTGGGATAAAAGTATGGAACCAATTAAATATCTTTTAAACGAATAGAACTATATTCATGAAAATTTGCAGGTAAGTGCAATGGAACAAAACGCATGTGATGTACATTTTTTTGATAATAATATACTTCCGGTTTAACCGGAAATGCCATCAACTTCTTCAATTTAAATGGGACACCCTATATATTTTCACAGATTTTGAAAGAGCTTGTTATTTTGAATTCATACAAACTGAGTTTAGTGTAAAAAAATTTGTAAAAACGAGGAATAACTCACTGTTAGTAGTACAGTAGATGTACATTTCATTATTTTAGAATGATGAGAAACAAAATTACTTCAAATGTTCAAAATGCTCGCCGTTTACTTGCTGACAATATGCCATCCTATTAACAAATTCTTGAGTCACTCTTTCCAAGACTTCTCCACGTTTATTTCACATTCATCAATAATTCTTTGTCTCAATTCCTGTAAGTTTGTTGGTCGTCTAACGTAAACACGTGATTTTAGATAACCCCAAAGAAAAAAATCTAACGGGCTAAGATCCGGAGAACGAGCAGGCCACTCTATGAATCCTCAACGTCCAATCCATCGATTTGGAAAATTCGCATCCAGAAAATCCCTAACCCGTCTATCATAGTGGGGAGGTGCTCCATCTTGTTGAAACCAAATATTTAAATAGTTTTTTGCTCTAATGCAAAAAACTCAAAGGAGGTTGGTTAAAGTGCTATATTCCTCGTTTTTACAAATTTTTTTATACTGAACTCAGTATGTATGAATTCAAAATAACAAGCTCTTTCAAAATCTGTAAAAATAAATAGGGTGTCCCATTTAAATTAAAGAAGTTGATGGCATTTCCGGTTAAACCGAAGTATATTATCATCAAAAAAATATATATCAGATGCGTTTTGTTCCATTGCACTTACCTGCAAATTTTCATAAATATCGTTCTTTTCGTTTAAAAGATATTTACTTGGTTCCATACTTTATCCCAACCCTGTAGATTTCAACACGTACTGAGAATATACCGGTTGGACGTTGGACCTTATACGAGGTGTTTCAAAAAGGTGACCCCCTCTCTGGGATAGAAAGAAAATTGAAAAATAATAGGAGTTTGTTCAGCAAAAAATGTTCGTATCGACATCAGTATTCAAGATACAGCGCGATAAAAAAGAAAAAAATATTCACATTTTTTACGATTTTGCCGAAACAACTAGCAACTTTGATTTCTGACTCTCATAGAGGGCGCTAGTTACACGGTTCGTACCAAGTTGTTTTGAACATCACTCTTTTGATATTAGATTTATTAAGCTAAATTTAAGCGATGTTAAAGATCATTTAATTTTACATCAAGAAGGTACTCTTGATGAAACTCGATAATGTGCACCGTTCATGGGCGGTCCTAGAGTGAATTTCTGGGGGGGGTAATTTTTTCCAACGAATATATACCTACACAGAGTGTCCCACCGGGAGTGCCCTCCAGAAGATTATGTAAAAAACAATCATTCGATCACTTCAAATTTTGTGTGAAGATATAAGAGAAGTCTCCATTCATATTTTTAAATATCAATGACATCCGCTTTCACCGAAAATGATATCAACTTTCTTATTTCTAATGGAACACCCTGTATACAGGGTGAGTCGGGAGGAACGGACCATACTTCAGGTGTGTATTCTGCAGGTCCAAATAATTCCAAAAAACTCATATGTTGTTATCCGATTCTCATTTGTTTTCAAACTATAGGGTAATTAGAATATTTCAAATGAATAATTTTTTTCCAGTTCATCGCATCTTATCACAAATGCTGTAGGTGCTGACTTATTTCTATTTGCGAAATGAGTTAATAGCATTACTTGAGGACGTTCCTTTAAACATCCGAATGCAAATGAATTATCAGCACGATGGAGCTCCCGCGCATTTCGCTCGTCAGATCAAACAATATTCAGATCAAGAGTTTCGCGGACAATGGATTGGTCGCGGTGGTCCTATTAGTTGGCCTCCAAGATCTCCAGACCTCACACCACTGGACTATTGTTTGTGGGGCTGGTTCAAGAACGAGGTATACAAAGTAAAAGTTAACACTCGGGATGCCCTGATTCGACGCATTAGAAATGCGGAATTGCTTAATTAAGAAAAACACGAATCAATCAGAAAAGCAACAAGAGCTCATCGCAGACAAAGTCGAATGTGTTTGGAGGTTAATGGTGGGATTTTTGAGCATTTATTAAAATAATACTATAAATGAAACCATTTTAATGTAGAAAATGTTGTTTTTTATAATGACGCTATAGTTTGAAAACAAATGAAAATCGGATAACAACATATGAGTTTTTTAAGTTATTTCGACCTGCAGAATACACACCTGAAGTTTGGTCCGTTCCTCCCGACTCACCCTGTATAATGACTTTTTCGGATATATCTTTGAATGCAACATTAATTTTATGTTTCATTTCCTATGGCCATTTAGAGCAGTTTTCGAGTCATCCAGTGTTTCTTGAAAAAAATTACAAATTGAGGCTTGTAGAAGACTGTAGGACTGAGGATTCAACGCATTTTCTCAGATCTGTTTTTGAAATGGGTTAACGTCAGTGGAATCGTTTATGGGTTCTCTTTATCCAAAATGTACCATTTTCCAGATATTCAGTAATAACTGTTAGCTACGAGCATAATATTGTATATGAGGTATTGAATATAATTTCGATTTTTCATAAGAATCTCCCTGACTTTTCTGACATTCTTACTGTGAATTATATGGTTATTACGAAAATAATTTAAAATTTGAAAAAAACATTGGCGTTGAAATTTTTTCACCGAATTTGTTGTGAAAGAAATCTGTACGTACGCCACTGGTGAAAATTAAACATCGTTTCGTATCTGAAAAAAATGTGTCTTGATGCGTACTCATAACGTGCCAAAACATAAAAAGGATCCTGTACGGTGTAGAAAATAATTTCATGAAACCAATTTTTTTTTAAATTTCAACACCCTCTATCTCAGAAACACTGCTTCAGAGACCCATAGTTCATAAAAACTCATATCATAAAATCATCTGAGGATTAAAATCCCGAATTTACGGAACCTCATTCTGAAACACCCTGTATAGGGTTATAGGGAACTCTTGATAAACTCCACTTATTTATTACTTTCAAACTGATATTTAAGTTTAAAAAATTCTGTTTTCATTTGAAAAAATTGAATTTTCGTCGAAAACGGCTCTAGATGACCATAATAGAAAACACCATAAAATCAATGTGGCAGTCAGAGATTTAGTGATAGTATAATAGGCTGTTCCATTAGAAATAAGAAAGTTGATACCATTTCCGGTGAAGGCTTCGATATTTAAAAATATCATCTAATGGACATCCAGTATATTGCAATATCATCGCGCCAATTTTATGTATAACTTGTAAAATAGAGAAAGGTAGAAGAACTGCCACTAAAAATACCCTTTACCACCCCCAAAATGATATGCTTATGTTTGACATGAAAAAATGCACTGGAACCATTCTGTCAGTATTCTTGATATTAGCCAATGTGTGAAATTTTCAACATTTTGGAGATATCTGACAAAAAGTCACTTTTTGAAAATGTTTAATTTATTGTGTTTTATTCAATTGTTTGGTTAATCATAATAAGTATTATATATAGTATTATTTTTTTGTTAGTTTTTCATAAAGGATCAAAAAATTTGAAATGGTTTTAGGTGTTTCTGGGGGGGGGTAATTACCCCCTCTACCCCCCTTAGGACCGCCCTTGGCACCGTTTTCGATATAATTTGATTTTTGTGCATTGAAATTCATTTGAAGTGAAAAGAGCGAAGTGCAAAGTAGTTTGGTGCAATAGGCCCCAGTCCTTAAAATGGCTTTATTCAGCTTGTTCAATCAAAAGCAAATTCACATCCATTTCAAATATCAACTCTATGGAATAATAAACCAAGCCGAGGTTATGGCTGAATACAGAAAACCAACTATCTATAAGTGACACTTATTTCTGCGTGTACTTCTTTAAAATTGTAACTTTCGAAAATATCTTCAAGTAGCTGTAGCTATAAATATATACATATATAATATCTTCTCCTCCGAATACCTAATCTCCTAAAAAAAGTATTTGACTTGAAATTCAATTTATTGTATATGTTTTTCTCAACTAAATTATTACCTTTCAGATTGTTAATACATAATATGAGATTCCATGAATATTTGTTCAGCTCTAGTACTGGATATCCATTAACACACAATAACCAGCGATTTCCAAGTCTGTCTTGTTCACGATATCCTAATAATTACTGTTAAGAACAGTTAATAAAATTCACCTTCCAAATCTGAATGATTAAACATTTTGTATCATGAATTCATCCTGGTCATCAAGTGCAAACATTCGGAAGCATAAGTGTGACATCGCACACAACCTGAACATTCAAAGATAATATGCATGCCTTTTATATCTCTTGAATCTCCCAATGTGAAATGTCATATTTTGACTGTTTCTATGAGTCATTGTATTTTTAGAGTGAATACTTGCTCGTTGACTGTATCAATATACGAGTTACACCACAAAGTATCCTGTAAACCAATAAATATCAGCATTTTCATGAAATTCTTGTTGGTAGAACTTTTCTATTGGAACGTACTGCACGCACAATTCCGCTACAGCGTTTTTTTCCGTGATTCCTACAAAATAAGAACGTGGATATTTCTAAACTGAATAGGTTCAAATAGTCTTTCCTTGGAGATTTTAATTTCGAATATAAATGAAAACTTCCATCACCACACTCTTTCTCAATCAGAATTAACATGTGAACTCCTCATCATTTAAGTATTTTATGGACTTTTCGCGTTATCGTTTCTTCCCATTTCCCATCTTCATCTCATCAATTCATTACAATAATTCTATTTCGATATTGAAGTACTTCATTATTTACAATTCAATTTCGCTTAAGTTTCCCAGAAAACAGCAATAAAATGAACTTTAATAAAAATTTCAACACTTATCCATAGTTCTTACTGCCCGAACTTCACCGGTAAACAAACAACGCTACCGAAGATTCTTTCAACTATCTTTGGTTAAGTTTAAAGTTCTTTGAAACGCCGGTAGGCTCATTTTCTTCGAGTGTTCGTATCTCTTGTAGGCCTATCTAACCTCTTTCCGAAACCAGCGATACAGTGTACCAAACCGTAGGAATCGCCGTCGGCAGATAGGATATTGAAACCGAAGTAGGTACAAATGGATCGATTTCCCTAACCCTGGTATACCTCGCTCATCCTTGTATTTGAACATACTATAGTCTATAGTAAGGTTTTGGGAAAATATACATTCCAATTCTTGATCAATAAAGTAACCAATTCCTCTCTTTATATTTCAGCCTAATAAAATTCTATCAATTCTTCACCCTGCCCTTCATGAAGATTGCGTGCTTCAACTCTACGAAAACACACTGAAGGAAATACCATTGTTCGAAGGAGTCGACAGAACATTTTTCAGAATAGTGGGGAAGTCACTGCGCGAACGGTACTACATCAGGGGGTCCTATATTTTCAGGGAGACGATGTTATCGACCAAATCTTCATCGTTCACAGGGGAAGGGTGAGTAAAACAAAGTTGTCTATGGAAAAATTGGGAAGTTGTTTTTACCCATAATACACTGCGCGAAATAATTAACGCACATTATGGAAATCTCAAATTCATTCTACATCTGAAGGTGTTCTCAATGATAATTATTTTTATCAGAATTATGCATGCATATGTTATCCACTTCCAACGTTTTTCTTCAATACAGAAGTTTTTTTCTCAGCAGGGATAAAAAAAGATGATATTATCAGATTTTGAATGTATTTGCTCCATTCTAAAATCAGTTGTTCTCGATCAATTCTAGTGATCAATAGTTTTTCTTTCGTTTGATATTCTACACTCGATCGCTATGCAACGCGAAACACGCAATTTGACCCAAGAGGAATGTGCCCAAGCGGTAGTTTTGCGAGAAGAAGGGTGGACATACACAAGAATTGCAGAAAGGTTTGGAGTTTCCCATACAAGTGTGCCCAGAATGTTGCAGCGATTCAGGGAGACAGGTATGAATGTCCGATGACCAGGACAGGGTAGACCACGGGGAACAACTTCCATTCAAGAACGTTACTTGAGAGTTTCTTCGTTGAGAGACAACGGTTTGCAACCGCTCGCCTCCTTCAAAATCAGCTTGAGCAAACTCATGGGGTGCAAATTAGCACTCAGACAATAAAAATCGCCTCAGGGATAATTGATTTAAGGCCCCGTGTCGCGGCAAGAGACCCAGCTCTTACCCCAGCCCCAGAGTTCTCTTCACAGATGAGTCTAGATTCTGCCTCCACCACTGTGATCGACGTTCCCTTGTATACAGAAGTCCACATGAAAGATATGCTCAGTGCAATTTCCTGAATACTACTGGTTTCCGGGGAGGATCGATTATGGTATGGGGTGGAATATCTTTGACTGCTCGCACATACCTAGTGGTCGTTGATAATGGACCTATGATGTGCTGATAAGTATATGAGGAACATTCTTGAAGAGCATGTAGTGCCATTTGCCCCATACATTGGTGGAAATTTCATTTTTATGGACGATAATACGCATTGTTCAGGAGTACCTTGAAGAGTTCGAAGTCTCTCGAATGGAATGGCCGGCAAGAAGTCCACATCTCAATCCGATTGAGCAGGTTGGGGACAACCTCAATAGAAGGCTGAGAAGTTCAGAAAATCATCCAGCTACTCTTAATGACTTAGGAATCTAACTCGAGAGAAATCTGGGAAGGATTAGATCAGAACATTTTAAGATCGCTCATTTTGAGTATGAACCGTCGTTGCCGAGCTGTAATTAACGCAAGGGGTGGAAATACCAAGTATTAAATAACTTATCAGCATTTCAGTATTTTGAAAATTGTTTCATTTCTTTTCTTTCACATGAGATTCGGTAAAATCCTGAATTTTTCTTCCATTTAATGTGTCTTGTTTCGTTCAAAACCTTTCCGAGAGAACATGAAAAATAAGTTATTAAGTCAATGTAGAGTTAACTTTTATTAAAATTGAGTTTTTCAGAATGTGCGTGAATTTTTTTTGCGCAGTGTTCTATTTCTCAACATTTGCCATTCCTGACTTTTCCAGCTGGAAATCAAATTCTCCACAATTTCTATGAGGAAATGGTCACTTCGATGGGAGTTGGGGCATGGTTGGTAATATTGGGAACCACGTGAAATCAAGAATGCTTTCCACAGCTACTGCTCTGACGAACATGGACACCCTTTACATGAAAACAGAGGACTTCTACCGTATTCTGAATGTAAGTACAAAATTAAATCAGATAAAAACCCATTTTTCATTCATTCATTCATTCAATTCTCATTCCCAATCTGTGTGACATCTGTGTCAAGATGCAGAATAACAAGTGTTTTGTAAAAACTATGCTCTTCTTTAAAATGATCTTGTCGTGCCCTGTGTCCTGGGGGCAACAGGAGTCCTTATTCTTTATCAATTTAAATAAATAAATAAATATAACCAATCACAGGATCACGTGTTCAACACATAAACCACAATTAATCCAGACGATCACTATAACTTTTACAATTTTAACGAAAAGAATGCACTTTTTAAATGAATATTAACTCATATTTAGTAGAATTTGCGGTGTAGGAGTAAGTTTTTGAGTTCCAAACCAGACGTGGGGATAAGAGCCATTTTCCTGAAAATTTTTCGAGTTGCCACCTACAGTTTCCGAAACAAGGTTAATCTGAAAAAAAAACCCGTGTGGCACTCGAGGACTGCCGCGGTAAGGCTATTGCATAGCATCTATTCAAAAATAAAAAGATAATATTGTTGATTCAAAATATATTTTTTTTCATTTATCTTACAATACATGTATGTATTCAGGAATGTTTATCATTGAAACTATAGGTTTATGGTAACTGAAATAAGAAAACATAAGTTTGAGACATAATGTCTTCTAAATATCTGGAAAATACCGCGTGAATTGTGGGGCCATATTTTGTTGTGGATTCTTGTGGATCGTTATTCATTTTTAAATTCAATTTTTCCAAAAGAAAAGATTGCCAAACTTTGCACACGATATTTTTTCTGGAAACGATTTTAATCGACCCACCTCGATTTCAGAAATACCCGGAAATCAAGAATAAGATAGCCATGTCTTTCGCTAGAGAGGAACACAAGGATTTTTGTATACCGATAACGATGATCGATGAAGAATCAGACTCCCTACCAGAAGTACCATCCGAAACCTCTGAGGACAATGAGAACGAATCTTTGAAACCAATTTCGTCTTTCGACACATCCTTGTCAGAATCCTTAGGATATGGACAGAGGGCTAAAGTAAGGAAGGAGTTATTCATTTCATTATGGGTCTCATTTTGTCAAGAGCAAACAGTGGCGTAACTGGGCGTAGGCGACGTGGGCGACCGCCCACGGCCTCGCGACCTCAAGGGCCTCGCGACCCAATGATCCCTTTTCCCTCTAAGATTAGTCATTTTATTCACAGATGAATCTATATGAAGACTTTGTTCTTTATTGACGACGATTTCTATTTCGTACCTCCCAGCTTACTTATCAACTTTCGATAGCGCAATATATTTGCAGAAATTCACACAAACCTAAATCGTGCAAGGAACACCTTTACATCAGTTAACTCTGGTCGCCACCTGAGGGTGACAAGAGCGTATCACCACCGCCTAATACTTAAAGAATAATTGACTGTGAAAGCAGCGATGGAACTGTTCAGGGTATCCTAAATTGCTTGATTGTGACTGTTTTTGGTACTTCTGGTCTATATCTTTTCAACTTCAAATTGACACTAATCACATTTGAATTGGGATTAAGCAATTTTAAATTCGGAATAAGCAACTTCGAATTGATAAACACAATCGAATTGGGAATAAACACATTCAAAATGGGACTAAACAATCTCATATTGGAAAATGACATGTCTTTTTTTATAGAGAATTGTCATGATTCTGAAGACTTTCATGAATAAAATTTTCTACAATCTTTGAAAGTTTGAAGTGTTATTTCTTTTTCTAGTTGAGTATAACATGTTTTTGAATTAATTTGGCCTTTGACCAATTTGTGCACAAATTTTACACACAGTGGTCTTCCTTTCATTATGTATTAAAAATTTTTTTCTGATTGATTTTTGATCCAGAGACTGGAAGAGAAAACCTCAAATAAAATTCAGATTTGATTTTCAGTTACTTCAGAACAATTCTCTCGAAATATGAAATAAAACGACTTTTTTCAATATGGAATAATTTAGTGTCAATATGAATTTGTTAAATTCCAATTTGATTGTGATAACCATTTTGAAATTGTTTAGTCCTATTTTGAATGTGTTTATTCCTAATACGATTGTGTTTACCATTTTGAAGTTGCTTATTCTCATTTTGAAATTGTTTAATCCCAATTTGAATGCGATAAGTGTCCATTTGAAGTTGAAAAGGTATAGATAAGGAAAATCTTTCCTGGGCTCGATTTTCGCGAAAATACTATAAATGGAAACCGTTTCGAGATATCTTCATTTTTTTTCGATATAACTTTATTTTGATATTCGGTCAATTTAGAAAGTGTGCCATGTCATTTTTATTTACAAAAATTTAACGATTAAAATTTTTATAGCCTATTTTCCACAAGAAATAATACATTATATTCATTTTTTTGTCTCGTCTACTAAGGGTAGAAAAAAACTTTTTTCCTTTTAAAACGAACACATTTTTTTCATCCTATATCATAAAATTAATAGAAATGAAAAATTTGAAAAAGAGTCCTAGTCCCAGTAAAAAAGTGCCTGTAGAAAGTTTTTAATCATTTTCAGATATTCTGGAAAAAAAAGTTATGGCACATCTTAGAAATCGATAAAATATCACAAATTTGTTATATCAATCAAATAAAAATATGGTGAAGCTGTTTCCATTATTGGTGTTTTCAGGAAAATAGAGCCCAAGACTCCTTTCAACGTTTTTACCTATCTAGTAAGAGAAACAGCCAAAATCAAGCAATTTGGAATACCCTGTACAGATGTACAGTCTCCATTGAAGATGTGAAACAGCTTTTTTCAATATATAGCAAAAAACAGCATGCAAGAAGTTTACTTATTCGAATTTTATTGACCATACTGCTGAGAAAAGTTTCTCAAAAACTGGTAAAAAAAAATCTGCGAATACAGTGTATCAGGAAGGACTTTCAGTTTTGGCAATCCTCTCTATCGAAACAGATTTAACATCCCAGCTGGACTATGATTATAATTTGGTAGTTAAGTGAGGCTAGAAGTCGACAATTTCGATTGTTTCCTATGAAAACCTTTTTTCATGAAGGGGCCTCGCAAATTTTATCTCGCCCTCATATAAAGAGGTCTTGTTACGCCACTGAGAGCAAACATTTTAGAGCAGAAAGATGGTGAACGCACTTATATCTTTAGTACTTGAAACCAATTTCGAGTTTCGGTTCTGTGGACATTCGAAAGACTAGATGGCGCTGAGGCCGTCTATACTGAATTTTTTGATATACACTGCGCGAAGACTTTAACGCACATTCTGAAAACCTCATTTTAACGAAAGTTAACTCTACATTGACTTTATAACTTATTTTTTATGTTCTCTCGGGAAGGTTTTGAACGAAACAAGACATATTAAATGGAAGAAGAATTCAGGATTTCACCGAATCTCATGTGAAAGAAGAGAAATTAACAATTTTCAAAATACTGAAATACTGAAATGCTGATAAGTGATTTAATACTTGGTATTTTCACCCCTTGCGTTAATTACAGCTCAGCAACGGCGGTTCATACTCAAAATAAGTGATCTTAAAATGTTCTGATCTAATCCATCCCAGATTTCTCCGAGTTGGATTCCTAAGTCATTAAGAGTAGCTGGATGATTTTCTGAACTTCTCAGCCTTCTATTGAGGTTCTCCCAAACCTGCTCAATCGGATTGAGATCTGGACTTCTTGGGCGGCCATTTCATTCGAGAGACTTTAACCTCTTCAAGGTATTCCTGAACGATGAGCGCACGATGAGGTCTGGCATTATCGTCTAAAAAAGGAAATTTTCACCATGTATGGGGCAAATGTCACAACATGCTCTTCAAAAATGTCTCCATATATATATTTCATAATCCATTATCATACGAACTCATTATAGAGCATTATCAAAGATACACTACTACCCATGTGCATAATCGTCACCAAGTAACGCCCCATTAATCAGATATTCTGCACTGAATATATCATTCTTGACATGTCTTTCATAGTAAGTGTATACAAGTGTGACACTGATCATGGGTAGGAAGCGATCAGTAAGGCAGAATCTAGACTCATCTGTGAAGAGAACTCTTTCCCAATCGGCCTCTTCCCAATGGATATGCTCCCTCGCAAAATCCAAACGCGCCATCCGAAGGGCCTCTTGCCGAGACACGAGGCCTTAAATCATATTCTCTGAGGCGATTTCTAATTGGCTGAGTGCTAATTTGCACCCCATGAGTTTGCTCAAGCTGATATTCAAGGAGGCGAGCGGTTGCAAACCGTTGTCTCAACGAAGAAACTCTCAAGTAACGTTCTTGAATGGCAGTTGTTACTTGTGCTCTACCCTGTCCTGGTCTTCGGACATTCATACCTGTCTCCCTGAATCGTTGCAACATCTGGACACTCTTGTATGGGAAACTCCAAACCTTTCTGCAATTCTTGTGTATGTCCACCCTTCTTCTCGCAAAACTACCGCTTGGGCACATTCCTGTTGGGTCAAATTGCGTGTTTCGCATTGCATAGCGATCGAATGTAGAAAATCAAACGAAAGAAAAACTATTGATCACTAGAATTGATCGAGAACAACTGATTTTAGAATGGAGCCAATACATTCAAAATCTGATAATATCATCTTTTTTTATTCCTGCTGGGAAAAACCATCTGTATTGAAGAAAAACGTTGAAAGTGGATAACATATGCATGCATAATCTGATAAAAATAATTATCATTGAGAACACCTTCAGTTGTAGAATGAATTTGAGATTTCCATAATGTGCGTTAATTTTTTTGCGCAGTGTACTTTACCCAACCCCATCTAGTCTGCAAGTACGAGTGAGCTTTTTGTTTTACAGGCAAGCAAAGGTGACCTGAAGCCTCGAGGAGGACTTAAGGTCGTCAGAACCGAACTCATGACTCTCCTGTTCATATTCACGCCGAAAAGATGGTTCAATATGGTCATTCTTCCGAATCGAAAGTCTTATACGCATTAGGTAAGGACATCCAGGGAGATTCACGAAGAACGTTCGTTGAAAGAAGAATTGCAGAAATTGCAGTTAATAGTTTGAAAGGGGTTAAGTCCACTGCAACCTTATGGTTTATTGTGCCGCCTGACAAAGCTTTACAGCTCGCCTTCCAGTCCCAGAGATCTTATGAAATCCAATATCTCGGAAGGCTTCAGTGAGGTTAATTCCTCACTCCTACAGGTCTCTTAACCAAAGCATTGTTTCCTTTGGCTAACAATGCCAAAGCATTCTGTGACTAGGTGAATAGGAGTTTCTTCCTCCTCCCCACAGAATCTACACTCGTCAGTGTCCGATACGCCCATTCTCAGCAAGTGCTTTCTGAGGCGACAATGCCCTGTAAGAAAGCCAGTGAGGAGGTGTAGTTGGTTCTTACTGAGATCCAAATATCTTTTGGATCTTACAGTTTCAAAATTCCGAAGGAACTTTTAGGAGTTATCCAACCCTGGGAGATTCTGCCAGAGTACTTCTCTTTCAGTTTTCTCCTTCTCCAGAAACTCTTTCTTATAGGTACGTTTTCCTAATATGGCAAATTCAGGCAAAATCCATTTGATAAAAATAATTTTATGAAAAAATTTATATTTTAATATTTTCAAACATGAAGAACAGACTTACAGAAACGCATTTAATTAACACCTGATGAAATATGAAACGAACGAAACAAAACTCAGCTGACAAAAACATCTAAATTCATGAAATAATTTTCCTGAAACTGAATTTTCTTCTGCTTGAACATTCCGTTTCGTAACCGATAGTTCAATATTAATTATAATAATAGACTTCATTCATTCACAATATTCACAAATATGTGATATGTAATTACTTCCTTTTGCCACACATATTCATATAAGCGCTGTTCACCAATATTTTTGTTTTACTCTTGTTCTTCTTGTGGCAATGCCTTATTAATTTCTTTCAATATAAGATATATCTTTTTCAGCTGGCTCATTGAGAGCGTTTTGATTATACAGGGTGACCATTTGAAAACGAAACATACGAGATTACAGACGAAATAAATTTTTTCGATAGAAATGCTCGGACAGGTCAATTTCTGTTTCGAGGGGGACAACTTGAGATGTAGGTTACGGGCGCATAGCGCTTCAACCCTTGCTACTACCCCCAATTTTTGAATAGGGAAGATAGTGTGAGTGATACCTCATTTGAAAGGTATTTTTATACTGATTTCAGCACAGTAATTGTTTTTTCATTTTATGCATTAGTTCTCGAAATATAGGGTGGCCATTCGAAAACGAAACAGACGAGATTACAGACGAAATAAATTTTTTCGATAGAAATGCTCGGACAGGTCAATTTCTGTTTCGAGGGGGACCATTTTGAGATGTAGGTTACGGACGTATAACGCTTCAACCCTTGCTACTACAACCCTCACCCCCAATTTTTGAATAGGAAGATGGGGTGAGTGATACCTCATTTGAAAGGTTTTTCACAAAAAAACACTACAAGTGCCATGAAAACACCACTTCATTTTCAAATGCTCAGTCGAGAATATTTCCAGAACTAATGCATAAAATGAAAAAACAATTACTGTGCTGAAATCAGTATAAAAATACCTTTCAAATGAGGTATTACTCACCCCATCTTCCCTATTCAAAATTGGGGGTGAGGGTTGTAGTAGAAAGGGTTGAAGCGCTATGCGTCCGTAACCTACATCTTAAGTTGTCCCCCTCGAAACAGAAATCGACCTGTCCGAGCATTTCTATCGAAAAAATTTATTTCGTCTGTAATCTCGTATGTTTCTTCTACGTGTAATTCTACCACTCCCAATGAGCCTCTTATGGCAGTATCCCCTATTATTCCTGAAATTCTTTCGTCTGATTCCGAGAATTACAGGTCCACCACCGGTTTTCAAGGTATAAGTAATAATTTTTGACGTTTCAGTTTTGGGTCTCGATTGAATATCAAGCCAACTCTGAAAAAATTTCATTGGGATTATATAAAATATAAATATATGCAGCGCAGATCTATCATATATACCTACCTTTCTCCACTGTTTCTTTTTTCGATAGATCTGCTATTCACAATGAAATTATGTTTGATTGAAACGGAACCAAAACTGAAGAATCTAATTTGACTTATTTGTCCAAACTCAAATTCAACCATGAAATATGACAGAATTATCAGAAGCATAGACCGAATAATATCAAAATTTCATCATCATTATGAGGTTTATGATGAAAACATATATTTTTTGATGGATTTTGCCATGACGACAAGTTCATAATTCGTTCTAAATGAACGTATACGTTCATCGAACGAGAATTGACACCCTGAACAGGTGTTGTTTTTCGTCGCCCACCAAGCCTTGGTCTTTCCGACACGAAACCTGTCTCCCTGAACATATTCCAAAGTCAATATATCACACTTTGGCTGACTTGGAACCTTTCCGCTACAACAACCTGAGTTAGGCCACCCTGTAGCATTCCGATAGCCCTATTAGCCTCAGCGTTTGTTAATTTACGTCTTGGCATTTTCAGAACACTTGTTTCAAATTGAAGCCGTTGATAAACTGACTCCATTTCAAAATGAGAACATTCATGAAGCAGATCCAAAGAACCAAACTTCAGAAAAAAGGCGACCAATTAACGAAATGTCTCATACTGATTATTATTGGATCGATTCAAGTTGGTATTGAGTTTTAAATGATTTTACAGCGATTTTCTCGAAGATTACTTGTAGAGCAGTATTTCTGTACGGTTTTTCTAATTTCGAAAATAAAGCACTGCTTTTGATACAAAATCTTTTCGACCTCTGTTAGTCATCCTGATATAATCTCATGTGTTAATCCTGAGTGTTTCTTCTCGAAATATTCCAACGAACGTTTTCGTGAATCGCCCTGTATTCTTTAATTTTCTTCAATTGTTTGATGATTTATAACATCTTCGCTTCAGTGCTTCTCTGCGTTATTTGCGGTTACGTGAACGCCATATTGGTGACTTACCAGTTTGCCTTTCAAGATTTCCACTTTTGGTGCATCTTAATTATGATCCTGATAGACATAATACATCTCTGGAATACATTTATGGAGCTTCACACGGCCTATTTGAACCGTTTCAGTGACTACGTTACCGACAACAAAAGGATAAAGAGAAAGTATAGTTAACCAACCTTTTTACTTATAACTGCTGTTAATGCTCTCGTATTTTCACAGATATTTCTCGAGGAAAAAGAAGAGGATAGTTGAATTTGTGGCCAACACCCCATTCCCTTACGTTTGCCTTCCTATTACCGATTATTTTCGGAGTGGAACCATACACCACGTTTTCTTTTTTGAAACTTTTCACGCTTTCTGAGAATTTGGGATGTTAAGGAATTCTTCAACTCGAGATGGACCAACTTGATGGTCAACCGTTTGGTTCTCAAGCTTTTGTAAGTATGCCAAGTTTTTTCAAATTGGAATATTGCCAGTCTTAGACAGGACGCGAATCAAGTCTATAACGGAGTGGGTTTATCGATATTGTGCACGTGAACTAACGTACTTCTCCATTAATCACCGAGCTGCAAAGAGCGGTTCAGAATTAAACCCTGCTTCAACAAGGTGGTCAGTAAATCAGCGGTCGAGTTACTATCATAGACCAAAGATTCTATGAAGATGCCTACCGCAGATGTAGGTGAAACGTGAGATTAAAAATTCCTAATAGAGACCACGGGCCAATAATCCCAGAAAAATCTTGTAACGCCAACATATAAAAATATTTTTTGACAACTGCCATTGAAAGTGACACTTTTAATGACAGCAAACAATGTTAAAATTGATTGTTTACGTGGAAGCGTGTTGAAAATATTTTCAACATCAGTGTTAAAAATATTTTTAGTACTCCATTTTCTTATGATGAAATCAGATGAGAAAAATTCAGCAATTGCAAATTTTTTTTGTCAATATTTAACAATCATTACATCTGAACATCAATATTAATCGTAAAACTAGAACAATTACTAACATTAATGCCTTGTGACGTTATTAGAATCCACAGCACCATCAGTACTGTTGAGGTTGGGAGAATTTTTTCAGCAATGAAATTTTATATCCGTAATATTTGATCTGATTCTGCTAGCAATAAAGCGGAGGATCTTCGAAAACAGAGTCCTGTATATTGCTTTGGTTCTGGCAGTTTGAGGAATTCGGCAACAATAGATGGCATTTTCTCAAATGTATTAATAACAACTGGATTGGCAGTGCATATTATATCAATGTATTTCAGGAAAAAACGACGATGTTTGATGACAAGAAGGGCGCAGTGCAAAGTACTTATGAAAATAGTCTACATAACTTCCCAATAATACTGAAAGGACGACTGACTTTCGTTTTTGCATCCAGAAGTTTTTTAACCAATGATTTATTTGTTATATTCGATGTCTTCCACTGATAAATTACACAATTCTTCACGCCGACAGGCTCCAAATAATCCGAAAATAGTTGCAACCTTAACCATAAAGTTTTTCTCATCTGGTGCCTCCTCTATAAACTTTTCAACAAGTTCACGAGTGAGAATTTTCGATTTTTTGGGACGATATCCTTCACTTTTCCGTTTTAAATATGCTATTACTTTAAATATTCACTAACATCCACACCATTTCGAACCATAAAACGAAAATATAACTGAAAACAATGCTGTAGTGAGTTTCATTACAGCACTACTTTCAGTACTGTAATGAACTCATTACGATACTGAAATAGAGAAAATGCATTTTGAAGTTCATTGTCATTGCAAATTCGCCCATTTCATTATCAAAATAGGGCAGTTGTAAAAAAACATTGTATGGTAATTTGTATTAGAAGTGATTTCATTTTGTTAGTGAAATTGTTCAATTCGCTCCGCTCATTTTACAAACTTTTTCACTCACAAAATAAAACGTCACTCTTAACACTCATATCAAAAATAACTATTCTAAACTGTATTTTCATTTTCATGAAGCAACAGTATCGTGCGCAACTATTTGAGGTTTTTTTTTGTTGGATGCCTAGAGGGCGGAGCAAATATGGTATCATTTTTACTGATTAAGAAAAGCTAGCTATCCAAAATAAGGTCTGTTCAAATATGAAAAGAACCGAGGCAGACACAACAAAATGAGACTCACAACTCCCCACTAATTTCATCCAAGGTTTTGCATCCTTGGTCTCACTGCATTGAATCTATTTGAGATGGCGCCAGGGTCGCTTTTCGAGCATTTAGCGCGGGAATTTTGAATTTTTTATTTCTGTTTTATTACCGTTTTTATGTTCAGAATTATTGGAGCGATTTCGCGCAACCATAAAATAAAAGCTGAAATCTCTGCCATATGGATTATTGCCATAGGCAAAAATTTTCGCTATTAATGTGGTTGCGTGAAAAAAGAAGAAAATACTACTTATGAATGATTGATTTCTTGTAATTTTCATCAAAACTCACTCAACTTACGTATAAAACACAACTAATACATTTACGGCTTAGTCCCACCACCATAAAAACTATAACTTTCCTGGCAGTGCTTTTTTCCACTTTTCTTTACCAAAATCCTCAAAGCCAATAATTTTTCTGTGACCCTTATCATAATGTAGGTTTTCTTTTATGTCCATTTCATCAAAGACCAACACGCAACAGCGATCAATATCCTCTTTCATATTTTCATATTTGCGTTCAAAAATATTTCAATTTATGCCAGAATCAACAGCATTTTTTTGAGCTAGCTCAAATGGGTGTTGTAGGATTCTTCTTTAATAATAATAGCGACATAATTTTGTCGTCTAAGGTCCATCTTCTGCCTCTTGCACCCTTTACTTTGGAACATCTCAATTGCGACATCAAGAAGTTCCAGGTTGTTTTAGGCATGTTTTCGTACAAACTCTGAACCTCTGGGGTATCAGACAAGTCGAAAACACTCCTCAAAGTCCTAGACTTTTCCCTACACCTACACTGTTTTTTGAGCTTGGTAAGTAGGCTTTCTTTTTGCTGAATAATCTTTACCGATTTCTTCTTCCTTGGTGAAGTGATTACTTTTTCTTCTTCTCAAGGTATCATCTCCATATTCATTCAATGAAGATTGGACACAATCTCGGCAAGAAAGTATTACTAATAGATAAAGTTTCTATATTTCTGAAAATTCTGAGATCTTGTTTGGGTGTATGATCCAACTGTACGTTATGAGAGAATATCTCTGCAAATAAAAACAAGTGAACTTCAATTTTGACATACTAACTGAAAAACGTTAACCGAATCAATTATTTATAGTATACATTTTGAACATACCTGATGTAATGACATTTGGGCTATCTGAGCAAACTGGCACATCATCATTACATTCAGATATAATAAATCTGCTTTCTTCACATTTTTCTGGCATTGCAGAAGTCGGGGGAAGTGATGATTATTAAAGAACTGCTCTGGAACTTGGAACTGCATCTCTGAGTAGTCTATGATTTGTATCTATACGTATGACTCTGGAGTAAAATGGTTAGAGCATTTTCCATAACTTCGGAGATGTTCTCCCATGAACTTCATTCCTAGTTTTCTCTGACAGATTTTTGATCTGAAAAAATTATAAACACAATTGTATTCAAAGCACATTCCCTTATATGAATATTGCCAACTCACTCATTTATATCAGTTGGAAAACGATGCATTTTTGATACTTCATCTTCTCCCTCCTCATATAAAACATTCCAATATTTTTGAAAAATAATTTAATCACTCACAAACTTAAAATTTCAAATTGATTATCTGTCAGTTGAAGCACGTGATGCTTTAGCAACACGGAATATATTCCGTGTTGCCACAATGGTTTAAATGCACATGGACTGATGAAGATAGAATTGCATTTTTGCAATAGAAGAAAGAAGATAGAGCTAGTTTTATTTTCTGCCATGGCAGTATATAGTTTCAAATTTGGCAACGCCAACAAAAGCGTACGCAGCGCCACTACTTTCAGGGTCGCTGAAATAGAACAAAAGATAGCTTCATGTGATCTGGAATGATATAGACAAGGATGGGTGACAAAGCCTGAAACGGACAAATTTAGTGAAGGAGTTGACCGTCTCATTGTTGTCTCTGACCGAGGTAAACAACCAAAATTGTGTAGTTTGCGTATAGGCAACTCTCTAATTGGTCAAACAGTCGTAAATTCTATACCTCGGTCATCTAGAACAGACTGTCAGGATCGTCGATAGTGCTGAAAAGTAATGATAGAATCATTTGAATCCGCAAGTGTCATTTTTCAATTTCTAGTTTCATCGGAAATCTCGTCAAAATTTTAAATATTTTTCTTAAAGTTGTTTGTGTGTATTTCATTCGGAGAATAGTATCGAGTTGAAACTGTAGGATTGTGTGAATTGTCCTAGATTCGACTCTTATGCGCAGACTTGTTTACCATGCTATTTCTTATGTTTGAACAGACTAAAAGAGATTTACTTCAATTGAACTCGCCAATGCTTGAAAAGCAAAGTATTGAAAAACATAGATGCCTGTCGTAGTATAACATTTTAATTGTGTTGAGACCATGTCTGTAATAGATCCCTCTGCATAGGTTTCAGGAGTATTCATTAAACATTGAACACACGTGTATGATTAAGTGAAAAATTTTGTATCCTTGTTTCAAAATCGGGGTTGTTCTGATTCAGGACTGTATCCAGATAATTGAGTTAGAGATGGTAGTGTAAAAAACATTTTTTTATTGACATCATTTACAATTATAAAATAAATAAGTCACCTGCATGAAGTTGATACAGTAAAAAATACAAATATTAAAGTCATCTATAAACTCAGAGTGAATTATTCAACTAAAAATCAGAGGTAATCTAGAGATGTTCAAAATGAGAGCTCAGATGAAGTCAGACCTTGACTTTGAGATAGTTTCATTAATTCAAAATTAAAACAGCGTTTAGAATGATAGAAGCAATTGAAATTGCTTGCAAGAGATTCGTTATTCCATCAGAAAAACAGAAGGTTGAATAAGGAATCATTAGAATAGGCTGAGTAATAAAAGTGATATCAGGCCCTAGAAGAGATACGTGTATTGAAAGCTTAGTAATCTAAGTCTGTTCTTCATTGAGATTATTACAAATGTGAGAATATCATGATTGAGAAATCAATATTTATGATCTATAACGTTGGTCTTTGAAGAGAATTCTAATTAATCAATTGAGACGACATTAACAGTGACAAACTGCTCTTAGTAAGCAGGGTTAGTGTTCATCAGAAAATAGAAGCTACAATTGACAATTATCAGGATTATAATATGAGTTTTACTTCGTATAAGTAGAATCACTAATCAATGATTCGAGAGAAGCAGAGGGCTTGAGATCTTACTTGCTAAGTGTTTCAGATGGATGAAATTAAGAATTTCTTATGTATAATGAGGAGATCATACCAGTTGAATGGTTCTATCAATATTTGAGGAGACCGCTCAGGGTGAAGCAGGGATTGAGACTGTCAATCAGGTTCAATGTTTGAGCTACTTGATCGTTCAAATTACTTCAGAGAAGTTCACTTGGTTTTATTGAAAGAGATAACTGATTCCATGATTCACCTTTGCGTTTGAGGATTTTCATTCATCTGAAACTCGAGAACAATAATTAGCAAGTGTTATGAGAAGTGAACAGTTGAGATATGAGATGAATACATTAAGATAATGAGATGCACATGTGAATATAACAAATCAGGATTTATTACCACAAATAATGTTCATTTTTGGAGCAACCAATTACTTCCATGTGAGGAGATTCTAGAGATATCTTAAAAATCTATGAGAACTGCAAAAATATACCAAAATATATATCTTAGAAAGTCAAATACATATAGTTTAATGCAATAAAGATCTTATTAGAATAAAGTGAGAGAGGAATACCAATATTTTTATAGATTTTCATGATCTGAAACGTGGACAAATTTTCAACTTTCAAAAAAGCAGGAAAATAACATGGAATATGCAATAATTAAGGATTCTGAGAATTCACTCCCCTTTTGAAAATTAGTTAATCCAAAAAAATGAACGAGATGATCAATTATTCAGCGAGGTGACTTTTTGAAAATCTAATTTACAAGAGTAGCACAAGAGGAGGTCTTTTCACAGGCGAAGCTGGATACAGAAAGGAAAAATTAATCGATTCAATTAATGAGCATGAGTTAGAGGTCAACTGATTAGCACATAGAGGTATTTAATTTGACGCGAGAAATCAATCAGGAGCTTCGAAGTGGAGTTGGCGTTGGCGCTGCGTTCGAAGCATAGGCGTAGCTGAGGAAGAGGTCTGTGGGGTGCAATGCTCAATTTTCAACAATCCTATTGAAACAACAAATCGTTGTATACGTACAGGAGGATTGAAAATGATTCATTAAAAATTTGTTATTTTATTAATAGTAGTTTCAGTAACCTCATTTTCTCAATGAGTTCAGTTACTCACTTAAGAACTTGAATTTTGAGCGAAAATAAAATAAGGCGTTCTTGCGCCCAGAAGCCGGCCTGTAGCTTTTTTCTTCTCGATGACAGCACATTCTCCTTGGTTTACTCTCAACCTTGATCTCTGCCAGTAAACTGTCACAGTTGGATTATTAATTTTTCTGAAATGTCTGAGCTTCTATTATTAAATTCGAACATCGTTCTGTATATATGAAAATAGGTGTGTACTAACAGACAGTTTTTAAAATTTTTTTCAGCTCCGTCTTCATTTGGATAAGCTTGATGATCCACATTTTTCATGTATTTGGTATATGTTCGCCTGTCCTATATTCGTTTGTTACACAGACTCTTGGGCCAAAATTTTCTATGAGCGTCCTAGGGTGAGTAATACCACAATTTGGATAATTGATATGTAAAAAAATATAGTATAGTCACCGTATATTTTCTTGTTCATATATTTTTTTCTTATTATAATGTGAACAAATCAACGAATATATAGGAACTAGATCGTAACCAAGAAATTTTAAGTGTGTGGGGACAACCAAATTTAATAAATAGTTTCAGGCTTTCACGACCGGATATTTGACATTAAGAGAGTCTTCCTTCCGGGCTTATTGGCCGTGGTCTATTAGGAATTATTTCACCTATCGTTTCGCCCACAACTGCGGTAGCATCTCAGAGGATTCTTGGTCTTGGATTGTAATTCGACCGCTGAATTTCCGAAAGTGATGCTGGAATTCGATCCGTTGGCCCCACTTATACCCTGATCATTGGCGGGAGAAGGTAGTGGGATTACGCGCGCGATGTTGATTGGTCCATCGCTTCCACTTCGTATTGGCTTGATTTTAGTCTTTTTCCAACACCGGCAACCATGCGCTATGTACCAAAGGAGTTTCTTCCCTTCTGTTCATATTGTTCTTATGTTTTATATATCTCAATGGCTTCCATGTTCATCCTAGGATAGAAACTTTTGATGTTTGAAATAGCTTCTGCCTTTGAGAAAACAATATTGTGTCCATCTGTCAGAGCATGTTCCGCTAGTGCGGATTTTTCTGTCTGATTGAGTCGACAGCATCGTTCATGCTCCTTAATTCTCGTATTGATACTTCGCTTCGTTGTACCAATGTAGACTTTGCCGCAGTCACAAGGTATCCTGTAAATACCGGGTTCAGAGAGTGGGTCGGACTTTGTCTCTGGTAGTTCTGATCATTTGGCCAAGTTTTTGAGTTGGCTTATAGACAGTCTCTATATTGTGGCCCTTTAGTATTCTACCAATTCTATCGGTGACCTTGGGATGGAAGAGCTATCTTACCATATATCCCCAAGGTTCACCGATAGAATTGGTAGAATACTAAAGGGCCACAATATAGAGACGTTCTATAAGCCAACTCAAAAACTTGGCCACATGATCAGAAATACCAAAGACAAAGTCGACCCACTCTCTCAACCCGGTATTTACAGGAAACCTTGTGACTGCGGCAAAGTCTACATTGGTACAACGAAGCGAAGTATTAATACGAGAATTAAGGAGCATGAACGATGCTGTCGACTCAATCAGACAGAAAAATCCGCACTAGCGGAACATGCTCTGACAGATGGACACAATATTGTTTTCTCAAAGGCAGAAGCTATTTCAAACATCAAAAGTTTCTAATCCTATGGATGAACATGGAAGCCATTGAGATATATAAACATAAGAACAATATGAACAGAAGGGAAGAAACTCCTTTGGTACATAGCGCACGGTTGCCGGTGTTGGAAAAGACTAAAATCAAGCCAATACGAAGTGGAAGCGATGGACCAATCAACATCGCGCGCGTAAACCCACTACCTTCTCCCGCCAATGATCAGGTATAAGTGGGGCCAACGGATCGAATCCAGCATCACTTTCGGAAATTCAGCGGTCGAATTACAATCTAAGACCAAGAATCCTCTGAAGATGCCTACCGCAGTTGTGGGCGAAACGTTAGGTGAAATAATTCCTAATAGACCACGGCCAATAAGCCCGGAAGACTCTCTTAATGTCACAACCAAATTTATTTCTCTTATTATTTTCTTTATATTCAGTTCGCAATTCGAGATCTATGTTATATGTGTCTATTTCATCCTGGGAGTTTCAACGAACACTGGAATAGGAGACATTGCACCAGAAAGATACGTGGAGATCATTTTCCCTGATAATATTGATGTTGACAGCGAAATTCATGATCGGTAATACTCGAATATCAGTTGATCTTTTTAATCTTGATATATAAAACTAAGTCGGCCATTTATACCTTAAGATCGGATGAACTGGTTGTTATGAAAGTTTTTTTGTTGGATTCTTTACGGCGGGGTTAACATAAATAGTATATTCTAAACAAGTTGCAGAATGACCTGTGTAATATGGCGGAACGCGATCAGACGTGCTCACAAGAGCTCCTAATAAGCGAATTGAATAAAGTGAATAAGAAGACTTGATCGACATAATTGTTACTAAGTCGATTCCTAAAGACCTTTCAAGTGATATTCTCAGAAAATTTTTTCAACGATTTGTTCGGAGGGTCGTTGATGGACGATATTTCCGATGAAGTTAGGCCTGAAAAAAGGATCCAATTGTGAAATCCATGATGTTGTGATTCGTTCTTCGAGCAGGGAAATAAAACATCTGCAAAAACTAAATGATCATTTGGAATTGCGTATTTTGGATTTGAGTGAGATGGTTTCAATTACTGAAAAAAATGATAATCATCCTAAAAGTCAGTACCCATTGAATTCGTCGCGTACTGTAGAGGGAGATAAAACATATTAAAACAATCCTTACGGAAGTGAGACAGACCCAAGGAGAAATTGCAACAACTTCGCATGTGAAGGAAAAGTCCGTTATCGCCAACAAAAAAGATGTGAAAACAAAGAATGGTACAGGTGCTGTCGCCTCATTGTTGACGAACGAGCCCGATGAAAACATAAACATACTGTCACGAGAAAATAAAACTGTTCAAAACGGACAGGAATGGCAATATGTGAGAAGGAGGAAAAGTCGTCAATTTGTAGTGGGTCAGAATAATAATTCAGGGAATATCCAAACTGTCCCTAAATTAGTGGCACTACACGTAACTAGGCTTCATCCCCAGACTAAACCAGAGGACCTGAAAAATGTGTTGAAGGATAAATTTCCTGATGTGGCATGCGAAATTCATAAATCAAGTCATCCTGATAAATACTCATCCTTCAAGGTAACAATTCGTCAAGAAAACCTTAGAACCGCTTGGCAGAGAGATATTTGGCCGGCTGGTGCCCTAATCTCCAAGTTTTTTTACCAAAAAGAGGGTACTAACGAATCAGGTAGACCCTCCAACCCAAGAACACTGACATCAAAGGATCAAAACTCTCAATTAGTCACTATTATCCACCAGAATTTGCAATCGATAGGAAATAGTGTGAATAAAGTGCAGAAGCTTCTTCTGGATAATCCTGATTGTGCTGTTCTTTGTGTCACCGAGCATTGGAAAACTCCAGATCAGCTGAGACAGATAGGACTGAATGGTTTTCAATTGATGTCGAGTGTATGCCGTGAGGAAGGTAAGCATGGTGGATCGGCAATATATCTCAGACATTCATTAATGGGGAAGTCGTGTGATGATATTTGTGGAATATCTGTGATCGGAGAGTTCGAATGTTGTGCGATCGAGTGTGTGATTCAAAAATCAAAAATAACCGTTATCTCGGTATATAGACCTCCAAGTGGAAAATATTGATTTGTTTTTCGAATTGATGGAATTTGTTTTATTTGAAAAAATAATGCCTAATAGAATTGTATTCATAGCAGGGGATTTCAATATTGAAATGAAAGATGAAAATCCTCTAAAAGATAGGTTGTTTACACTTTTCAACTTTTTCTCTATAAAGGCCCAGATAAGCGAATATACCAGGGTAACTGCACACTCTAAGAGTTGTCTTGATAACATCTGCACGAATTTTACGCAAAATATAACATCTCAGGTTATGGAATACCATATTTCTGACCATAATGCCCAAAAAGTTAGTTTTCACTTAAGTAACGAAATAAAACCGAAACAACTAAGAAAAAGAATTTTCAGTGAAACAAACAAGAATCGTTTTCTCGAGAAAATTGTGGAGGAAAGATGGTATGGCGTTTACGTTATTGGGAATTCTAATGTGAATGAACAATGGCGAGTGTTCGTTAACCAATTCCTCAATATATTCAACGAATGTTTTCCTCTGAAATTGATAAATGAAAATAAGAAACACCATAATATTAATCATAACCTCAAAGTGAATGAATTGAAAGCTAAACTGGACATACTGTTTGTAATATCTAATAAGGATGGGAAATACAAAAGTCAATATATTGCATTAAAGAAAGAATATGACAATTTATTGATGTTAGAAAGGGGATTACAGTATGAAGAAAGAATAAGAAAATCCAACAGCAAAATTAAAACAATGTGGGCAATTTGTGGCGAACTAACAGGAAAAAAAGTTCATCAGGAGGGCTTATTGGGTGAAAGTTCATTACAGTTAGCAGAAAATTTCAATCAATACCTCACAAAAATAGTGAGGGACGTGCAACTTAATCGAATTTCTGGCAATTTTTCCTGCTTGATACCGGAGGCTAATCAATCAATGTTCTTAAGACCTGTGAATGTTAATGAGCTCATAGAATTGGGTAACCAACTGAGTAACAAATATTGTAGTGGATATGACGAAATTCCTGTCAATCTTGTCAAATATTCCCTTAAGGAATTGGCAACTGTTCTCTGCCACATAATAAATAATTCTATGAAGTACTCGATATTTCCAGATCAGTTGAAATTGGCGTCAATCAAACCTATTCTTAAAAAAGGGGACCCTGATGATCTTGGTAATTATAGGCCAATAAGTTTATTACCAGCATTCTCCAGAATTTTTGAGCTGATCATGTGTTCTAGACTTCTCTCATATATGAATAGTAATAATCATTTTTCCCGATTTCAACACGGTTATTTGAGGGGGCGATCAACAAATACGGCTATTTATCAATTTCTGAACACAATCTTAGATCATTTAGAGAATAAAAATTCGGCTATGGGCATTTTTGTGGATTTGAAAAAAGCTTTTGATTGCGTTAACCATGATATTTTGCTACAGAAACTTCAAAGATACGGAATAAGGGAAGAGCCAATGAGTGGATAAAGTCTTTTCTTTCTAATAGGCGGCAACAGGTTGTCATTAATAATATGAAATCAAAAATAACAGATGTCGATGTAGGAATAGCACAGGGAAGTATGGTTGGCCCTATCCTCTTCATAATTTATATAAATGACCTTCCATTATCATTACAAGATTATTGTATAACGAATTATGTTGACGATACTAACGTTTTGATCAGTGGAAAGAATATAAATGAGTTAAATCATAGAGTGGAAGAATGTTTTTCAAAAATTAATGATTGGTTTTCCATGAACAAATTATCTGTAAACGAGTCCAAGACAAATCTTATTTTATTTCGCACCAGACAATCGTCAATTATTCCAAGCAACATCACTCTTGGAAATAATGTAATAACACCTGTATCACATACAAAGTTTTTAGGCGTCCAAATTGAAGAATTCCTGAACTGGGATACTCATATAAATAGAATGTGTTCGAAATTAGCTTCCATCGCTTATGGAATCAGCATTGTTACTCATTACATGAATGAGAAAACACTTCGAATCTTATATTATTCGAATTTTGAGTCAATTTTGAGATATGGAATAATTTTCTGGGGAAGCAGTTCTGGAATCCAGTCAGTTTTTGTAGTGCAAAAGAGGGTCATTAGAATCATTTGTAAGATGAGGTACAGGGATTCATGTAGGGGTAAATTCAAAAATATGAATATCCTTACAGTTTATGGCTTATATATATATGAGTGTCTAATTTTTGTATTCAAAAATAAGGATGAATTCAATATTGGTGGGGTACATAATTATAATACGAGGACCAAAGATTTAATTTATCCTCATCATAGATTATCTATATTAGAAAGGGGCCTTATTATATGGGCATAAAATTTTATAATAAGTTACCCCTCAATTTGAAAAGTTGTAATAATTTTAAGAAATTTCAAAAAGATGTAAAGAATATATTGATTAAATTGGAACCATATTCATTGGCCGACTATTTTAGTTGTGAGAATTTAGCTTAGGCTATTTGTGCTTTTGTGACGTCATTTCATTTTTTTATGTTTATATTATATAGTATGTAAAATTTGAAAAAAGATTATTATTATTATTATTATTATTATTATTC
>CM076611.1:10030843-10483515 GCA_038502775.1 Hippodamia convergens | reverse complement strand
GCAAACCGTTTTGTCTTCAACGAGAAACTCTCAAGTAACGTTCTTGAGTGGCAGTTGTTACCCGTGGTTGCCCTGTCCTGGTCTTCGGACATCATAACCTGTCTCCCTGAATCGCTGCAACATTCTGGACACACTTGTATGGGGTTCACCCTTCTTCTCTCAAAACTACCGCTTGGGCACATTCCT
This sequence comes from Hippodamia convergens, assembly GCA_038502775.1. Classification (NCBI taxonomy): domain Eukaryota; kingdom Metazoa; phylum Arthropoda; class Insecta; order Coleoptera; family Coccinellidae; genus Hippodamia; species Hippodamia convergens. The sequence continues at coordinate 10,483,329 of CM076611.1, read as the reverse complement.
CTTGGGTCAAATTGCGAGTTTCGCGTTGCATAGCGATCGAGTGTAGAAAATCAAACGAAAAGAAAAACTATTGATCACTTGAATTGATCGAGAACAACTAATTTTAGAATGGAGTCAATACATCCAAAATCTGATATCATCTTTTTTTATTCCTGCTGGGAAAAAAACATCTGTATTGAAGAAAAAAAGTGGATAACATATGCATGCATAATTCTGATAAAAAATAATTATCACTGAGAACACCTTCAGTTGTAGAATAAATTTGAGATTTCCATAATGTGCTTCAATTTTTTTGCGCAGTGTATTTGAAGAACCACATGGAATTGAGAAAAAGCACACAGCAGCACAAACCTAGCACAACAAAAGTATTTCAGAAGATCCAAAAGTGCTTCAGCATTTCTTCATTTTGCTATAGAAAATGTGCTTATCTTATTGAAGTTCTGTTGATTCAATCCCGATAATTTTTCAAAACGGGAGAAAAAAAGTCCGATTCTGTGAGTTTTCTGGGCAATTTCCATGGCTCCCTATCCGCCGAAATCGGCGGCCGCCACCCATGGTCCCAACGCCAAGGTTGTTATCGTTAGTGGCGCATCATCCGGAAGAAAAAATCGGCCACCAATGCAGCGCGATCAGAAGGCGCTGACAAAAAGCGGGCAAAGGCGCGCGTTCGACGTAGCCGGGCCGAAACGCGCGGAATGCGTCGCTTGGCCAGCGCCAAAACACAAATCGCCGGCCGCATGCATACATTCATTTCGCGCCGGTTTTTATTGTCCGCCGTTGACTTATGAACGTCGGTGGACATTCTGCAGGCCCACCATTATATCTGGTCGCTTTTTATTACCCTCTGTATTCATATGGAATCGGCTAGATTGCGATCTATGACGGTGGCCGGAAAAAAATTATGCCCGGAGGTTTGATTTCGCCTAACGTGGCTTAGGACTCGACTTTGACGGTTCGGAGTCACATGCGTGATATTCGAGAGTTGAATGAGAGAATCTTACTCCGCCGAAAGCCTACACAAATGTATAAAAACACAGTCACAACACCGGAAAAGTAACAGCTATAGGAAATCTTTTCAAGAAAAAAACACATGAGATCGAGAAAAATGCATGAAATATATATTTGAATCGAAAGTACTGTCCATATAATTTATGTTTGAAGATTATTTCATGCGAATGTGGACGCGGCTTCACCTCAAATGGTCCATCCGCTTGGTCCAATTTTTTTTTAACTTTTTTCCAACATTGTTGTTGTCAAAATCGGGGTTGTTCTGATTTTGTTAAATTACTGTGAAGGACTGTATCCAGATAATTGAGTTGGAGATGGTAGTGCAATATTGACATCATCCACAATCATAAAATGAAGAAGTCACCCGCAGGAAGTTAATACAGATATTAAAGTCATCTATAAACTCAGAGTGAATTATTCAACTAAAAACAGAGGTAAGCTAGAGATGATCAAAATGAGAGGTCAGATGAAGTCAGACTTAGACTTTGAGATAGTTCCATTAATTCAAAATTAAATACAGCGTTTACAGTGATTGATTGAGAGAGCCTCTTTATTTCATCAGAAAAACAGAAGGTTGAATAATGAATTGTTAGAGTAGGCTTAGTTGTAATAAAAGTGAGATCAGGCTTTAGAGAGATACGTGTATTGAAATCTTAGTAATCTAAGTCTTTTCTTTATTGAGGTTATTACAAATGTGAGAATATCATGATTGAGAAATCAATATTTATGATCTTTAACGTTGGTCTATAAAGAGAATGCTAATTAATCAATTGAGATGAATTTACAGTGACAAATGCTTTTAGTAAGCAGGATTGGTGTTCATCAGAAAAATAGAGGCTACAATTTTAAAATTATGAGGATTATAAGATGAGAGCACTATGTATGAATTAAAACCACCAACCTGTTGTTTCGAGAAAGCAGAAGGTTTGAGATCTTACTTGCTAAGTGCTTCAGATGAATGATATTGAGAATTTCTTATTTATAATGAGGAGATCATACCAGTTGAATGGTTTTATCAATATTTGAGGAGACCGCCCAAGGTGAAGCAGGGACTGAGACTGTCAATCAGGTTCAATGTTTGAGCTACTTGATCATTCAAATACTTCAGAGAAGTTCACTTCGTTTTATCGAGAGAGAAGACTGATTCCATGATTCACCTTTGCTTTTGAGGATTTTTGATCATCTGAAACTCGAGAACAATAATGAGAAATGAGATGAATTGATAAAAATAATGGGATGCACATGAGAATATAACACATCAGTATTTATTACCACAGAGAATGTTCATTCTTGGAGCAAGTAATCACTTCCATGTGAGGAGTCTAGAGATATCTGAAAAATCTATGAAAACTGCGAAAATATACCAAAATATATATCTTAGAGGAGGCAAATACATTAGTTTTAACCCAATAGAGATCTCATTAGGATAAAGTGAGAGGGGATTACCATTATTTTTATAGATTTTCATGATCTGAAATGTGGACAAATTTACAAACTTTATAAAAAGCAGGAAAATTACATGGAAACTGCAACAATTAATGATTCTGAGAATTCACCTACCTGTTGATTACTTATTTCAAGAAATGAACGAGATGAACAGTGATTATACGAGGTGACTTTTTTTAAATTCTAATTTTTAATATTAGCACAAGAGGGGTCTATTCACAGGCAGAGCTGGATTACAAGAGAGGACGATTAATTGATTCAATTAATGAACATGAGTTAATCTGTCAGCTGAATAATACATAGAGGAGACTATTTTGACGCGAGTAGTCAATCAGCTGACCATAGAGCTGTACGGAGTGTCATGGGCGTGGCGCTGCGATCTAACCATAGGCGTAGCTGCGGATGAGGTCTGAGGGTGCAATGCTCAATTTTTCAACAGTTGTCTTCCAGTGCGTCAATGGAAGCGGGCTTGTTAGTATAGATAAGAGCCTAAACATAGACCCACAAAAAAAGTCTATGAAGGCGTTATATTGCACGATCTAGGCGGTCAATTGAACGGTCCCAAACGTGAAATAAACTGTTCACCGGATATGGTTTATGGTTTCGCGTGCTGTATGGCATATGGCACCAGTTGTATTTTGAAAGGCTTCACTCTTAAATCTTTTGCACAATTTTTCAGGTTACAGAGGCCCATTTGCTACGAACGGCACCGAATCGATAATTGATGGCCATCACTAACACAAACCGATACAGCTGCGACATTTTCTTCAGTTCGCACCTCAAGTGAGCGTGTTAGTGGTCTAATGTCCAACAATGTAAATTTGGTGCAAACTTTAGAGACATTATTCCCAAAAAGCCACTTCAGTGGGTTCATTATACTGACCATAACATTGAAAAAGCGAGCGATGAACTTTCTCAACATAACATGCTTTTTGATAACCAAAATTCTCTTATTTGCAAGCGTTGTTCATTTATAAAAACGATTCATAGTTGAATTATAGACCAAACTGATGATGTTTGACAGTGGCACAAAACACGAATCGTGTGTAAACTGTCAAAATCAATGTTGCCAAATAGTTAAAAAAATCACCCGTTATATTATTATTACTTTAGCCTGGCGACTTTTACTCTCTTCTCCAGAAGAAATTCATTCCAGTTACTACCTTAGAAATAACCCTTATTTATTATTTTCTGAACTGTGTTCTTCATAGCTTGGTTCAGCCTTTCGGGAACTTTGACCACCAGAACTTTTGTTCTCCAGCCAACTTGTTCATTCAAATGCTAATGAGGCCGCTTATGCTGTTGCTAAATCCAAACACATCCTCAGGAGACTTAGCTATTATCTCTTGAGGATCCAAAGCCGACTACCCCATATAAATGGTCCTTAGTCCAGCAAGCTCTGGATACTTGCACACCATATGTTCAGCCGTTTCTTTTTGTTGACCCACAGAGCCAGCAAATTTCATTTGCTGACTTTACCGTGCGGTAAAAAGATGTTTGAATCGATAGTGTCCAGTCAGCAAATCCGCCATTACCCGAAGCTCAGTTCTTGGCAGCTTTATGAGCTTTCCGGAGTACCACAAATTTCTTTGCCTCAGTAAGTCTAGGAGTATTATTCCAGAGTGTTATTCTATTTTCCGCTGTTTATTAGTGTACTACTTTCTTATACATATTATAGGTCTCTTCCCATCTCATAGAAAAGTTCAGGTCCAAAAGGCATGTTCTCTTCGCGAGTTCTTCGGCATTTTCATTTCCTACAATATCAGAATGATATGAGAAAATAGATATCATCTGAATAGAACTACTTCATTTCAAAAAAAATCAACAACGCAAATGATAAAAAAGACAGCGAAAGAAGATAGAAATACAAAACAGATTATCTACATGAAAATATATCAATATGAAAGAAACAATGAAAATTAGAACCTGAAATAAACGGGATTCATCATCGGAACCACTTATTAACAGATAAGCGCATAAGAATGCATGTTGCCAATCTACCGAATTTTCACGAAATTGATGATATCTGCGAATCTACTTTCTTCAAAACTGCGATTTTCGTCCCTGATGTATGTAGGAAATGAAGTGGAGTAACTTTTAACAAGTTCTTGCCAATAATTTTGTGTCAACTTGACGTTGACGAAGAGTCTCTTGTGCTGTTGAAGTTATTCCTATTTATTTATTTTATTTATTACGCGAATCTCACAACCACAACTCTGTTCACGAATTCTAATAAGAAGAAAAATGCTTGAATGTATCCAAAAGAAAATACTGACATTTTTCTCAAAGCGCTTTTTGAAAAATAACACCTTTTCGAGCACATATTTTTAAATGTCCGGATTCTGAAGCCATTTATATTTCGTTAATTCCAGAAAAATAATCGATTTGAGAGGCCGTTCAGCTCCTGAAAGGTGTTATTCAATATATCATCCTTTTGTTGAGCCGAGGATCACCATAGCGATATTCGGAAGATATTAGGTAACAGTATACTTTGATATATTCAAAAGTCAATAATCCGTCTAGTGCCGTGCCTAACAAATGAGCAAATAACGAGGGTCAAACCTAATGGGGCTATATTATGATTGGATTATTGAGAGTGGATGAAACAGGCGCCCCACTGCGACCATTCTAACGTTAATAGATCCAGGGGATCCAGCCAAGTCATCCTCGGTATTAGCCCGCACGCCAGGAGTCGGTACAAGTGTACAAGTCATCTATATGTGCGCCGATGAATCTGCAAACGAATTCAAATCAGAAGATTGATACTGGAACAAGATTCGATGCTTGAAGTTTGCGTGAGACCAAATTATCAATTATTACTTGATTCAGGGAAAAGCCCTGACTACCAAAAGTGCGAGCATAAATCTAATAATGTAATAATATCGATTACAATGAAAAAACCTTGAGGAGTATCGGTTTGTCATTCCTAGATTTCGGTTGGCACCCTCTTCAGGGATCTTAACCATTATTCAATAATACAAAACGAATCACAGCATTCGAGAAGAATTTACAATAATGTGAGAGGGTGACATAGTCTGTCATTCAAATTGGAAAATAGTAATTCAATAAGCAAAGCTTGTAAATAGCCTAGACTGAAACTGAAAGTTTGAAAGTTCCATGGTACGTTTGAGGTCTGAATGCACCTGTGGTGATTGTTAATTTTCTCTTTATAGTAATAAATGATACGATCAAAATGACACTCAGTAGTTATCGATCTGTAATACCGATTAGAAAGCCCATATAAAATTTTGTTCATTCGAAGAATAGCTTATAATATACTATCTGACAAAGAAACTGCAACACCCTGAAGGAGCTGTTCAAATTTAAAATTTTTTCTGGTAAAATATAGCAAGGAGAGTAAGTAAATAATTAAAATTTGGAGAAAAAAACGAAGGGTATACAGTTTTTTTATTATATTCGCTAATAATGCGTTTGTATGTATAATGCGGTTATCTATAAATTCCCAATACGTCATGGCATTGATGCAAGATGATACTATCCCTAGCTTCATGTCTCAGAGCCGCCAGAGTCCGTGGGGCTGGGGTAAATTTCCAAGCTTTCTACCCATGATGTCCCAAACATGCTCTATCGGCGAAAGATCGGGGTATCTGGGCGGCCATGGCAAAAAATTCACATGGGTAGCCTCAGAAAATATTGAAGTTATTATGTCAACCAGAGGTGGAGCATTTCCTTGCTGAAATATTCTCGAGCGAGTTAAGGTAAGGGAGAACATATGGCTCCACTATTTCTTGAAGGTAACGTCATGTTACCTCGAATAACTCTAAAGGTGATCCACTGGCATGTAATAGCACCTATACCATAACGCCTACCGTCCGGTGTACAGGTATATCCCAAATTGCTGTTTTAGGTACTTCTGGACCAGATAGGTAAAAACTTCGAATGGTGTCCTAGGCTCGATTTCGTGGAGAAGCCTTTAGTGAAAACCGTTTCTAGATATCTTCATTTTTTTTTAAATTTTGATATACACTCCCCGTCAATAAATTCCGAACAGGCAAAATTTTTGTCAAATTCACAACCTGTATCTTTTTTCGTGGTTCTCTATTTTGTTGAAATTTTCACCAGGTATTGTATTGGGTCTTGTTATATTAACCTGAAATTTACTTTGCGAAAATAGCTGTAGTTCATCCGTTATTCAGGGTGAAACAAAACCTTGTTTTATACCCTTCATTTCTAAACACCCTGTGGTGAATTTGAGGCGGAAAATTTTCATTCAATTTTAATTTAAAGTGTGACCCCTTTCATCACAAAATGTTTTCTGATTTACGTCAGTATCTGCTTTAAAAAAAAGATATACATTTTCAAAGAAAGTGTTGCATTTTTTCAATTTTTATAACAACATTACAATACCTTATCGACTAGTAAACATAAGCAAACATCTGAAAATTAATAGCACGTATTTCCACCTCGCTTTCTCATCACTTCTACCATACGATGTGGCATACTTTCAATGCATTTCCGAATTGCTTCTGGGGGAATATTTTCCCGTTCTTCAAGAAGGGCTGTTCGTAAATCGGGCAAGGTGTTGGGCTGCCGATTTCGAACAGGTCTACCTAGCATATCCCATACATGTTCAATTGGATTTGAATCCGGCCTTCTGGCTGGCCACACGAATCGTTGAATATTCGCCTCTTCAAACTATTCTGTTACAACCCGTGCAACGTGAGGACTAGCATTGTTCTGCATTAACAGAAATTGTTGCTTTCCCCAGAAGCAATTCGTAAATGCATTGAAAGTATGCCACGTCGTATGGTAGAAGTGATGAGAAAGCGAGGTGGAAATACACGCTATTAATTTTCAGATGTTTGTTTATGTTTACCAGTTGATAAGGTATTGTAATGTTTTAAATTTTATGAAAATTGAAAAAATGCAACACTTTCTTTGAAAATGTGTATCTTAATTTTTAAAGCAGAAACTGACGTAAATCAGAACATTTTGTTAAGAAAGGGTCACAGTTCAAATTAAAACTGAATGATATGAAATTTTCCGCCTCCAATTCACCACAAGGTGTTTAGAAATGAAGGGTATAAAACAAGGTTTTGTTTCACCCTGTATAACGGATGAATTACAGGTATTCTCGCAAAGTAAATTTCAGGTTAATATAACAACACCCAATACTATACCTGGTGAAAATTTCAACAAAATCGGAGCACCACGAAAAAAGATACAGGGTGTTGAATTTGACAAAAATTTTGTCTGTCCGGAATTTATTGACGGGGAGTATATTATCGATTTCGAAAATGTGCCATAACTTTTTCATTCAAGAAAATATCTGAAAACGATCAAAACTTTCTAGAAATACTGTTTCACTGGAAATAAGAAACTATATTCAATTTTTTTATCAATGCGATTTTTAATCCATTGTAACATGAAACCTTGATTTCAATGATTTCCCAACATTTCACTTAATTGGTGTTATTCTACTTTTCCCCTGAGCCACTCACATGCTCTAGGTATTTCAAAAACAACTAAACATAAAATTTGAAAAATCTGCAAAAAAGCTCCTTCTGGGTGTTGCAGTTTCTTTGGCAGTTAGTATAATTTCATTCTATATAATTCTGTCATTTCATGATTCGAAAGGTTTAATTTATATGGTAACATTCGTCATATTGAGTCTGATGATATTTGAAGTGATCGGGAATACGATATGGATTGGAACAATCGCTTCAAATCTCCTGACTTCTGTGATTTCAAGTATTTTTTTTTCTAGTTGCTAATCTGAATGAGATATCTCAATCCGTGGTTTTTTAAGCAGAAAATATAAGTTATATGAATTTAGAGTGTCTGTGCTACCTTTTGTTCATTTTCACGCGATTTCTAAGATTTATTGTTTTAAAAATCGAACAAAACCGTACATTTTCCTTCAACGTTCAATTTCGGCTGGTGATATATTACTCCATTCATTCGTTACACCAGGAAACCACCCAGCAAATCAAACTTCCCTACAATTACCCAACTCTATGCAGCATGGAGACGCAGTAACAGAAACCCGCTCCTAAATAAATGGGACCATTGTTACAACCGCGTTATCCAACTCATATCTTTCGGACAGTTGGATGCTGGAACGGCAGCAGAGATGGAATATCGCGTCTATCTATCATGTATTGTCACACAGAGCCCGATCGCTCATTGTTCTTCTTGCTCCTCTAATCCATTCATTTCACTCTGTGCTCGCTTCAGAAATGGCAGCGCGGAACATGTTTTAATTAATTTTCATTTTTCTTGTTTGTTATCCTGCCCCGTGATTGAAAACGGTGGCTTTGTGCGTTTGTCATGTGTAAGAAATCATCTCTTCTTTATTCTGATGCTTAATTATATCTCGTTCTGCATTGCAGTATCACGGGGTCATCAAATATCAGAAGTCCTGACGTCTGACGTATACATTTCGAATAATGGAACAACAATAATAATATATTCTAGGATCAAAAAAACATTCTGCTAAAAAAAATTTCAGAAAGAACTGTTGCATAATTGTATTGTTTCACCCTACTTTTGGGAATTCAAGAATTGTACAATTATTTCTGAAGAAATCGATATGTGAAAATATTCATCAGGTATTCAACCAATGCAACTCAATAAAAAACATAAGGGAAAAAATTTTATTACGCTAAAGTTCAGATGATACACAAGCAAAATGTGTGTGATCTATAGGTCTTGTATAATTTAATCTGACTTGATGAAAAGACTTCGTGAAATCAAATTAAGGTAGAATTATCAAAAAACATAATTCGAGAAAAGCTGTGATAGAATACCGAAAAAATTCAAAAATTAAAAAATCACATACCGTGATCGGAGAAAGAGGTAAAATACAGAGAATCAGAACAAAAGTCTCTTCTGATAGGATAAAATAATAGGAAGTCGAAACTGGTACAAATTGCTGTGACGAATATTATGTTATTTGTTATTTTTATATTTAATATTATTTTTTGTTTTGAAATTATTTGTACCTTCTGTTTAAGATTGATGTCTGTTTGTGAAATTATCTTAAAACTACCTACCATTTTTGCATTAATTTATAAGATGCTATTGAAATAAGATTCAATACCATTATTAAAACAAGTACCTCAAAACTATCCTGTTTATATTTTGAATCTATAGGTTCTGCCTCACACAAGTGCCTAATTGACTCTACCCAAGTTGCAAAATCGTCTTTTTTTGTATCTGGAACAGAGAAGAATATTTTTGCAATATCGTTTGCTTTCCAAAGATTAATAAATATAATTCATGTGATGTTCTTAACGAAAAATATCGTCCTGCAACCTATACAAATTTCAATGTTAGCAAAAAGGTTTCTTCAAACTCTGCCCTAGCTTTTATTGAAGCAAAGAAATACATTTTTCAAGTGTTTTCATTGAAATTCTTTGTTAATTCAATCCTCGCTAACTAAATATACTGCTCCAAAAGAGTTACAGATATCGTATTCAATCGTTTTGAAAAGTATTTAATCTTCGAAAAAATCGGTGTTAAACCAATTAGAACTCAATAACAGCTTGAATCGATCCAATAAAAATCAGTACCTGACATTTCGTCAATTGGGTGGCCTTTTTTCTGAAGTTTAGTTCTTTGCGAAAGTATCACGAATGTTCTTATTTTGAAATGGAGTCAGTTTATCAACAGCTTCGATTTGAAACAAGTTTTCTGAAAATTTCAAGACGTAAATTAACAAACGCTGAAGCTAATAGGGCTATCGGAACGCTATACAGGCTGGCCTAACTCAGGTTGTTGTAGCGGGAAGGCTCTAAGTCAGCCAAAGTGTGATATCTCGATTTTGGAATAGATTCAGGGAGATAGGTTTTGTGTTGGAAAGACCAAGGCTTGGTGAGCGATGAAAAACAACACCTGCTCAGGATCGTTTCGTCACCGTTTCGGCAAGAAGAAGGCCTAACGCCTACGTGTAGAATGCTACGGAATACTCTTGAAAAGCAGATGTGGTCCAAGTTTCTGCCCCATTTATGGAACCAAATTCCTCAAGAAATGTTCAACAACCTCGTGTGTAGTATGCAAAGAAAATGTCAAGCTGTTATTGATGCCCGCGGAGGCCATACATTGTATTGATAGAATTAAAATGCTTGAATTCTCCTGGAATTAAATTTCGTTTTTTTACTCGATTTTTCTTGTCCGCCATGTATACGCTGCAGACCTACAGGCGAAAATTAATTATATTTCTTGCAACTTGAAATCATATTAATATGAATTTTCATCACAAAATCTCATTGGAACTATATTTTTCTGCAATTTGAGTCAATATTCCTAAGTCATGTGGAGCAGTTTATTTAAAGGCACATACATATTTTTCATTCGATTTGATACCTTTTCCAAATTGTAGGCTAGGCAAGTTTCAGTACCATAGACCAAAAGGGTAAATTCATTCGCTCATTTCTGATGCTAAAAAACAAAGCATAAAGTCAACATGTTGTCTCTTTCTCCACCCGAGACCAGTTAATCAGTCTGTTCTGTTAAACTAAACGGGCAAAACACACAGATGTGAAAAATATCAGACACAATTTTTGTATCAAATATCCAGCGATAAAAAATCATTACCTCCGACCCAATACGTGTCATGATTTATATTTTACCGCCAGATGGAACTCTGAGTCGGAATTTGAATGAACATTCGTCGGTTCGAAAGGATAAAAACAAATTTTATAATAAATTACATTACCACGGCGTTTTTCACCGATGTCACCGATTTACTTTTTTCAAGAACACCGAACGACTGGAAGAATGTAAAATGAATGCCTCTGCAGGCAGGCATAAGCGAATGTAGGTAAGATTTAAATATGCCACTTTGAACGTGAAAAATTTGTTAATTATAAAGACACTTATACCAAACAGGCACATTTATTTATCCTCGAACCTCAAAAATATTCCCGAAGCCCACTACAGCCGAATTTTTTACTTCAATTCTTGGAATTCTAAATAAAGACAGGTAGAATCCGAGAATCTCATTATTCCTCCTATTAGCATAAAATACATAAAACCAAAGGTACCACGCAATAAATTGATTGAAAATTATCACATCGTTAGGTCCGGCCATGCCACTGAATGACCCGAAAAATACATTCATGTCATTAGTCTGTGAACATAGCACAGATTCTTATTTTTCCATCAATATAATGCGGTATTTAATGACGCTTACTCTGTTTTAATGTTTTGACATACTATAAAACAGTACGTCGTCACTTATGTATATGGTATATTATACACCTACTGTGCGTTCTGAATCCAGATACAGCAGGACCGGATGATGATAACTTTTTTAATGATTTTGGGTCCTGCTACAGTGGGCTGTTGAATTATAAGAGAATATTCGAATGGATTCTGTTGATACAGGGTGATTCTTCATAGAAAAAATGATAACATTTTGCTATATAACTGTTTTTCTTATGAATTGAGTATTAATTCATTGCTCTAAAACCGGTTGAAATATGCAAATGAAATTTTAAGATGCATTTATTGCACATTTCATTCACATGCAATTAAAAATTTTATGGTCATCATTAGCGCGCATACGGATAATGTTCCGAATTTGAAAGAAAAATCGTCTGACCCTGAGGTATTTTGAATGAAAATCTTTTTTAATATACTCGTTAAATTTGTGAAAATAAATCTTTTGAGCACGTTTTCGTATGGGCATGCGTTTTTAGAAAAAAAAATTAAACGTTTTACACGTATTTTTCATGACGTCAATATATATAACTATACAAGGTGTTTTTTAAGGTGACGCATTTTTTTGAAAGATAGTAAAACTCAAAATAGAACCTTTTTTTGTATGTAGCTCATAAAAATTCAATATAATCAATATAAAAACAGTGGAAAATTTTTTGGGCTTCAATACCTACCTCAAAACTTTTTTCATCGGAGGAATTTTATAGTTCAAAGTAAGTGGAGGAAGATTGCTGATTCACAAACTACCTGATAAAATTGATCCAAATTGTTCACAGAAATTATTCAAAGTAATCACGAATTTTTAATTTAGCCTTCTAATAAGTTTCACAACAGGCAATGTTTGAACACAGAGAAGTGACACATTTCATAGCAAGCCTGTGTAATTGAAGGCGAGCCATGGAAAGTCATTTTCCCTTCCCTATGAAATCATTTTTTTTCCAAACGTTTTGAAATTCATGCGAATTCCTCTTCTAGATTTTATTTTTATTTGGGATTGATATAACTGAGGGATCAATGTAAATTTGACTTGTTCCAATTCTAACTTTTCAACCATGCAGTAAAAAAAAATCCTAAAAAGTGTATCATTGAATTTATGGATGCTCTCTTACAAGGGTGCAAATAGCAAATACCTAATATACACTACGACTTTCAGAACGTAAGGTGATACATAGGAGTACTTAGGTACTCATCGAATTGACACGATCAGAATTTTTCAAATGATACATATTTTTGTTTGAAATGTGCAAATTAATATAACGAATCTACTAAAAACTCTCGATTTGGCGCGTTAAGTTAGGAAAATTTATATTGTCTACTAACCCAATCTAATTTAAAATGCATAGTTTTCTCGCGCATATAGCAAATACCTAGGTATACACTACGACTTTCAGAACGAAAGGTGCTACGTAGAGTACTTACTCATCGAATTGACTCGATCAGAATTTTCCTATTAAAACATATTTTTGCTTGAAATGTGAAAATCAATATCAGCACCCCAGAGGTAAAGTGTGTCAAGTCACAATATCAAAATTAGACAAAACAGCGATTTTTCAGTTCCATGATCGTTTTAAAGAATGTTTACTGCCATTTATTTGGTGACTTGCTATACCCAGGGAGTCAAAAATGTGTTTCACTAGCTAAAATTTACTAATGTGAATCTAATATTGTAGATAGTTCGTGTCTGGAAAAAAGTGACTTAACACACTTTACCTCTGAGGTGCTGATATAGATTCTACTACAAACTCTCATGTTGGCGCGTTGAGTTCGAAAATGAATATTGTCTACTAACCCACCCTAATTAAAATTCATAGTTTTCTCCTCGAGATGAAGCGCCCTCTCGAGTTGCTTAATATCCTCCTCTCTATAACAAAAAACTTATCCAGAATTCACACCAGCTGTATGTCCACCTCATCAAAATTTCATATTGCTGAAAACTCTAATTATCGTCTTTATCATATTAAACCGTGTAACTTTTTATTATTTCTCGTAAAAATGGGAATGTTAATTAACATCATGAACTCATTTTAATTTAGCCCGGAGTGGAGAACCCATAAGATGTTGTACGCCAGTGTCGGAGGTGGCTCTTGATACCGGGAGTCGAATTAAATGCAGTGATTTTCGAAGCCAGAGTGGATTAATTCGAATTCGAATTATCCGCAATTAAAACACAAAACCAGAATGCGAAATAAATGTAATACGGATGAGTGTTTGTTTTTTAACCTTTTTTACCGAAATCTTTATAAAACTTCTTACTGGACTGCCTTATCTTGTGTATGATCAAAAATCTGAACGTTCATCAAAACCCATTCAAATATTGATGGTGGAAACGATTTGTAAATGTTTTAAAAAAGTGTGAATTTTGTAGAGAAAGTAAATAAAACCTATGACGATGGAAAAGGATGAAATATGATGGATCTTCCATTTCATGAACGTTCTCAAAAAAATGGACTTAACCCTTAGAAATACTGGATTTGCAAAACATTCCTTCGAATTCTTTGTCCACAAAATCGAAATACGTAGGCTCATTTTTTTTGTCCAAACTGTGATACCCAATCTTACATAAGCACCACATCATTTCCCAACTCAAATAAGTATATGATATTAAAAAATATTTTTTCCACTCGAACAACACAAAAAAATATGGTCTTCTAGTCTCCTAGTCTCCTATTCAGATATATCAATTTCCATAACCATTATTGGTTTAAAACTATAGTTCCCCTCAAAGGGGGATTGCACTTCGAAGGGAAACATGACAATTTGAAAATCCCGAATTAGTCAAGTAGGTACATTGAGGAAGAATTCTTCCCCATAGTAAGGATATTCGAAATTGATTTTTTGTAGGATGAAATGAGCATTTTTCTATAGTGTAGCAATAATTTTTGGCCCTCAATAAATGCTGCATTACTTCTGAATGACTGGAACTGGATGTGTGAAAATTTTGTGTTTTTTTTTTTTCTGGATTGGTTCATCCAAATCGTTGACCTTATAGGCTTTTGAAAATAAGGCACATCATTTACGTTAAGTTTTATATCACTCGTTCAATATCGAGTCGACAGTGAGCATCCTAATATAATGCTCGGATTCGGATATTTTAACTATTACGTTAGCTAATACAACACGAAAGAAAAGTTAATATTCAAAACGGGGTTTGGAATAAGCAACGAATAATTTACATATCGGCGTTACATGAAAAGTTAGGTGAGATATTATAACCATCTCTGCGAGGATTTCGCAGAGAGACAAAATCTTCATGAAGATTTTGTCCCTGAGATGTATGGGATACTGATGAGGCTAAACAAGGCCGAAACATCTCAGTGACAAAATCTAATATCATTTCTCCAACCTCATGATATAAAAGATCTCTGAGCCTGGGAATTGAAAATGGTATTCATTTCGATGATTAATATTTTGAATTCATCAATGTTTCAAAAATGGTTGAAAATGAGTGCAGCGTACTTCAACATTGTCTGCCACACCCTGAACCCTTTTTTTTTTGACTGCCATTTTGTAAATAATTTTATGAATCTTTGAACAATGAAATAAAATAATTGTATTTCTTCTACGTTATAAGTTTTTTTATTAATTTTGGCATTCTCTAGCAAAATGTCTACCATTTTTCACACTTTCTCAAATATAAAACCAAACTTTTCCCGTAAATTGAATCCCCATACCTCATGAATTTTTTCGATACAAAAATTCACATCTTTAACTGCGTGCTCGCTTTATGCCCCTGTTTTTGCAATGGCAGGCATTCAAATTTATATGCACCTACACTGATATTTATTATTCTCAATTTATATGTTCTTTTGATTGAGAGATCTAACATAATACATAACATATTGGAACAAAAAAGTACTTAGCTGAGGTTAGTCCAATACGGAAAACCATACAGTTCTACGTATGATAAAATAAGAAAAGGGAAAAACCTCAAAAAAAAACCCTGAGCTCGCCTGTGTTAGAAAAAAATTTACTAAAAATATTAAATATCAGAGGATCTTGAAGGACATCAATGTGATCTAGGAAAACATCTTCATGAGATCTTTCTATGGACAGAGAAAAACAGATGCTTCACCAATAAACCCGCAATTCAAACTGAAATGAAAAAATACAAAAGCAAAAAAAACCAGTAGTTAGAATAAATTAAATTATTTTCAAATAAACCACCCATTTCAGAAATGCATTGGTTACTTTATGTGAAGCCTTGAAAACATATTGAAATTTATAAATGGAACAACTAAGATGTTCTATTGTCTCCTCAACTTTCCCACACTCACAACTAGGGCTCTCAACCGAATTCGGAAAAGCATGCTGTTGCATCTTTCATGGCCTGTTTGATTTAGAACAGACCATATTCCTCTTAGAAGGTCAAAACCAGGAATTCTGATGGGAGGATCAAGTTTTGTTGAAAAAATTGCATGCATTCCTGGTCGCTTCTTTTCATATCGATTGGAAAATCCGACCAGAAAGGTTACGCGACTTTAATCTGGGAACCTTATCATCTGAAATATAGGAGAGTATGGGATATGAATTTGGAAAGGAATTAAATTTGTTAAAAATATTCAAAGTTGTTGCCTCTCTGCAAATATGGGGAGGTTCAATATTTGAGAGGGCTGGTAACCAAGTAGTAGGTGTAGATCTGATAGTAGTAGTGATAATCCCCATAGGAAAATTTAGTTGGGCATCAATTTTTTTACATAATTAGCTATGGACCTGATGTGGTCACTGTTATATAGCCAGCTCTTAGACTATGAGTATGAGGGTACTTGTATGAGTTCCTGCTCATAGCGTGGTCATTCTAAACTAAATATGCATCAAATTCTTCGTCCAGCCACCTTCAGCTGCCACTGATTTAAGGTTATGACCGCATCGAGTGCCCATATTAAATTCCATATTCCGATCAGCCAGCTATCTTTAATAAAGTACCAATCGGCAATGCGCCTGACCAGCTGAAGAAAACACCGTTCCCATCAGCTATCGACGTATGTCCATCGGTGCGGTCCACTAGCTGGGTTATTGGTGTACCAAACACTATACTTAACACAATCGTGACAAGATATCTTCGTAGGTCCTCGCCCATAATTATATGTACCACCTCACCGTCCGTACGCCCCATCAACCAGCCACAAACACCCTCAACATAATTACCATTGTAGGAGAATAAGGCATTAATCAATAATGTACTCATGCAATTTCGTATGCGATATTGGCATTGGATGAGAAATCTCGCGCCGAATGGCATTCTTTTTCATCCGTGCTAGTTTTAATTATAGCCGTCATCGGGAGAAATGGGGAAAACGTTTGTACGCTTTCTGGATATCAGCCCATGGTTAGCGAATGCGGATTTTAATTGAGGGTTAGTGGAAATTGGAATCGCATGAAATTGCTCCAAACTGCAACATCAAGGTGCCCCAGGTTCGCAAAACAAGGTATAGAAAAAAAAGGTATAGCGTTTTTTCTTCCTGTTTCAGAACTCCTCCTCCTTTAAGTTGCCTGAATAAAGGTTGATTAAACGCAATACCTTCCTGTTAATCCAAATATCTTTATGATTTTCTTTAATACTCTGACCCGTCGTCACTTCTTCGGCGAAATATTCCACCCTTTCTTCCCGATGCAACCCCATCCAGCATCCAGCATTGGAATCGTACACGTCCCATCTGCATCACGTCCTACCTACCTACTATTATACATAATTTTAATCAAATCCGAGGAATCAATATTTTCAAAATTTTTACAGGAAAAATTATATCAATGTTTAATGTTTAAAACGAAATCGAGCTATGGAAAAGTCGAAAAACGGTCCAAACTTTATTGTTCAATAAACTCCCTATGGAAGTGAAGAATCTTGACCTCAAGAGTTTTAAAAAACTATACTCTCCTTTCTACAACAAAACCCTTCTGCAGCGTGCATGAATTCCTGGCCGATGAATTGAATTTTTGATGTGTGTCTTTATATCTTTGCTGAGTTTCCATGGATTTGTCTGTTTGTATATTGTATGAATCCCAAATTTACAGTTTGTGTGTGTTTGGTGGATGGATTTTGTGTGAGTTTTCTTGTAATTCATATTTTTACTCGAACTAGTAATTTATTTTTTTGTATATTGGCTGATATTCTATAGTTTCTATTTACATTTTCATATGATAATTATCCCTAATTGGGAAAATCTGTATGACGTGTGCAATACCATATGAAGATGACTGTAGTGAGCACGAATAAATTATCTCTTTCTCTCTATCTCTATTAGTTTTCATGAATTATTTTAACATGCCAGTTGGTTTTCTTATACTCTCAGTCTGTATTAGGTGACTTGTTTTCAATATTTAGTGGATTTCACTTATTCAGGTTCTTTCATGAAATATTTCTACGAATATAAAATTGGAAATGCAGAAAACTATCCATATGAAATATTGAACTGAAAAAAAAAAACATGAAAGCTCACTATGATGTTTATAAAAACCCTGTATTTTGAAAAAGATAGAAAATTATCGAAAAAGAATGGAAGTTATGTATCTGAGCTAAGATTGAATGATAGAAACAACCATAAGATTCGGGGAGTCAATGGGAAAATATTTGAGGTGTGGTCACGTAATCACTTTTATTAGATTAAAGTCTCAATGCAACATCCAGAAAAATGGAAGACTACAAGGAACCTTAAAAATACTCTGTCTGAAGCTCCAGAAACTAGAGTATCCACTAATATTTCAAAATTTCACAGAATTCTTAACGCTACTCAAAAATACTTATAATATTCAAATCACTTGATTTGAAATTTCAACGAATCTCGGTGGCTCCAATCAATTTGACAGTGCTTGATCAGCCAATCAAAGTTTTGTGAAACCCACCTTGAATCTATCTACATAAAGATCCGTTGTATTAAGCGTTGTAATCAAGTCCAAATTCAACAGTTCAAGCTATCGTTCCATGTTCAGAAAAGGAGAGAATCCAATTAAGAAATTAATTCCCAACAAAAGTTGGAAATACATAATGTTTTTTCAAAAAAATTTGTTAATTTGGGTATTAATACCTATTGAGGGAATTGTTTGATATCTTTTAACAGATAATAAATTGAGTATTTGTCCCTGCTCGTTTCAAAGGAGAGAATCTACAGTACTGAGTTTATAATATTTTCAAATTTTTGTTCAAAAATTCTTATAACATGATAGTTTGTGTATAAAGTTGGGAAAATATAAATTAATTTCTCTAATTATGAGTCAAAACCGTACATTCTGCCACAACTCGTAAAGCAAAACAATGTTAGAATATTTCATTCTAGCACTGTTTTCAGTAATATTTATTGATGACATGTTGGCCTCCTGCCACGGATTTGTTTAACATCTGTCAAATTTATGAGATAGAAAATAGTTCTGCCAATCAATATTTTTCAATGCAAAAATCACTAAACGATACTTACGGCAACATTTCATTAATTTCGATAAAAATTAAGCGAATTAGAGAAAATAATGAATGACACTCGTACAGAAGGCTCATTCTAGAACTCGTTCATTCAAAAACTCGCCACTTCGTATTTAGTTTTTGAATTTTGAACTCGTGTAAGAATATCACTTGTATCATAAATAACTATATTGATACTGACTATCAATACAAATTTGTTCAGAAAGTATTTTTTCACATAAATATTACCATTGAGTATAAATATATTATATTAATACTCAATGCTATTACTTACACTTACAGTATAATCTTCCAGCGACCGATACCTGGAATCAATGTTACAGTCTTCTAGCTTGAGGCAATAACACATTTGACCTCAATTTTGAAATTTTCGAAAAAATATTTAAATTCAAATGGATGTTCATCAGATTTAAAAATAACCTTTAACTTTTCGGTAGAAACTTGCCTTCCTCTAGAGAAAGCAAAAATAACCAAAGTTCTGCAATTATTCGTCCTAAGCAAACGAAATAGTTATCAATTGAAATTCATTCCGCTTTTTCCATAACTGAAAAAATTCTCAATAATGAAAATGTAAGTACATTCTCTTCATAGTACTACTGTCGACCAAATTTTTAACCGACGTTGAATGTTAAACAAAAAATAGAGACAAATATAAGAATTCTTTTGCTGTTCTTAAAAAACGCGATGCGATAACAAATAATAGATAGGAGATGAGTCTTTCTCCCCATTAAATAAATAAAATATAAACGTTCTTTTCAGTTCAAATTATTAAAATTAACATATTTCAGAGTTTTTTTTGGAATTTAAAACAATCCCATGTTTCCAGTACTGAAAGAGAGTAATCAACACAAGGCTAATGACCATTGCAGTCATTGCCTTCAACTTCAGAGAAAAAAATCACGGGCCCCACTCATTTAACCCATAATCACTTCAGAACACAAATTACTTGATAACAACGCAACAAGCGACATAATTACTTTCGACTGTTTCTTTATGTTTCCGCTTTAGACGGTCAAATATCTCACACCTCCAGAAGGAAGAAAAAAAATTCATCAAATACTCACATCGACCGAGATAAGAAAAAATAATGTTCCTTCCATGCATATTATTGGTCAACGACTTATCTACAACTATAAACACTGAAATATCTTCATAGTATTCAAATTAGATTCAATCCACTGACTATTTATATGAACGTTTTACATTTTACAGCACCTGCATAACTATTGAATGTACTTATCATTTCTACTGGAACAATTAATTGCGATGATTTCAATCTCGATCCCAACTACCATTCTAACTGAGCTGAATTTGAATAATGCGAAGTAACCGATATTAATTAGAGAAAGCGCTTAAACACTCCAATTTGGTTTGTGGGTGGTATCTGGTATGAAGGATTAGAAATGATCGTGAAAAACAAAGCAGCAGATCAAATGATTTCTGACAGAAATCAATAATTTTCTGAAACATTTTGTTCTGGGTTTCACTCTCAGTCTCTAATTGAAATATTGTTAAATAATAGAAGTGATCCAACGTTAATTCTGACAATGATTCGTTAGGAACAACTCAGTTCGAGAAATTTGCCAATGCCCAAAAACTTTCTTATTCCCTAGAACATTTTCATGTGGTCACAATTATTCAGAAATCAGAACCATTCAATGTGTAATTTAAAAATTTGAAAATGGCTGGACAATAGAATTCTTTCTCTGAGATATAAGACAACCTTATAAGGATCGTTCGAAAGTTATTTTCGCGTTCAACAAGATAGAGACATACCGAGTGTGCCATCCGAAATATATATATATATATATATTATATATATATATATATATATATATATATATATATATATATTCTTTTGAATAAGAGAGCTAAAATAATACAATAAATGTTGAAACAAAAAGAACCTAAGCTGAGGTAAAAAAAGGAACGGGGTACCACAACATTCTTCGTATGATACTAGAGTATCATACGATACTTTCATCACCAGTATCATACGATACTATAGAGCCAGGGGAAAAAAACCTCAGCCGAAAAAACCTGTCTCCCCGTTAAAAAAATAAAATAAAATTGTTGTATCTGAAAATTCTATATAGAAGGACATCACGATCAGCGGGACGGCTCTTCGGAGGAAGGATTTCCAAACACAAACTCCAACCTGAAAATAAAAAAAGCCAGAACAGCAAGAGAATTTAATTTATACTTCATCAAATTGATCTGAAATTTTCAACCCATTGCAAAAATGAGTTTGATATATTGTGTATGGCTCTAATGCCATCTTGGAATTTATAAATCGAACAATTATTAATTAGATGTCCAACTGTTTCCTCTGATTCACCACATTCACAATTAGGACTATCAACCGAATTCCACTTGAAAAGCATGCTGTTGGTACGACCATGACCTGTTCTTATTCGATTAAGAAGGGACCATATTTCTCCTGGGAAGGTTAAAAACCAGGAACTTTATTCGATGGATCAGATATTAAATAAGAAATAAGAAAGTTCTTAGCTGTTATTTGTAGTTCAAGTTTAAGAAGATTGAATATTAATTGTGATCACTCTGTATGATCCATAGTTGAAATTATTTGGAAGTGTAAATACGTGTACTCGAAAAAACATTATCTGTATCGGCAGTGCAACTTGGTTCTTCCTTTATTACCAATTAAAAAACTTCATATTTTAAATTTTTCGCCATTTTCTCGTAAATGATGCTTCTTAATTATAAAGAGATATAAAAAAACTCATCATTTTTGGAACATGCTTTTCCATTTTTGAGATTATATACAGGGTGTCACATTGAAAATATCGTAACTTTGGTCTGAAGCTTTGTTTTCGAACACCTTGCATAAATGAAAATATATTTAGACTGTGCTTCTGGCTATTCTCTACCTATCACACACAATGATTTCCAAAAGATCTTCATTCACCTCCTTAAAAATGAGATCCGAGTCTATGATAGAAACCTGGTATATCTGTGAAAAAAATTTCAATCGTTGTGGAAATGCAAAAGTACCATTTAGCCCTTACTCGGGTTTCTTCTAGGAGCAACTTGGATTACCAAATTTCTCAAGTGAAAAGGAACGAGGAACACAATCTTATATTAAGAAAAAGAAAATATGAAAAAACAAAAAATCCTTTGTCTTTAAGGAGGCCATAACGTGAATATTTTTGAAACATAAATAAATTGTATTTAGTTACTCCAAAGGCTTAGACTAAATGGATCAAAAGTAGAAGTTTTTTATGAAGATTTCGTCTCTGAGGGATGTGCGATACTGATGAGGCCAAATAAAGCCGAAACCGGCCTATCTCTTCTCCCAGAGAATTTGAATCCTGCAGTCATGTGAGTCTATAAATTGAAGATGGTACTCACTTCGATGATTCGATTTTTAATTTATCTATGTTTCGAAAACAATATCATTCAAATATGCTTGGTGCATAATAACTCTATGTACATTAGATATTAATAGAAAATATTATGAATAGAAACAAGAACAAAATCTAATTTTCGTTCATTCCCAAGCTGAATGTTCTCATTACGAAATTGTATATTCAGTAGGAGATAAGAATTACAATGTCATCAGATATAACTGTTTATAATGGGTAACATAAGGGTTGAACAAACATCAACAACGGTTGAATTAAGAACGCCATATCCTACAGAACATCCTTTAACTTCACATTAATCTGATGTGCGATATATTTCGTATCACATTCTGGAATATCATGTTACATTTTGACTAAACTGGACACCGGTAACTAGATAGATATTAATTACCGTATACCGTTTAAACCCACAGTCGAATCAGTGGTCTTCTTCCACGCTCGGCTTGGAGGAGAGATAAAATTTAATAGCAACTACATAAATTCCGACAAGCTGAGTTATTCATTATCGCTGATGCCCGTGAATTCGCTCAGTGCTTTACATATGTAGGTATGGAAGGCCAGAAGAGATATGGTCGCATATTTCAGCGACTAATTGAGTTTCTCACCTCTCGAAAAACTTGCAACTCCGATCTAGAGCATACATCACAACCATGATGAGGCTTCGAACAGAATATCATAGAGAACATAAGAATAGATTAAGACCTGAATGAATTTTTAGAACAGTGTTATAATCAAATGTTAAGAATATAAATAAAAAAAATTAAAAAAATAAATAAATAACTTAATTAAGATATTTTTAAGAAAAAGAAAATTCTTTGCCTTTACGAAGGCATATCGAGAACATTTTTGAAACATAGATGAATTCAAAATAGTAATCATCGAAATGAATGCCATTTTCAATTCCCAGGCTTAGAGATCTTTTATTATGAGGTTGGAGAAATGATATTAGATTTTGTCACTGAGATGAGAGATATACCGGTTTCGGCCTTGTTGGGCCTCATCAGTATCCCGCCCAACAAGGTATATCTCTCATCTCAGTGACAAAATCTAATATCATTTCTCCAACCTCATGATAAAAGATCTCTGAGCCTGGGATTTGAAAATGGTATTCATTTCGATGATTACTATTTTGAATTCATCTATGTTTCATTAATTAAGATATATTCACGAATATGGCTCTATAGAATACTTTTAGGAAAGACACAAGATTCAGGATTGAAATTCTGAAGGTGAGCTTCAAGTAAGAAGACGACTTCTCGTATATTTTTTGAAGGTTCTAGAACTTCCGGTTTTCCCGGAAGTGACATCAACTTTCGTTTTTCAAATGAGAAGACCCATTTTTTACTGCATAATTAGATTCTTCATTGAATTCTGAGTCTTTTTGATTCCAAAAGTTTGAATTTTCCCGAGAAAATTCTCTTTAAATGAGGAAATACGAAAAAAAAATCTCAAAATTCACTCTGTTGAAATACAGACAGGTTTTTTCATTAAAAATTCTCATTTTTGAGAATCTCCGAGAAGAAAGACTGATGTTTCTTTTCCGATAGCGTGTTTTCCAGAATATGATACAGGAGGTCACAAATTCTTTGTCAAAGTTAGAAGTGACGAAACATCAAAAAATCGTTCTTTTCAAATTGGAACCCCATTTTTCAAAGCATTTTTGAAATCTTCGTCAAAAAATAATAGGAGCTTACGTCCAAGATTTTTATGCCAAAATGAATATTCTTCGAGATATTCAGTTTTCGAACATACACACACACATTCCGAATGTGTTTTTTTACTGGAAAATAATCAGCGGTCCAGAGAAATTTTTGGAAATCTCTGTTTCGAGAAAATATTTGTTTATAGTTCAGTTTTTCTTTATATTTTAAAGCTTTGGATAATTTCCGCAAATTCTTAATTCTGGAGAACTTCTGTTTGGGCATGGTAGGGAAATTTAAATTTTCAGTCATAAAATTGTTACATGTTCTGTTAATTATTCTTTCTAAAGCATTAAAAATTATATTTTTTCTACATTACTGAGAATTTTTTACGTTGACTTCACTAATATTCACATTGAGAACTATAAACCTATTGTTGCTCTCGCATTACAGATGATAATTCAAGAACCTAACTCGTCTGAACTGTAGAAAATATTTTCTCGATAACAGAGTTTCCGAAAATTTCACTTGACCGCTAATTATTTTCCAGTAAAAAAACACATTCGGAATGAGATTGAAAACAGAAGACGAAATCGTTTTTCCTGAATATCTCGAAAAATATTCATTTTGGGATAAAAGACGTATACTCCTTTTATTTTCTGACGAAGATTTCGAAAATGCTTTTAAAAAATGGGTTTCCAATTTGAAAAAAAAAATTTTTTGATGTTTCGACACTTCTAACTTTGACAAAGAATTTGTGACCTCATGTATCATATTCTGAAAATCACGCTATTGGAAGAGAAGCATCAGCCTTTCTACTCGGAGATTCCTAAAATTGAGAATTTTCAATGGAAAAACCTTGAAGTTGTATGTATTTCAATTTTGAGATTTTTTTTTTCGTATTTCTTCATTTAAAGAGAATTTTATCGGGAAAATTCAAACTTCTGGAATCAAAAAGACTCAGAATTCAATGGAGAATCTATTTATGCAATAAAAAATGGGTCTTCCCATTTGAAAAACGAAAGTTGATGTCACTTCCGGAAAAACCGGAAGTCCTAGTACGTTCAAAAAATATACGAGAAGTCGTCTTCCTACTTGAAGCTCACCTTTGAAATTTCAATCCTGAATCTTGTGTCTTTTCTAAAAATTTTCTTTACAGCCATATTCGTGAATAACCCTGTATTATACTTCAAAAAAACTTCTGGATAGAAAGTAATCTTGATTGTTTAGTAAATACCTATAACCTAAGTATGCATAATATTACATACGATAAAATTACACTAGCCATATTAGGTACTCATTTCTTCTTGAGTTATGCAAGGTGGGTAATAATTAATAATTGATATAAATGTACATAGAAAATAACCAATCTGTGTACATGTTGATGCAGACGCATCAGATCCATTGCATGAATGGATAATACTACTACTAATAAAAGGAATAGAACACGCTGAGATCTCTGACAATTAGAAATGAAAAAAATTGTATTCGGAAAAAAAATGACACGATAAAAAAGGTATGTTCCTAGAAAAAAAATTGTGATAGCACTGCGACGTCTGGCGTCTTTATTTTTCTCGCAGAATTTCACGAGCATCTAAAGACAAGATTGACTTACTCAAAACGCCATTCAAAAAATGAAAAAATATTTGGACGTTTTCGAGAAAATTGGGGTTACCAAGATAAGTGAATCACCCTGTACAGGACAAAAGCGAGTTACGATCGAATTAAATTCAATTCAAAAAGCATATAGTTGGATGGAACCAAATAATGGCGAAGATAACTTTTGACCCACTCGCATACCTCCACATTCCTTCTAAACGGAGTGAGGTAGAAAGTATAATAATTTATAATATTCCCAACGTACATAACAAAACAATCGCTAACAAGTAGTTCCAATTCCGAGAATCTTAAATTCCAAAACAGTTTAGAATGTTTGGAACACAAGACGAAATCTATTGCCCACCTCTGACTATATGTTACCTTACAAAAAGTCACAAAAAAAATGTCAACCGACTTGCTCCGGACCCAGGTATCGTCCTTTTGGTCTCACGATTCTGGGATCCAAGTGACTTATGACGATTGTTTCTACAAACAATTGCAAGCACGTTCTTCGTTTGTTTATATCGATGTACTTCGATGAACTTTACCATTGTTATACTAATTGCCCGCTTGCATATTTTGTCCGAATCAGAATTGATCATCTTTCCTGGTAAAATTCAATGCACATTTAAATTCCTATACCTGAGACTTTTTATGCTCAAAACTGAAGCTTTATTAATATTGATATCTACCCA
This sequence comes from Hippodamia convergens, assembly GCA_038502775.1. Classification (NCBI taxonomy): domain Eukaryota; kingdom Metazoa; phylum Arthropoda; class Insecta; order Coleoptera; family Coccinellidae; genus Hippodamia; species Hippodamia convergens. Next base: position 10,456,958 of record CM076611.1, on the reverse strand, counting down.
GATTTTCATTTTTGAATCGTATCATTTATTCCTATACATGAACTGATTGATCTAGGATCATTATAATCAAATTGTGTATTTTATTTTTGTTTTCTGAACCTCTGAAATCAGTTGGAAAATATAAAACTTCATCATCAAACTGAATCTCCAGAATCGTTGATAATTCAATCTAAAAACACAGGAAAGTGTCAGAAATGCAGAATACTCCCAGAATTAATTGCAATCGTGCATTGAATTTTAGTTCTCTTCAGGAGGTATTATAGTAGTTTGGACCCATATCAATTACACCTATGATATCAATATTGAACAATCAACATTCCTTAATTTTTTTTTCTAGAGAAAAACTTCAATAGTTGGCGAAAAAGTGAAATATAAAATGAAGATGGTATATTGAAAATTTTCTGGAAAATATCAAACCTCAATGAGTTTTTTTAAAATGATCCGCTCTGCACAAGAAATGAACCATTTGAAAGGATGTTGTATAGTCTTTCAAAAACGGGTGTTCAAATTAGGGAACTTCAAGAAAAAAATTTTTCCAAAAAGTAGATCAGGAAGTTTTTGCGAATGATTGGTGAACCCCATTTTCAATTCCATTTTTTTTAAGTGTGAAAATGAGTTTCATGAAACTTTGATTGTCCGATCAACAACTGTGAAGTTGATCAAAGTAGCCGGGATTCGTTGAAATTTCAAATCAAGGAACTCGATTGGTTCGAATTCGAGTAAGTTTTTTTAATCGGGCAATCAAAATCTTTGAAACCTCATAAGTCTTCGGCTCCGAAATGTCAAATGGAGACACAATGCTTACTCTTATTACTAAAGAGAAAGATGCTCAGTCGTTTCCACGGTACACAAAACAAATCGGAAATAATAGATTTATTCTCATTGAATAAGGTAAAGCCTATAAAGATGAAGAACAAAATAAACTGAAGAAAACATACTATATAACACAAAAGTTATTTAAGATTTTGAAGATCTACTTCTTCAATAAATTCAAATTAATATTCAATAAATGAATAAAAGTGTAATATAATTTTCAAAACGCAATCGAACAATATTTGTTCGAAGACGCCGTATAATGCTAATCCACTTCCTGCTGAAAGAAGATACATATTTATAAACCTACCCAATTAACAAATATCAAAATATCATTCAAGGATTATTCTCAAACTACCATAGAAAAATAAAATATCGTTTACAATTGGTCCATTTCAAGATGTCCAACCTGGTTTTGCAACATGGCTTTTATAACGAAATGTTGGTAGGTACTATACTGTGGATTGCAAGTGGTTGCAAGTCGATGTTGGTCCAAAATTAATAATGAGATTAAACTGGATCTTATATTTTGTTGATGAAGCATGATATTCTCTGAATTCTCCTGATGCAGAATCCAAAAAAAGTTGTATTTTAGTCGTGCTGTGTCTGTACCAATGTTGTAGATCCTTAAAAATGTTGTAAAACCACTTGTCAACAAAAATTCCTGATGGCTATCCTACCAGGAGGCGGAAGCGACAGTGTGGGTAGTTAAGTGGTGTTTGTAGTGAGATACAAGAGGTGGTATTCCGCATGGGACCGTGCTTGGCCGAAATTTGTATTAAAACTTACTTTAAATTTCGGTTGAACGAGAAATTCTTGCTTTTAGGACCCTATTCAGGCAGAAAGGGGACATAATATATGTTCATTGTATCCACTGATTCTGGCTTGCCCTTGTTGAGACTTATCAGAGTTGATCTTGAGACTGTTCATTCGAAGTAGCTTGTTAATGAGTAGCGACTTCATATGCATAATTTAATTTACCATTTCACACCCGTCCAACTGTTGTTGTATATTGCATTTTGTGCATTTGGTGATATATAGGTAGATCCACATCTCGTCTTTTGTTGAAGTATTATATTGTATAATAACTGATTTATTTTGTTTATCTGTTGATTGTTGTTCCAATTCATTTTGCTCATTGTGGATGCAATTTAGTTTTCTTCGGTTGAGGAAAGGCATAAATCAGTTTATTTAGGAAAGGTTTTCTTCGACATCTGATTTTACTCTTCCAACATATGAAATGTGCATATTAGGAGATGAAAGAAGAACGAATAAAAAATAAATAAAATCGAATATGCAAATAAGTCGCCAGAAATTACCTGTTATATAACGTGGTAGACCATGCACTAGACACCACATAATCCATTAATGCCGCTATCAGTTAGCATCCTCATAAATAACAAGACAAGTATCAAAAACTTTGAAACTCGACCAGTATTATAATAAATAACCGCCGAATCGTTCCAGCAATCAGCCGGCCTGGGGCAGTAGCGAGCAAAATAAATCAGACAAAAAGTGTGAACCCGACTAAAACAAGATGTATAATACCCAAGATAGTTCTTAATAAAAGTTATTATCGACTGGTATGTGTACACACATTACGAAAATCGTGACTATCTCTACCCACCGTGTAATGAGGACCTGCGATTCATTGGCTTTGCCTGCCTCACCGCGAGAACGGTACTATATTTTATCTTCCTCTGTTGGCCGGGACATGACAAGAGTACAACTTCTCTCAGCGTTCGTGGTACTCGTTTGAATCTCGATTTTTCAGGTGCTGAGAGCGATGAGATGTTGGAATGGCTGTATCTATCGTGGAAAGAATTCGATCCATATTCCCCGCATGAAGATTGAGAACAAGATAGTCCCCCTGATAGGTTTCACGAAGGAGAAGATCATTGGTCCGGAGGATGTGCTGAATATCTCAGGCCGAGGAATGCTACTTGACGGTTCGAACATCGAGATTCCGAGATCCAAGATTTGTCAAGATACATCTGAATTCGTCAAACATTTTCGGATCATATTGAAACGTTTTCTGCAGCTTGGATGAGTTTATTTATTTATTTCGCGTCTAGAAGACACTTCATTTTATTAAAACATTAAGAAAAAAATTACAAAAAACCATTCGTTTTTTCGCTAAATCACAATCATCATAAAATATGTTGAATCGTCTCATTCGAGTATTTTCTCGAGCCTGCTATATCATATACCCTGAGTTGCAGGAATATCCTTCGAAATTAAATGCCCTCTTTAATGGACAATTAAGGGAGCTTTTAATTTAATGGACGTTCCTGCAACTCAAGGTGAGTCCAAAAATTGGCTTTTTGAAGTACAAGCAGAGGCTGGTGAATAATTCAATTCATTATATTTTTGGAATGTTCGCATTCAGGGACAAAATCTAAAATATTTCTCCAGCCTCAGGATAGAAGATCTGGGAGCCTGATGTGAATTGAAAATGGCTTTCTTTTCGATGATTATTCATCTGTAATTCAAATATGTTCTCGGTATGGCAAAAAAATTTCTGGTTTTTCCATTTGTTCTCTTTCTTACAGTACATACTTGCTTGGTAAGCTCTCCTCATTTAAAAGATATGGTCACGAAATTCAATCTACTCGGCTCATGGTCCATTCCAAAATTTCTGCTAGGAGAAGAATTTCTAGAGCCATCACGTCGACATAATAAATGAAGATTCGATTTGGAAAGTTAACTCTTCAACCAATTATCCTGGCATAGCATTAAGCCTAATGATTTTTCATATAATCGTTTCGAGGCAAAGAGGTCCGTTCGTTTGAATAAATAGGCTCAAAAGCACGCCTATAGGTGCCAATCGATCGTTAAATGAATACCAGCGATGTCGATGATCAGCAGTTCTAGAAGAGTTAAGTATGTAGACTAATGATGGTACCACATGTTGAGACCGATTTCTGGTGTATGGGGAGATTGCCCTTACACCCTTGATATGGGTATGAATAGTAAATGGACAGTACTGGCGAGTTTGTGAATAAAATGGAGATCAACCAATAAAATCAAAATTCTTCCCAAATGATTTTCATTTCAGGGATTTAATTGAATGACCTGTACCTATTATCTCTGTTTAAATATGGTTGTTTTATTATTGAATATATATTATATTCATCATTTTTTCTTAATGATCTGTTTTTGAAAAACATCATGAAATACTTCAATCATAAATCTCATAATCTATGGATGGGGGCCGCCAAAAAAAATCCTCAGGGGAGGGGCCAATTTTGCGTTACGTCAATGAATTATTTATTACTTGTCATTTCCACATCATAATTGAAGAAAACAACTTTTTCAATAGAAAAGAAATATATTCTTCTCCTTGAAAACCAAATCTCCATCCCAATTACATAAAACAAAAATACAACCGAAAAACGTTTAGACAAAAATTTAATTGCTCGCTCTCAATGACTAATTGAAAATCTTTTTTTATGTGGTCGAAGTTCTACTGTATTCGAAATAAAATTCAAATTCTACACATTATATTAGGTATACTTTCTAGATCACCACTTCCATTGGCTGAATTAGGATTTATCGTTAAATCCATATAGTGATTGTGGAATTGTATTTCAACTTTTTGCACTTTCGACATTCAAAACATTATTGGATTATAAATGTCTTCTCAGTTTCAATACAATAGCATAAATATAGTTGTATGTTTGATCATTTTACTAATCAAGTCCTAATATCAATATAACCAAGAATCATTAATGAAATATTTATAACTCGTGATATATTCCAATACATATTAATTTCGAATTTCTTATTTACCTATCTACTTGTCGAATTGTTCTTCTGCAACTATTGCAAAAAATTAAATTCTCCAATTTCTAGCCTTGAAGTTAATCTGTCAAATTCCCGAACATATTAGAATCAATTAATTTCTGCACGAAGTTACTCAATAACGTAGATAAACTAACTTAATTCAGTGTCATTTTTTTTTCTTATTTCAATACCTAAAATAATTCTCATACAGATTCAAAATTTTATACTCTCCATTGTTTTTGGGTAACTATCAACGAATTCATGTGAGTATATATATCAAGTTCGAGCCTTACAATGGAGTGGTTTCTCGAGCTAAATGAAATATTCTTTTTTCCGCATAACCCAGGAATTGAATGTACGTTCACTCCTGAATTCACTCAAAAACTACTTCAAAAAAACATACATATCTATTTCAATTGGATCGTTGCAAAACTTGATATATTTCTGTTATTAACTATTTATTCTGGAAACAATAATTGGTGCTTCCAAGATGCAATCATCCGTAATTAAAACGCGTAACAAGCTAATAACGCTATCTCCAAGCAAACCTCTCTAGTGATTGGCCGACAAGATACAGCATAGATGAAGATAACGCTTCGATCACTGCTCATGTGAATATTAAATCTGAAATGGTGGATATTTTCCCTCTTGCTTTCTTCTCTCATTGCGTTTCTCTAGGAGCTTTCTGTGTTTGTAGCTTGCAAGCTTGCACATCTATTGCGTGTTGCGTGCTCGTAAAGCTTTTTGCGAAACACGACAACCAGTGAATTTATTTCGAAAAAAGGCCGGACAAACTGGTTCTCAATATAAAACGTATTAATGAATAAAAAACATATTTTTGTTTTCATATATTTTATACAGAGCGAGTCTCTGACTTCAACAATAGATACTTGAGATTAAAAGAAAAACTTTTTCGTATATCAATATTTAGAAAGTTAAAAAGATATAGGGTCGGTCTCACAAAACTCTGTAGAAGTTTTGTGAAACCGACCCATAGCCATTTCATAATGAGCTAAGCCACCTCTGGAAGCTAAAGTATTTTCGAGTATTAGATCTACCGCTTCAACATTCGGATCATATAGAAGAAATATAAGTTGTATTCAGCAGACGTATTTGATTTTGCTGATATAAATTTTTTCAAGTAATGAATTACTCGAAAAATTTGCATTCAACGAGATTTCACGATGAATACTTCTAATATTCAAATTGGCAAAAGATTCATCAAATACCATTAAACTTAGATTTAAGAGTTGGGTCACTATAGAATTTCAGGTATGGAATGTTATGGTAATAATGAAAAAAAATATATAAAATATTAGTGCAATTTTGTGCTCGTAGATAATTAACTGTATAAAGGAAAACCATTATTCCAAAAATCTTTTAATTCTAATCCATTCATTCTGCTACATCTTGTAGAACAAGCATAAGAAATAGCATGGTGAATAATTCAGCGCATAAGGAGGGGCTACGGGTTGCATTCAGACATTCCGTACCCGCATTTGGCACCTTACGCAAATAGTCGCTATGCCATTGGTCAGACGACCACGAATTAAGCAACCAATCAGATTTCTAGTACAAAATTTTTTGTAAATTGATGAATGAATCCTTACCGGTTGCTTTATTTAGCAATTTCAAATTGTGAATGTTTTGAGCCTAGCATGATGTTTTTCACTAGATATTGTTGCCAGAGAGATTTTTTCAGCTCACCTATATGTACTATAATATACATATGTATATAAGAAATTACCTATATAGGTAATTTATATGCTGCTGCATTCAAATGAAATATTTTTGAGATCGAAACATGATACCGAGTTCTAGAAGAGAACAATTTAATTTTGAAGCCATGAACTGAAAATTTCTAGGTTGATGACGGAACTTACAATCATTTTGTACGTTTTCTAAAAATGCAAATTCGATTAATTTACCTTCCAGAAAAATTCAGGATACAATCTTGATTAGTTTAGTGGGTTGGGTTTCAGATTAGACTGAAAACATCTCTACCATAAGAAGTATTTCATTCTTCAAAACATGATTTATCAATTTAGTATAACCAAATTGAATGGAAAAATTGACGTATCTCACCTAAATATATACTGGGTTTGGAAACGAAATTATTCGTGAGATTTCTGATTTTTCGGTTGGTCAAGACAATCATACATTTAAACGCGAAATCAAGCATTAATAGATATTGATAACATGTATCTATATCTATGGTTAAACTTGACTATTGAAGTGTATTGAAAGTGTGAGGAATGTATTCGTATTATATCACACCAAGTCAGCGGAGGAGAGTCTTTTGAATTTTACATACATTTGAAAAGAAACATGAATAATAAAGAAGTAAACAAAATCTTCCACAGATCCTTCACCTTTTCCGATATGATATTATTGAAATTGGTTTTCTATTCTTTCTTTGTGTGTAGATTCAAATGTGTGTCATCAAAAATAAGGTGAATTCTCAAATGATGAGTTCAATTAATTTGGGCAAAAACTACGACTTGTGGGGATAAACACATACAAGGTCAAGCGCGATGCTACAGATACGTTTATTTCACTCGCACTAGAAGAGAGAAGGTTTCGAGTCAACCAATGGCGTAGTGCTATTCGCGCAAGGTGCCAAATACGGGTACGGAATGTCTAAATGCACACGCGTTGTCCGCCCAGAGTCGAATTTAGGGTAATTCGCACATTCCTACAGTTTCAACTCGATAATATTCTCCGAATGAAATACACACATCACGTAAAATTTTTAAATTTCTGATTTTCGATAAAACTAGAGATTAAAACTGACACTTGCGGATTCAAATGATTCTATTATACATAATTAATCAAAAGTGCTGAGAAACTTTTCCAAATGTGGAAGATGGAAAAGAGTTGATTACTTGATGCATCGATCGATGAACAGGCCGAACACATGCAATCAAAATATCGTCATAGGCGCCAATAAATAATCATCGCTTATTCCACCACCTTGAATGATGTTAAACGAGCCACCTCTGAAACTGGTGAATGTTCCGACTTAAGAGTTTGACGGATGGGTCAGAGTACCAACATTAATCATCCGAAATCAATTTGGGCTCACGGGGCGGCCTTCGGGGAGGGGGGCTATGGCCCCCGGAGACAATCCGCAACAATAACGTTCTAATGAGTCTCATTACCTCGCTTAGGTGTGAACTTTCACCCAAATCATTTAGCTTCCATCAGTCAAACTCTAACGGCGACCCAGCCTTCTTCCTGCAGTTTACCAGCGTAAATTGCTTTAACGATATCGTATTATGTATTATGTAATGTGGGAGATTGATTTCTGACCGCGGGAGGATACAGACCATCAATTCTGAAGGTTATGAGCACTACTCGTGCGGGAACACCAAGAAACTTCTAAATTATTTAGAACTACTTCGGAGGCTAGGCATATTGAAAAAAAATTAGATTATCAGGGAGGTTCTAGAGATGGGGAAACGCGAAAACCTGATGATCTTTCCATATTTGTTTGCTGACTAGCCCTGGCTTGAATGAGCGATCGAACGAATATGAAAATATAGCATTTTTGAAAATATTGAATTGAAGAATTTGAATAAAATTAATGAAATATTTTCATTAATAACGATTAGTGATTTTTGCATTGAAAAATATTCATTGGCAGAACTGTTTTCTCTCTCATAAATTTGACAGATAATAAATAAATTCTTGACAGGACGTCAACATGTAATCAATAAATATCACAGTGAAAACAGTGCTAGAATGAAATTTTCTAGCATTGTTTTGTTCTACGAGATGTGGCAGAATGAACGAATTTTACACAGAATTAGAGATATACAATTTCAATTATATCTTGAAAACGAAGATACAGTATACAGGGTATCCCAAATTGCTTGATTCTGGCTGTTTCTGGTACTTCTAGACTAGATAGGTAAAAACATTGAGAGGAGTCCTGGCCTCGATTTCCCTGAAAACACCAGTAGCGAAAACTGTTTCATGATATCTTCATTTGTTTTGAAGATATAAGAACATTTTGAAATTTTTTAGATTCAGAAGATGTGCCATAACTTTTTCATTTTCGAAAATATCTCAAAAAGATGAAAACTTTCAACAAGCACTTTTTCACCGGTAATAACACATTATCTTGAATTTTTTTCATCTTTAAATTTTTTTCATGATATAAGATGAAATAAAAAAGAGGTTTTTATCCACGAGAAAAAAATTTCATGAAGTTTCTTATTTCCGGTGAATAAGCGCTTCAAGAAAGGTTTAATCATTTTCAGATATTTTAGTAAATAAAAAAGTTATGGCACATTTTCGAAATCGATGATACAACATAATTAAAAAAAAAATGAAGATATCGTGAAACGGTTTTTACTAATGGTGTTTTCACGAAAATTGAGCCCAGGACACCTTTGGAAGTTTTTACCTTTCTAGTCCAGAAGTACCTTAAACAGTCAAAATCAAGCAATTTGGGATACTCTGTACATTGGTATGATGAATCTCCGAAAACAAATTCCACCCATATCTTCAAGTTCCTTCATATACCTATAATCATGGAGGTAGAAAAAGGGGAGGTAGCATATCCTATGTTTCCCTTGCTATGAAAGTGTCACCAAAAATCCGCCATGTTGCGGAGCCAAATTTGTGGCGGGAAGTTTGTTGGATTCTCTTTTAATGACCAAAAGATGAATAAATAATGATCGAAACAAATCAAGGAGTCAAAATATCATGAACAATTGCTTCTAATGAATTGGTGAGTTGAATTACGTACGGAATGAATAATTTGTTCCTGTAACTAATCATACATTCTATTTTTTCAATTAAGGTACATACAAATTCAGATAATATGCAATGAAACAAATAGGTGAATTATCTCGTGTACTCCTATCAATTAAAATTGTATGCAACAATAATTAAACCATGTATTTACAAACGTCAAAAAATTTAGCTTTTCACCATTAATTGGCGAGTAAGATCAGCATATCGTACCCTCGCTACAAAAGTGACACAACTCAAAATGAAAAGTCGAAAATATTCAAATGCTAAATATTTTCTAATTAATTGAAAACATGAAATAGACACCAATTTTGATATGTAGGTATCTATATGATAGATGGAGGACCCACTGATTTGGGTAAAAATTTTCCATGATTTAATATAGGCTCGTTTTCTGATCTAATTCAAATCATAAACCGAAAAAAGTCAATTTTGAGTTGTGTCACTTTTGTAGCGAGGGTGCGATATGCTGTACAAGAAACCATTTCTTATATGTTTTTCCACTACATACAACTGCCAAAACCAACGAACTAATAATTAATAAGGCCAAAATTGCAGAACCTACTGTTTAAAATACTTCGAAGTCGACCATCTTGGGGTGCCAAATCCGGATTTGTTCTGGTGACACTTTTCAAACGTTATGCCCCCTCCACTTTCTTTACCTCCATGCCTATAATGACCATTGCAAAGCATTCCATGAATATTCCGAAATCCTAACTCTTAAAAATGGGTTGAATGCTCGTTGTTGAAAATAAGGTCATTTTGAAAATCAAAAATATTTCTGATATTTTCTTATTGAAGCGCCGTTTTCTTCGACTTGCACATATACAGGATGTTTCACAAAAAAGGTGATCCCCTCTCTAGGATAGATAGAAAACTGAAAAATAATAGGGGTTTGTTTCATAAAAAATTTTCGTATCGCGATCCGTATTCAAGATACGATTCTTGAAAAAGAAAAAAATATACACATTTTTTACGATTTTGCCGAAACTGCTAGCAACATTGTAATGAAATTTTATACGAATATGTTTTGGAAGCTGATACATCTAATGGTTACACGGTTGGAACCAAGTTGTTTTGAACATAACTTTTTTGATATTAGATTTATTAAGCTAACTTTTGAGCGATCTTGAACATCATTCAATTTCACACCCTGTATCTTGAATACGGATGGCGATACTAAAATTTTTTACTGAACAAACTCCTATTATTTTTCATTTTTATATCAAACCTAGAGAGAGGTCACCTTTTTTCGAAACACCCTGTATACTATACAGGAATACAGGGTGAGTCTTTGACTTGTACATACATTTTAACTAGAAATTCCTGAGGTCCAAAGAAGCACTTCTTGTCCCTACCATTTTTTTTCGATTCGGATCGGTTGGAAAGATTGGAAAGATTCAGGCACATGAAAAATGAAATTTTCGAACATATATAGTGAATGATTTCATCGAATGAAATGATTTTCAGAATATAGGTTTTAATTAATGTAGCCAATCTCCTACGAAAACAAAATTTTACTTACGTGTTTTATTTTTTTCATTATGAGCAATATATACCATAACATGGCATAATTATAGGTATTAGAAATTCTAAGGTCCCATCTCTTGAAAGTAAGTTGAATGCCAATTCATGATTATTTGGCCATTTTAGAAAATATAAGTATTCTTCGTGGAATATCATAAAATGCGCATTTTTTGAGTAATTAATGATTTAAACAAATTTATAACGGCGAAGTTAGAAAAATTTATCACTTCGGCTTAATCCCACTCTGTTCAAAATATTCACAGAATTAAATTTATTTTACATTTTCTCGAAGGTTTAGGTGGTAGATCTAATGATCGAAAAAACTTTAGTGTCATGTTTCCAGGATTGGCATAGGCCATTATGAAAATTTAAAATGGCTATATCTTCTGATCTAGGTTGAATCGGAAAAAATTATATACGAAAAAACTATTTCTTTTGACCTCTAGAATCTATGGTTTCAATATATGTACACGTCAAAGACTCGCCCTGTATATAGTCATTTTCAACTTTTATATACCTAATGAGCTATCCCACCACTGTAAATATGCCACCCAAGTATTTCCGAGCATCGAGCATCAGATTTATCGCCAAAACCTTCGAAGAAATGTAGCAGAAATTTAGTTTTGTTAATCTTTTGTAAAGAGTGTAATACAGCAAATGTAACCATTTTCATCAATTTCGCTGATTTATTTCGAATGTTTAATTATTCGAAAAATGATCAGTCACGAAGAATACTTTCGTAAATCCATGAAACAAAGTTATTTCAGAATATATCTCGTGAATGACTTCATCGAATGAAATGCTTTTCAGATTATACGTTGTTCATTAATGGGGCAAATCTTTACGAACACAAAATTTCACTCACATGTTAAAATTTTTCCATTATGACCAATATACAGGGTATCCAAAATTGCTTGATTGTGACTGTTTTAGGCACTTCTGGACTAGATAGGTAAAATGTTCGAAAGGTGGGTCTAATTTTCGTGAAAACACCATTAGTGGAAACCGTTTCACGATTTCTTCATTTTTTTTTTTTAATTTTGATATATATCAAATATCGTTTTCAGATATTTTCGTAAATGAAAATGTGCCATAACTTTTTCATTTACGAAAATATCTGAAAACGATATTTGATATATATCAAAATTAAAAAAAAAAAATGAAGAAATCGTGAAACGGTTTTCACTAATGGTGTTTTCACGAAAATTAGACCCACCTTTCGAACATTTTACCTATCTAGTCCAGAAGTGCCTAAAACAGTCACAATCAAGCAATTTTGGATACCCTGTATATTGGTCATAATGGAAAAATTTTAACATGTGAGTGAAATTTTGTGTTCGTAAAGATTTGCCCCATTAATGAACAACGTATAATCTGAAAAGCATTTCATTCGATGAAGTCATTCACGAGATATATTCTGAAATAACTTTGTTTCATGGATTTACGAAAGTATTCTTCGTGACTGATCATTTTTCGAATAATTAAACATTCGAAATAAATCAGCGAAATTGATGAAAATGGTTACATTTGCTGTATTACACTCTTTACAAAAGATTAACAAAACTAAATTTCTGCTACATTTCTTCGAAGGTTTTGGCGATAAATCTGATGCTCGATGCTCGGAAATACTTGGGTGGCATATTTACAGTGGTGGGATAGCTCATTAGGTATATAAAAGTTGAAAATGACTATATACAGGGCGAGTCTTTGACGTGTACATATATTGAAACCATAGATTCTAGAGGTCAAAAGAAATAGTTTTTTCGTATATAATTTTTTCCGATTCAACCTAGATCAGAAGATATAGCCATTTTAAATTTTCATAATGGCCTATGCCAATCCTGGAAACATGACACTAAAGTTTTTTCGATCATTAGATCTACCACCTAAACCTTCGAGAAAATGTAAAATAAATTTAATTCTGTGAATATTTTGAACAGAGTGGGATTAAGCCGAAGTGATAAATTTTTCTAACTTCGCCGTTATAAATTTGTTTAAATCATTAATTACTCAAAAAATGCGCATTTTATGATATTCCACGAAGAATACTTATATTTTCTAAAATGGCCAAATAATCATGAATTGGCATTCAACTTACTTTCAAGAGATGGGACCTTAGAATTTCTAATACCTATAATTATGCCATGTTATGGTATATATTGCTCATAATGAAAAAAATAAAACACGTAAGTAAAATTTTGTTTTCGTAGGAGATTGGCTACATTAATTAAAACCTATATTCTGAAAATCATTTCATTCGATGAAATCATTCACTATATATGTTCGAAAATTTCATTTTTCATGTGCCTGAATCTTTCCAATCTTTCCAACCGATCCGAATCGAAAAAAATGGTAGGGACAAGAAGTGCTTCTTTGGACCTCAGGAATTTCTAGTTAAAATGTATGTACAAGTCAAAGACTCACCCTGTATTCCTGTATAGTATACAGGGTGTTTCGAAAAAAGGTGACCTCTCTCTAGGTTTGATATAAAAATGAAAAATAATAGGAGTTTGTTCAGTAAAAAATTTTAGTATCGCCATCCGTATTCAAGATACAGGGTGTGAAATTGAATGATGTTCAAGATCGCTCAAAAGTTAGCTTAATAAATCTAATATCAAAAAAGTTATGTTCAAAACAACTTGGTTCCAACCGTGTAACCATTAGATGTATCAGCTTCCAAAACATATTCGTATAAAATTTCATTACAATGTTGCTAGCAGTTTCGGCAAAATCGTAAAAAATGTGTATATTTTTTTCTTTTTCAAGAATCGTATCTTGAATACGGATCGCGATACGAAAATTTTTTATGAAACAAACCCCTATTATTTTTCAGTTTTCTATCTATCCTAGAGAGGGGATCACCTTTTTTGTGAAACATCCTGTATATGTGCAAGTCGAAGAAAACGGCGCTTCAATAAGAAAATATCAGAAATATTTTTGATTTTCAAAATGACCTTATTTTCAACAACGAGCATTCAACCCATTTTTAAGAGTTAGGATTTCGGAATATTCATGGAATGCTTTGCAATGGTCATTATAGGCATGGAGGTAAAGAAAGTGGAGGGGGCATAACGTTTGAAAAGTGTCACCAGAACAAATCCGGATTTGGCACCCCAAGATGGTCGACTTCGAAGTATTTTAAATAGTAGGTTCTGCAATTTTGGCCTTATTAATTATTAGTTCGTTGGTTTTGGCAGTTGTATGTAGTGGAAAAACATATAAGAAATGGTTTCTTGTACAGCATATCGCACCCTCGCTACAAAAGTGACACAACTCAAAATTGACTTTTTTCGGTTTATGATTTGAATTAGATCAGAAAACGAGCCTATATTAAATCATGGAAAATTTTTACCCAAATCAGTGGGTCCTCCATCTATCATATAGATACCTACATATCAAAATTGGTGTCTATTTCATGTTTTCAATTAATTAGAAAATATTTAGCATTTGAATATTTTCGACTTTTCATTTTGAGTTGTGTCACTTTTGTAGCGAGGGTACGATATGCTGATCTTACTCGCCAATTAATGGTGAAAAGCTAAATTTTTTGACGTTTGTAAATACATGGTTTAATTATTGTTGCATACAATTTTAATTGATAGGAGTACACGAGATAATTCACCTATTTGTTTCATTGCATATTATCTGAATTTGTATGTACCTTAATTGAAAAAATAGAATGTATGATTAGTTACAGGAACAAATTATTCATTCCGTACGTAATTCAACTCACCAATTCATTAGAAGCAATTGTTCATGATATTTTGACTCCTTGATTTGTTTCGATCATTATTTATTCATCTTTTGGTCATTAAAAGAGAATCCAACAAACTTCCCGCCACAAATTTGGCTCCGCAACATGGCGGATTTTTGGTGACACTTTCATAGCAAGGGAAACATAGGATATGCTACCTCCCCTTTTTCTACCTCCATGATTATAGGTATATGAAGGAACTTGAAGATATGGGTGGAATTTGTTTTCGGAGATTCATCATACCAATGTACAGAGTATCCCAAATTGCTTGATTTTGACTGTTTAAGGTACTTCTGGACTAGAAAGGTAAAAACTTCCAAAGGTGTCCTGGGCTCAATTTTCGTGAAAACACCATTAGTAAAAACCGTTTCACGATATCTTCATTTTTTTTTTTAATTATGTTGTATCATCGATTTCGAAAATGTGCCATAACTTTTTTATTTACTAAAATATCTGAAAATGATTAAACCTTTCTTGAAGCGCTTATTCACCGGAAATAAGAAACTTCATTAAATTTTTTTCTGAAAACGATTGAAACTTCCTAGAACCGAGTTTTCATCGGAAATAAGAAACTATATGAATTTTTTTTCTCGTAGAAAAAAAAACACTTTTATATTTCAAATACGAACGCATATTTTTTCATCTTATATCAAAAAAATTTAAATAATGTCACATCTTCGAAATCGAAAAAAAAATAAAGTTTTGTTATATCTTAGATACAAATGAAGATACCGCGAAACGGTTTTCTCTACTGGTGTTTTCCCGGAAATCGAGCCCGGGACTCCTTTCAACGTTTTTACCCAACTAGTCTACCAGAAACAGACAATATCAAGCAATTTAGCATACCCTGTACAACTAAATACCATTACATTCCATAATTATATATCAGAAATTCTATAATGTCACAACTTTTGAAAGTAAGTTGAATGCCATTTAATGAATATTTGGCCATTTCGGAAAAAAAAGTATTTTTCGTGAAATGCGCATTTTCGAGTAATTTAGGATTTAAAAAAATTTATATTAGCGAAATTAAAAAAAATTGGTTACTTTGGCTGAATGCAACTCTGCTCAAAAGATTCACAGAATTGAATTTGTGCTACATTCTCTCTGCCCCCAGGTGGCTAGATGGCTTGCGAATAACTGCAGAGGGTTTCTCAAAAAAGAATTGTTCAGTTATTCCTCTAAAAAATATACTTATGCTCATCAAATAAAAATTTTCATGGGGGAAGGAAAAATAATCATATTTTACCCTTTATGTACGTGATTTGACATCTATCGCCGCTTACGAGAACTAAAACGTATTTTAAATCGACAAGTCCTCTCTTCACCAAGTGATGGCGCTAACTGCAGTAAATTGTGAATGTAGATATCTACCTTTACTGACATTTGCATTTCAAACAGAAATGTAAAATAATGAAGAAAATAATATAATTCAAATATTTGGTTTCTCAATGTCCTTGACTTCAGCTAACTGTAACAAATATGCACCTAAAAGCTTTGTTCCTTCAAAATAGTTTCTGTATGAAATGTTTTCATTAGCTTCTCCTGTATTAGAACCATTCCCGACAAGTGGTAAAACTAATATATTCTTTTCCAGAGTACCATCTAGATTGCTGATTGAAGTCATAGGACCATCTTCTCTTATGAATGACGGTTCTTCCTTATAAGTCTGTGAAACAGAAGAAAAATGTTACCTGAGCCATCAGTATACAATATTTTCTCAGAAATTGTCAATTGCTATAAAAAAAAGGTTGCGAAAGATTATTTAGGTGAGCTCAAGATCTCACTTGAATTGTGGCCCTTCTTGCAGCTTCATAATTCCAAGACCTGATGTTCTCTGCCCAATGTCGAATAGCACTGACTATCTTGCAAGTAATAATACTTTTAATTCCAAGTTCAGGCACCTTGTTTTCAATGAAAGAAGTGAACAGGGCCTGAGCTTTATCCATCACTTGCCTCTGCACCAATTTAACAATAACTTGTCGTTTGATTACTTTCTTCGGCTTCTCACAGGAACAAGAAATATCCTTGCTTATATGCATATCAGGAAGTCGCCAAAAATGCATCAAAAGTTTTACCTTGTCCCATTTCTGTTTGTTTGGTGGTAATGAGGGCCTTGAAAATGAATAAATATTTCCTATTTCCGCAATAGACAAAATAAGCGAGACAATGGTTCTTTTGTAAGATATTCTGTCATTTTTACCTAATTTTTTCTATATCAAATTCTTGGATCGCTTCATAGATTCCTTCTTCATCTGGTGTAATTTGCTTAACAAAATCGTTGAAGGTCGGTATAAGGATACGTTCATTGACTGGATCATATATTTTACTCATAAGAGTTTCCATGTCTGCATTTATATCAGAATCATCTTTTTGTTCTGCGAATATGTCAAACACCAAATGACCTATGAAGGCAATATATAATATCATGCATACAATCTGACACCACCCTTATAAAACGATACAAACCTACGGTCCCATATATTATACAAGGATACTTTTCACCAATCCATTCTCCATCACAACTGATGATACAATTAACATTAGAGAAGAAATCCAATTTTTTTTGTTTGCAAGAATTCCTGTAGGCCCATACTGTTTTGATGATTCATCGATTCAATTACAAATTTTATGTTGACAGGTAGTGGGATATTCTTTTTTTTGAAAGCTTCAATGATATGAAACCAACAAAGAAGAATACCTTTTCCCGAAGATGTTCCAGCTCCATAAAATTTTTTATCGACTTGAGTAAGAGTCCAAGGGTCCGTTTTCCATTCTTCTGTATTTGGTAGTTTCACATCTAGATAACCATACACACAAACCTTCAAGCAAATACGTTTCAATATCTATGTTCAGTCAGATTTGTGAAGAAGGAAAATGAAGTGTGAAATAAAAATCAATCTTACTGTTTTCTTCTTAGAGTCATTACCATAACTTGCCAAAATAACAGGGGGTATCTTAACTTTCTGACCATTGAGCAAATGATGACCAACATAGAAACATTCATATTTGAATTCCAACCTTTTCATCCATTTCTCAGTCCATTTGATCATACTTATCAGGTCATTTCTATATCTCATATCACCAGAAACAGATTTTATTGCTACAGCTTCCGTTAGATCGGCAAGAAAAGTCTTAACATGCGAATCAACATATTTCATGAGTGTAGCTAGTACTGGACCAACAGAAATTTTCCCCCTTTGTCTTGAAACGAAATAATCTCCATATTCAGCATTTGTTGTTCGAGTTTCACTATGTTCAGTTCGAAATATATGTGGAAATATGACACTCATTCTTAAACTTCTTCAGTGTGGGTGACTATAAGAAAATGTAGCCAAGTAATAGGTGTACATATAACTAAAAATATACAAGTATGTTGCAAATAGGAACTCTGATATCATTATAAAATAACATGACATAAAAATATAATGTGTCAGATCCACTCCGCTAACTTGATTTTCTGAGACAAAATTTTCAAAAAAATATTGATTCATATTCATAATTCTAAAAGTTAAATTTCCATTCATGAAATTACCAACAGGGTAATTTATAATGATTTCAATAAAATACATAGCTAGCAACAAATGGAGTAAAAATTCACTTCTGAAATTATACAGGAATTGTGCATCTTTTTTGCTATAATACTGGTAATGTATTTTTATATTTTTCATGTCAATATCATAGGATCCTTCATAGCAGTAATATGTCATTAATTCAAGAATTTTTGATAATATCTAATTCAATTTCTAAAGTCTAGAATGTAGAATAATTGAATTCCAATATTTGGTGGTGTTTTTTGTTGTTGTTGTTGACTTCACTGGTTTGAGGTTAATCCACAGAATATCTATCCTAAGGATAGATATTCTGTGGTTAATCAAATATCATAGAACTATAAATGCCTAAGACCACTCATAAAAGATGATTCAAGGTGAAAGCAGACTATCCTGTGATTGGGTCTTTAAGGGCCGGTTGTTCAATAGGAGATCATCTCGCGATTACTGGTAATCCGGGATTACGAACGAGGTGCCGTTTTTCAATGAAGGATCAAGAGAAAACACCGGATTAACTCAGGGTTAAGTTAATCCATGGAATTCGAGGGATTACGGAGATAATTCACGGATTATAACCTAACTTATTTGACAGTTCCACTTCTACAATCTGTTGTTTTGTTTTGATATGAGATCAACGTATTTTTGGTGAAAACTGAAAATGTCGAATGTGGAGAATGAAAATATCACAGACGATGAAGATTTTTTGGAAGTGATTGATATACTTTGTCCAATGCGAAAGAGTCCGGTAAGTCCGGTATTCAAGCAGCGGCGTAACTATTGGGAAGAATTAACAGAAAAAGAATTTTTCAATCGATTCCGTTTACCTAAGGCAGTGTGCTATAGTATCGTTGATTTAATTTCCAATAGTATTAAGAGCCCAACAAACCGGTAAGATTCAATATTTCTTCACTTCATTTCTCTTCTAAATAATAATATGCTAATTGAAAAACATATTTTTTCAGCAACCATGCCGTGACACCAGCAGAAATGGTTCTACTGACCCTACGGTTTTATGCTACTGGAACCATGATGATAGTTGTTGGAGATTTCATAGGGATTGATAAATCTACAGCATGTAGGATTATCCATCGTGTGTCTGAAGCCATTGCAAGTCTATATAGAGCATACATTAAGATGCCTCAAAGTGAAGTTGAGAAAAGAGAAAAAGCAATTGACTTTTATAAGATTAGTCGTTTTCCTCAGTGCATTGGTGCCATAGATTGCACACATCTTAAATTACAATCACCAGGAGGAGAAGATGCTGAAATTTTTAGAAACCGCAAAGGATATTTCTCCATGAATGTTCAAGCTGTATGTGATGCTACTCTGAATTTTCAGAACATAGTATGTCGTTGGCCTGGTTCGAGCAATGATTCCACTATTTTTAACCACTCAACTTTATCAGCTTCTTTTGAAAATGGAGAATTTGCCAATTATGTACTGGTTGGTGATAGTGGTTATCCTATAAAGAAGTACTTGATAACACCATTGGCACAACCTAGTACTCCAGCTGAACATTTATTCAATGAGTCACATATAAGAACACGAAACCCAATAGAAAGATGTTTTGGTGTATGGAAACGCCGTTTTCCCATCCTGTCATTAGGATTGCGTGTAAAACATGAGAGATGCGAAGCAATTGTTGTCGCCACAGGAATTCTCCACAACATAGCAAATAACTTGAGAATTCCTCTTCCTGATATTGATGAAGATTTACAACAATTGATTGAGAATGATCTGAGTACCATCAATGATGCAATTGCTCAGGTGCCAAATGTCCAATCAGAATATATCGTGAATAATTCCACAAGATTGATGATAATACAAAATCATTTTTCTAGAATTTAGAATGGAGAAAAATACTGTTTTTCTTTCAAACACAAAAGTATATTCTATACCTGAAATAAGTTTTCTCTTTTATTATGATAATATATTATTGAATTGAATGATAGGTATGTGGAATTATAATTTTAACTTATACAGTCATATTGTTTCAGGTGAATATCATTCATTACTAAATCCTAATGAGTTTTGTTTAGGATTTATGAATACTACAACGAATGGGAAAAAAAAAATAATAAACTTAAAATAGTGAACAATTATCTAAGATCTCTGGATGATGAGGAATTTGATAGGTAATTTTAATAATTGTGAATATATTTATAAAGCTTGTAAATGTAGAATTAGATCCTGAAGTCTGTATGTAAACTTAATTAGAGGTTGGTTAAAAAAATCAAGAAATCACCCATAAGTTTCTTTGAAGTTTCTTCTTATGGGCTGTAATCGAAACTTCGGATTCAAAAAGTTTTAATAAATGGTATTAAAAGCAGTGATTGTTTTTCATTTTCACTCATGATTAACATAGATATAACAAAAATTTGTTACATCGTAAAAACCTTTTGAAAGGCCATAAACCTCAGAAAATCTAACTATTGATTGATGATAACTATACAAGATTACAATAAAAAAAAATTAATTAATATAATTTCCTTTCAATAAAGTACTGATAATGATAATTAAAGCAACATTCACAAGTAAATACCGTATACTGAATAGGTTATAATAATATGAGAAGTTCAATAAACAAGTCAATTCGTCTTGAAAATTTTATTTAAATTGTGATAATGTTTTTTCGTGTATTTCTTTCATTTGAGCCTTTTTTAATTCCCATTCTTCCCATAAAATCCCCCCAAGATCTATCAACAGTTTCTCTTCCCCTTCATTAAAGTTTGAAGTTCTCTTCTTAATCCCTTCCATTTCAATTTTTTCAACACCGTTTTCACTTTCAACTACTCACTCAAGACTGTGGTGAAGGAATGAAATTTTGAATTCGAAATTTTCATCGTGTCGGCTTATCGACATAGATAATTAAAATCATAAAACTTAAATTCTTCTTTCAATGAAGAACGACGGCTCGATTCATCGGTAATAGCAGTGTAGCCAACATGCTTTCGAGAAAACAGCGAATTCCGAGGTTAACACTGGATCAGGTAATCCGGTGTTAGTTTGTCATTGAACAACGCCCGACTTCTCTGATCCAGAGTTAGAAGTTAATCCTGGATCCAATAATCAGCGGATTAATCCTCAATTGAACAACCGGCCCTAAAATTCAAATCAAAATACATAATACCCATGACCATAACGATTTTTTTTTTCATGGTTCTTTATCTTATGTTTCCAGGTGTTTAAAAGGTGAGGTTTTTTGTTGTACATTAGGAGTTCGACATGCAACATTCAGATGTCACTCAGAAAAGGTCTACCACAGAATGACAGTACTTCGAAAACGGGTTCTCTTTCCGATAATTTGACCGTTGACATATGTGCAAATCTACATTTGAAATTTCGAAAATCAAAAACGTCTGTATGAGGAGTTGAAATAATTAGTTCTGTATTGTTTGAAGTTGAGTTACAAGTACAAACAATGTTTCTGTCCACTCCATCCCTGCGTCCTTTCGTTCAGAACGAAAGTAAGTATATGTATTCATTTCGAGACTTGTAAAAAACACCATTATTCAACATTCCAATTTTTTCAGATCCAGACAATGCAGGTTTCAAGAAACCTGGAGCTTCTAAGCCAGGAGGACTGAGTTTGAGAACTCCTTTCAAAGATCGTTCAGTCAACAGTGTTTCTCCTACTTCTAAATATAATTCGAAGTTACAAAAAAAGTCTGAGCAACCTTCTATCAAAAATGTCACAAAAAATGCATCATTTACAAAACAACAGCAAGAGGCCACTAATGATATGTACATAAATGATTATGCTTCTTATAAAGAAGTAAATGGTAAGTCCACAGCTGTAGAAAAACCCAGAAAGCATTTCATGTTAATTCATCTGGATTTTACAGACGAATATGCAGATATCTTTCCATCAAAGAGGCTCAATTTGATTAAATTCTTGCAAGACTATGTTGAAGGAAGTCCTTCACCAAAATACATTTCTGATGATGAAGATGACGAGCCTATTGAACTACCAATTCCAGATTTGAATATGAGATGTTCTCCCCTTCCAACACCAGTTAATTTGCACGATGTACCTCTACCGATATTCAATTTTTGAATGATGAAAAAACTTGTTTTTTAATATTTCAATATATATCAATGCAGTTTCATATTGTGCATGCAAAAATTGTATGTGAAAAAATGTTATCATATTCCCTGTTTTGAACATAATTGATTTCCATTTTTTCCAATTCCAAAATTTAAACTAATTAACATATAGAAATGAAAGCTTTGCATAAAAAATGCTTTTTGCCTACCTATTTGATGTTTTATTATTTTTCTTTGATTTTAAATTTTATATCAATCATGAGGTTTCATCATATCTGAAAATGGTGATTTGATTTGGTGAGAGATATTTAATAAATCATATTTTGAAAAAATACAAATTCTTATAACTAAGGAAGAATATTTTCAAGTGGACTCGGCACAATCTTTGAATTCTTTTAAAGTACATGATGAAAAATATTGTCTACGTGGCAAGTGTCTTGTATTGGAAGCCTGTGAAACCTAAAGTTGAACAAGCAGGCGTCAAATGTATTATCTACTCAATTGACCATATTATAGATTATAAATGCACTTCTCAACAGAATTAAATAATGCTGTGATTTACATGAAATTCATTGATTAATAACTAAATAGTTTGTTAATGCAGGAAATAAAATATGTTGAATAAACATACAGGCAAATACAAAACAAAGTTGAATTATCTTCTCTTAAAACCATATTTCTTCCTCTCATAGAACAAGTCAGTTTTGGAACTTCCCAAATTCACAATTTTCGGACACCCATCCCGATCTTTCTCCTGAATAGTGCATTCCTTGCAATAGTAAGCATCCGAAACTCCAGGTCCTCCGCAAATAACGCATCTGCCTTGATAGGAACCATAATTACACTCGTCACAAATTCGAACCAAGGTACACGGTCTTACGTATGAATCACAAATAACGCATTTTCCATCGCATTTTTCACACAACCTACCAATAGCTACACCGGGTTGTTTTCTACAGAATATTAAATCTGGATGATGTTTAGCCATTGGGAAAAATGTGTTAGATCTCTATAACTTGGACCTTGGCTATATCTAAAAGCTGGGGTTCTAATTAAAATATTTTATTCGCAAATTTTTAGTTCAGTTTGAATTCTACAACTTAGATTTTAGAATTTTACTCATCGTAAGACTACGAGTTAGGGATGGGCAAAAAATATCGATATATAAAAATATCGATATTTTTTCCGATATATATCGATAAATATCGTCGATATTTTCATTCTCGATATTATCGATTATCGATATTTATTTCACAATATCAAATTCGATATTTTTTTATATCACACATACATCAAATTGGGAATTAGGGGTATGTAGATAGATGGTGCCAAGTGTTTTGATCAAATGGTCGATGGGCAAGTTGAAGGAGGAAAAAATTCTATTTGTCACTTGGGAGTAACCCCCAAAAAAAAATTTTGGTTTCAAATATGGGCGGGTTTCACGAAGCTTTAATTGTACGATTAAAAAACCTTACGTAAATTCGAACCCATCGAATCACTTGTTTTGGAATTTCAACGAATCGCGGTGATTCCAATTAATTCAAGGGTACAATCCAACTTATGTCTAAAAAAAATATTGGAATCGAGTCATTTCGTTTATGAAAGAGTAAATTTTTATTACAGCTGCAGAAAAAACAGGTCTCTGGTAAAGCACAGGAGTAACGAGTAACTTTTTGTTGACATTTGGCAAATATATCGATATATCGATATTTTTCACTCGATATATCGAATCGATATTCGATACTGTCGAAAAATATCGATACAATATATATCGATATATTTCTGCTCTTCGCCCATCCCTACTACGAGTTTAAAATGGGTTAGGTCTCGAACCACAGAGTAAAATTTTATTAATTAGAACTGAAGACCACTGAAAAAGACATAACGCAAACAATGTTTTGACCACAGATTAGAGATACTTGATTCCAAAGATCAAAATGTAGTGTTTTTCTGAACATGCCAGCTGTTTTCTCAAATTTTTCTTCTCCAGGAAGTGAGTGTTATAAATTCAGGAAGATTGGAATTTGGAAAAACTAAAGACTATTATTTTCGATAATAAAAAAAAAGTAGTCCATTCACCAAGTAGATTTAATAGTTTATTTACCTCCCGTCAAATATTATTATTGGTGTTGGTGATTCTTATTATTGATATCAAAATTCCACATCAGTGTTCAGAATAGTTATTATAATTTGTTATAAATATTAACCAGATGGCGTGAACAAGGTTTTCGAA
Source organism: Hippodamia convergens (assembly GCA_038502775.1). Classification (NCBI taxonomy): domain Eukaryota; kingdom Metazoa; phylum Arthropoda; class Insecta; order Coleoptera; family Coccinellidae; genus Hippodamia; species Hippodamia convergens. Next base: position 10,432,486 of record CM076611.1, on the reverse strand, counting down.
AAATCGTGAAACATGGAAGGAACTTTGTGGAAATGGACAAATTATTGGAACGGTGAGTTCCACAAAGTTTAAGGTTTTCCTGTTAGTCGATGCTATATATTCTAATTCTCACATAGGTTGGCAGACGAGGTGGTTTGTTCTAAAGGATGGAATTTTGAGTTACTATAAATCTCAGGACGAAGTTTCACAAGGATGTAAAGGTTCAATGAAAGTTCAAGCTTGTGAAATCAATGGTAAGTTTTGTAATGTAATGAGTTTTGTAATGTAATGAACTCAACTTTGTTGGAATTTGATGATATTTAGATTTCTTTTTTGATTCTTTCGTAAATTGGATTTTTTTTGAACATTTCAGTCAGTCAGTTGGATAATACAAGAATGGATTTAGTCATACCTGGAGAGCAGCATATGTATTTGAGAGCTGCTACTTCTCAAGAACGTCAGCAATGGCTTGTTTCATTAGGAAGTTCAAAGGCATGTGTTAGAAATAGAAAAGATATAGGTAGGTTATCAGAGAGTTCTGAAAATTGAAATATTCCAGGTATGATCATAATTTTTTTTTGAGCTTTACCTAGTCTGCATTTTATTATATATTTTATAATCCCAACTATTGATCAAAATCGACAAACTATATAAATCGATACTTTCAAGATGCAGATGTCAAAAACATTTAAGTTGAATTTGGGAATCTGATAGTGGGGTTGCTTGTAATGGGTGTCAAAGATTTCTATTTTTTTTCTATCTATCATAGTTGAATCCGTCACAGTCATAAAAGAGATCTCCATTCTAAACAAATACACTCACTTCCACTTTAATGGTAGTGGGAAAATTTCATTTTCCGATAAAACTGAGTAATTTTCGAAATTGCACATGTAATATCTGCAGCAACTATATTAGTTTAATCTGTTTTAGTTGAAGTAAACCCTGATGCTCTCAAAACAAAAAAGTCTGAACTTCGTTTATACTGTGATTTGCTCATGCAACAAGTCCATTTAATTAAGACAGCTTCAAGAATTGGAGATACATCAGAATTTCAGGTGAGTATTCATTTGAAAGTTTATAAATAACAAGATATATCCATATGTTGAATATTTGTAGCAAGTGGATGAAGCAACGAAAATGTTGGGAGCAACTTGTGATACTTTCATAAAAACATTAGAAGAATGTATGAAATTGACTAGTGCAAATGTTATATTTGATCCACCTATAAGTAGTGATACTATTCTACCACCAAATAATGTGAATTCTACAGTGAAAAAGGTAGTTACATCATTTTCTCTGTGAAATTTCTATATGAAAATGAAAGTTAAGTTTTTGAATATCCCAAGGGATTAAGTTTTTTCTTATTTAGTAAGCAAAAAAATCTGCATTCTCAGATAAATTTTTTATCATATTTTCTGAACTTCATTGGTGAAAGGGACTGCAATTATATTTTTGATTCTTCTTGAAGTAAACCTACTGCATCTAGAAAGTGATATATCTTTAATAAATATGAAAATTTATTTCATAATAATCTTATCCCTTCTTGATTATTTTCCTCTTATGATTTTGAGTCAATCAAAATGCCTATTTAAGCTTAGGTACAAAACATAGGTGTTGAATCATTTTAGATTATTTTTCTGTGTCTTGGTAAGAAGGAATATATCATTCATTCTGTATTTTGAGCTGAATTTTCTCCAGTTACTATCAATATGTTGAATTGTCAATGAGGCACCTTTTTAATTGTGAAGCCCTATTGCAAATTGTTCATTAATCATATTCATATCTTCTGTTTTTTTTTTTCAATAATTCAAGTGGTGAATTTATTTTCTGAAGCAGTGTATTCTCAAGGTAAAAAGGAGACAACTCAGAGCTGTTAGTGCAAAACTAGCACTACTTTGCATTTCTTATTCAATCTCATTTCTTTACATGTGCAAGTAACAATTACAGGATATATATTTTGAGATTTCCCCCAATTTTTTCTGAATTTTTTCTCGAACCAAATATTTACTATAAATGCACTAATTGTTTGTTTTTTCAGAAAAGTATTACAAAAACTGAGGAAACATAGAATGACATGTTAGACTGCATTTTTACCAAAACTTATAATAGTGCTGTACTTGAATTCAAGATGATGTTCTCATATCTGTTATTTATTACTGTTATATATTACCATATAAATGAATTTGATGTTGATTATTTTAGTTACGACTTAATTTATTATTTATTGTTATCATTTGAGAATATATTTTATATTTTCAAAGCACATTAATTTAATTTGTTTATATTTAAGCATTTTTATTCTCGAATTATTTTTTTATTTTATTGAGAACTACCTTCCAAACACATAATTGTGTGTTAGTTCATGCATTCAATTAATTGAAAGTGCAATTATATGTAAGGAAGTTTTCAAATTTTATATTTGCATTCCGTACACAAGTAAGTAACAACAAATATGTTAGTGAAAATTGTTTCTTCCAATAGTAATTGAAATGTGATACTGTTTAGTGACAGAACAAATTCTGTTATATGTTAATAGTTAGTTTGCATTTTTATCAATTGAGTTTGGTTTGTTTGTATTCAAGGTATCCTATTGTAACCAACCAAAAATCAATTAAAACATAACCTTGTTTTGTGGTGTATATTTCTTTTTCATCATGTCCCTATTTAAAATTAAAAATGTGTGGTCTTTTTACTGCGAAGATGAAGAAACATTCGATCAGAATTCAATGATAGTCAGTCCTTTGAATAGTGATGCTGATTTCATAATCACAGGAAGTCATTCTGGTGTCTTGAGAATTTTTCAACCACTATTGGAACTGAATGGGGATGCGTTACAAACAGGATTTAAAGCCTCTGATTTAATTTTAGAGAAATCTTTTAATGATCCAATATTACAGCTTGGTGCAGGAAAGCTAGTCTCGTGAGTTATTGAAAAAAAAATGTCGATAAAACTTATTTGAATATATTATATAATAGGCTTTTCATTCAAACTCCAAGTAAAAATTAAAGCGTTCATAATGAAAAAAAAAATTGAGGCATACTATTTCTAGGGGTTCCTCTTTGAATCACCTGGCAATATTACACCCAAAATTGGTTTCTATATATTCTTTAGTTGTGAAAGAAGGAGTTGCTGATCATGGTAGAGTAGCAGCAAATGATGAATTCCTTCCCTTATAATATTTTGGACATGTTCTAGGTATCCAATACGTTCTCAAAATGATGTATGCTCATTCATTGAAGAGATCAGCTGCAAATTTTACTCTAGGTCACTTTGGCGGTACATTGAATCGTGATTTTATATGTGTTCAATCCTTGGATGGACTTTTAACCATATTCGAACAAGAATCTTATGGTTTTTCTTGTTTTATAAGCGTTTTTTTTGTTACCTGGACCGCTGGAATACGTTAAAAAAACCGACAGCTTCTTAACATGCGGTTCTAATTGGTTCATCCAGTGTTTCAAGTGAGTGAAATTTCTACAAATTTTGTTCGAAATAGTGATTTCGATCCAATTATCCTGTTTATAGATACAAGAACTTGTACGATGCCGGGCATAGGACTCCAGATGAAGAGCCATCTTCTACAAGCTCCTCTGTTCTTTCTGATTGGGACTTTCAAATTAACGAACCTATATTGGACATTAATGTTCAGGAGTTGACTACGAAAGAAATAATTGTAATGATACTGGGTGAACAAAATTTATATTGCCTGAATGAGTCGGGAAAATTGAAATTTATGAAGCGATTCGATTATTCTCCCTTATGTTTCACCACCTACGTTTTAGGTGAGATTTTTTTTTCATCTTCATTTGTATGAAAAATGTCGCCAGTGTTAGGTGATCAGTATTTGTTGAGCCAATTTGAATTTGTGGAAAGGGCTCAGGTAGGGATCGGATTAATCATAAACAGGTGAGCACCTTGAAACGAAGAGTTCGTATATTTTAGACAAAGAAGTCAGAAGGTAAACTGTACCTTCTCGAGAGATGGCGCCAGCAGTATAATAATAATCAACGCACCTGTATATAAATGAGAAATTTCTAATGATACCTAAAAATTTTGTTGTCGTTGCTTGTATGCATTTTTATCAAATAGATCAACCTCATTTATTTTTCTGTGAGTGAGAATGATGAGAATCCAACCTGTTATCAGCGTTGTTGATGAAACATAGTAATTTTTGGAATAAAAATATCCCTGTTGCCAAAAAAAACGAAAAATTCTAGTATGAAACAACATTATAATTTGAAATTCCTGTCAGTTATATAATTGGAGTATTAATATACTCAATGGTAATATAGAAATATAATATTATTGATCGCACGATACTTTAGCATCAGATGAGCTCCGCACTCACTGCATCACTATGAATTAACAATAATGTTTATACCCCTACGCTCTCTGGAGCTCTTCTCGGAAATATATAATAGTAATTCGTAGCTCATTAAATCGATTTATCGCATCATAAACAGAGTTTAATGATGTTTCAGGAAACAATGTTATGTACACTGTGATCTCCGAAACAGGTACTGTTCTAATTTACCAAAATACAACCCTGAAATGGTCGGCACAACTACATTTTTTATCGATTAACATAAAGAGAGCCAACTTGTGGAATTTGAAGGGGTGCTTGGTCATATTATCTGAAGATGGAAGATTAGAATGTTGCTATTTGGGTACAGAACCCAGCCTCTTTGTAGCACCGCCATTGAGTTATCAGGAATTGGATTTCGAGAAAGCTGAAGAAGAGTTAACTACTTTAACCAAGGCTATAAAAGAGTTGAGTAACGATGGTAAGTGTTATAGGTACAAAATGAACACAAATCCGACATGATAAAAAAGAAGGTGATGTTCATATGTTTTCGACGATGAGTTGAAATCTTTTATTTCATTTGCCGATATTTCAATGAAAATCCATGAAGAATACGAAGATCCTAGGACGCCGCTGGGAGCTTGGCTAGGGCATGTAATCCATAAATATTATCATGAAAACTGTGCTTGAATGAAATATTCTCGCAAAAGAACGGATTTGACACAGAATTAGAAAAAATTAGTTTCTTCCATATATAATTGCTCCATACCTACTGTATAAAAAGTCCTGAATTCAAGTTCTTCCATAAAGAAATGATTTAAATTTGTGAATTTATTGAAAACGTCACATTTTGAATCCGAAAACTTCATCTCAGAATAATAAATTTAAATATAAAATAAAAATTCTTCAAAAGCATATAAAAATGCACACAAATGAGATCATTTTTCGAAATGAATTTGAAAAATTCTCGAAATATTCAATATTACTTGCTGTTCTTCCATTTTGAAAATCTCGATGTATATAAATTCGATTTTCCATTATTAGACAACAGTTTTCTTCAACTATTTCGGACGAACGGTGTGAGAATTAGATACGAATTTTCATTACCTACTTATACATTTTTCAATTGATTTTGTTCAAAGTGATTGGTATTGAACAGAAAACATAAACTTATTGCTCACGCTGAATATAACAACAAATTATATTTCTTTAGAAAACAGTGGAAGAAAGTTTTTTCTTGAAATTATTTTAATATTGCAAAAACTAAAATGAATTCATGGTAAACCCTGTATATGTTAGCAAACGTCATCCTTAAAACGGAACTGTATTGTTAAGGTGATTTATTTTCACTTTGAATTTTGCCGTCGAAAGTTGCAGAATGTTGGCTGAGATGGAGGTAAATAATATTCTCTAAACTGCCATATTACTATCAATCACTATGAAATTATATACATAGGTGTACATATCAATGGTTGATGAGTTTTTTTTTATTATTGTATTTATTTTCAGAAATCAAACTGAACGGTGACTTCCTAGAAAAACAGTTCACCATGAATTTGCATGTTGATCCTGAACTGAAAACGTGTACCCATGAGCATAATCTCAGCATGGCACTGAACAATCAAATGTGCCAACTGACTGTTGATATTCTGCCTCAAAATCGCGTGGAGGAACTCCAAGTATCAATCATGGTGCACAGACCCTTGAAATGTGTACCAGAAACATTTTTCCAGACGAATTTCAAAGAAAAAATTCAATTTATCTGTGATATTTTCCTAAACGAAGAATTCGAAGTACCAAACTTGAAATATGAAGTTGTTGCAAGTTTCATTTCCGAGAATGGAAGCCCAAGAAACGTCAGCCAAACTGGAATATTACCTTTTGGGTTGGTCATCAAATTCTGCCCTCCACAGAAGGAGAATGAAATAAAAGTAAACTTGAATATAAACAGGGAATTGGTTCCCATATCTGTTTTATTCTCAGGTAAGATTTGTCTCTGAAAATTTAAGTGTAACGGATGTAGTTCAAATTACTGATTCTGATGATTTAATGGTTGCTGTTTCAAACCAACCAAAGCATTGTTTTTATCTGATTCCATCTATAAGTTTGTGAAATTATGACATATTAGGTAAGGGCTCTCGTTTTCTTTACCTCGCGAATTATTCGAGGGACACTTAGTTTGACGTGTGCTGGAGAATCATGAGTACCTATCATACTGAATACTAATATAGCGAAAGGAAGATAAATCTTCCGAGTAAGGGGGTATAATCACCGTCGTCTAATTTCCAATGTCCAGGAGATCATGCACCCTAGTCGGAAGATTATCAATGATGGTTTTTAAAGTCACCTGAAACCTTCAATTTCAGACTTGATGCAAGATAATCCAGTAGAAGCTCCTGGAAATGCCGCTGGTTTCACCAATATAACGGAATGTGACAAAATGGCCTCGGTCCTATTAGCGAAATCCTCGCAAAGGTATCGCATTCAATCCGATTCCCTCGTCTCTTTGAATTTGCTGGTGGAGCAAATGTTGTCTCGTTTGGGGAAATATTTCCAGGACGATGAAGAATTTTCCATCAATTTTAGCGGGCCATTGCCCATTTCGCCGCTAGTTTCTTGCATGAAGAGACATTATGAAGTGCGCAAAGAAGTCGTTCGTCTGCAGGTGAGTTATCGAGTGAACTTTTCCTGAAATGAAGAATCACCAAACTGCTCGAAAGCGAAGGTTCTCTGAGACATTACAGACGGTGATTTTCATTGCAGGAACATTTGTTAGTCCTCAGCTCCCAATACCGAATGATTGAAAAACGATTAGTCGCTAAATTGAAGGCTAAGACTCCAATACCGTTAACAAACTTAGAAATTCTTCTGGACGATACCTCGTCGGATATAGCAACCACTATTGATATATTCATGGAAAAAAATGCTGAATTAAGGAAGGTGCAAGTGGATCTTGAATGTTGCCTCAATGTTACACTCAATTTGATAAGACTTATGGATTTGGATAAAAAATTACTGCCTATGATAGAATCCGTATTTCAACCATTTGTGTCTGATGTTGAGAATCAGGTATGTATGATATTTAAATCGGTATCATGAATTACTTTGCGTTGTTCTAATCAAATGAGTAAAAAAGGTATTACTCGTATGTTGATGTCATCCAGGATTTTTTAAATTGAAATTTTATGTTCAACAGGTAGTATGATTGATGAAAATACATCATGCCAACAAAAATTGCCCTTATAAAATTTTTAAGATTGCTAAACTTAAACCTGAAGATACAAAATACAATAGGTCCTCCTTCACTGTTCAAAGTTTTTTGCAAACAATCATATGCTACATTTTGGCGCTAAAAATGAAAGATCACTTCGCCTGAAGTATTTCTTATCTCCAGTTTCTTTTATTTCTTTTTCTAAATAAGTTTGAAATTTGAGAAAATCTTTCTCTAATAATAGCCTGGAAGAGTGTGAAGCCTTTGCATCAGGTTTATTTTCAGTATATTGAGTATGATATTATTGGTGCTGGAGTCGAAACTTTTTCAGAATTGGGAAGACGTTTTAGAGTGTAACCTTCAATATTTACTTAGAACCTATTTAGCGAAATCCGAGAAGGATAAATTGAGGGCGGAATGTTCATCTTTCGAAGAAGTAAAGGATTTCACTAAAATGGAGAAACACTTGACGCAGGTTTTAGATAGGCTATCGAAAAAATTGCTATCGAGAGGTTGCACTCTACCGAGGAAAAAGGTAAATTCTGATAAAATTTTGTTCTTGTGTTTCATATTCGATTTAACTTTTCAGAAATTCTAATATCGAATAAAGAGGAAGAACAACCATTGGGGCTACTGATTGGAAAATCTAGCTCTAGAATTCTGTCCGCCAGAGCAAGATCATCTACTGCTATTTCAAGAATATCAGAATCGAAGGCAGAAGGGAATGAGAAAGTGTAAAAGAACATGGATGATTTGATGTATTGATGACACTTAATTGGAGGAAGGGGTAGAAGTACAACATTTGAAATTGCAATTTCATTTCTAATAACGAAAACTTAAAAAATTTCCATTCTCATGATTATTTTCTCGATTATGTATATATATATTTTTTTCATAATTTCCTCCATCTCTAAAGAAGAAATTTAATGGAAAACAATACCGTAATGTGTACCTAAAAATAAAATTCTTGAAGTTTATCTGTTGATTTGCATTGGTTAAATGGCTAACTTGATCGTAATACAAGTTCATTTAATAAAATTGATAAGTCAGCTCCGAATCTCATACTTTCAGATATGCCTTAATTTGATGATGGTGATCAAATATTTGAGAAAAACAATAAATCTAAAAACAAAAAATTCTTTGTCTTAACGATGATTACTATTTTGAATTTATCAATGTTTCAAAAAAAGGTAATTGAATTGTTGTAAATTCAATTTGATCGTTCTTGTAATTGTGACATTCTAGGAAAGAAAAATTTTTCAAGACTGGAGATCAGTCCTTTCGATACCTACTTATTCTGTTACAAAAGGTCAGATGGGTGAAATTAAGTTTCAACAATAATCATGAATTTTTCCCCATTAAGGTAGTCGGATTTTTCAATATAATTTTCAGCTCGAATTTCAAAATTACTATGTAGGTATTCGACAAAATGACAACGCTTGCGCAAGGAATACATTTTGAACATACCTTTTTGAGTGTATTGGGTCCCACATTTAGAGCTACCTGTGCTTGAGAAAACTGAGCATATACAGATACTCGGAATCATAGGAGTTTCGATAGTAAAGTCTCGTGGAATAGTGGAAGAATTAATGTCTTTCTGCTCACTTTTGGTAGTTGGAAATTTATCATTTAATTCGATGAAACCGTTTGCGAGAAATAACTGGATGTTACATTTTTTTATGGATTTTCCATACCCTATAGGTTATTTCCAATATAGCTGAATCAGGTATAGATGCTCTAATTAATCGGAAATTGATTATTCCGAAAAATTTCGGAGGGTTATGCTAAGAAATATCGAAATGAAAAATATTCACACAATCACACTCGATTATATCTAACAATAACTAACCTAGGATAACCCACGCGTACTTCAAGAATATAATAATAATCGCTCATCGAGGTAACATTTTTACGGTCGTGTATACACTTTCACTAGTGGATATAGGTACTCGATAAACATCGTATTCATTTTCAGACGAGTTCTCAGAGAAAGCATGTACAGTTCGTTCGCGCTAATTTAAAATCCACGAAACAAATTCTAGTCAATGTCATACCCCATACTACATGCTACCTCAATTTATTTTTCTCAGACAAGGGTAGAAAAACTACGAGACAGAAAATGTGCTAGTTAGTGTTGAGATTTAGATTGCTCTGAAATGCCTGGTAGGAGTGTCTATAAGTTCGAGATGTCATCTTCAAGTGCCATAATGCCTAGGATTGTGATTGTTCTGGGTATGGTTGCTGCAGTAGTAACCATCTTATATTTCACCCCAAGGCCAGGTAAGCGAGGAGGCATTGCTCATATCCTATCTACCGTTAAATAAAAATTTTATCTTGTGGATATGGAATTTCAAATTCAGTTATGGAAGAATAGGCGACAAGAATTGGAACTCCATTGCAATCAGAGTACTTATTTTTTGTTCTTGTTATGAAATGTGTAAACTGAACTTATTATCTCCAGAAACGTCTCAGATTCCATGTAAACTTTCCTGTGCAAATCTCGATACTCTCATCTGCTCCAGTCTATCAACGCTCATTTCAAAAGCTTCGAAAAAATACTCCTATTATTGGAATTCCTAGATATCCTTTTTTATATAACTAAAAAGTAGTTTTATTGTTAAAAGTACATGATAATATGAAAAAATTAGCTTATTGATTTGTCATTATCTATGTTTCATCGAGTTCACAGCGCATCTTAGTCAATTAGTTGTTCAAAAAGCTGAATATTTGAATATCTGATACTTACTTGTAACATTGTAGTATTTTAGGTTGGAAAAGCAATTTCCTACACATTATTTTATGAAGAAAACTACCTTTTATGTTTGACAATCGTTGGGAAATTTACAGGTTACTTAAAATTTCATTTAAATTTCATATCCGGTGTAAACGTCATCCTCGTATTGGATTATATTGTCGAGGTCGTTGAAGAGTTGATATATACTATGATTATATACAGTCTATCAGTCCATCCAACTAAGGGTCATAGTAAGTTATTCTGAATTATCTGACAGATTGATCCCTTCATTTGGGTCGCTGTGGATTTACTCTTCCTTGAGGAAAACCTTATTCTAAACGTTCACTTGACCTTTAAAAGATCGAGATCATGTATGTTTTGTATTGAAGCGGACCTTCGCTCTTATTGGTATAATCTTTGGATGAATAGCTGGCTCACTCAAGGTCTAGTATAGCAGCAATCGATGGAATCGAATTTCCCATTTATTATGTGGGAATATGTATACAGGATGTATCACGAATTTGACCGATTTAAAATATTTTCAAGAAGGGCTCGGGATTTTAAATGAAATTTAATAATATGTAAGTTTTCATTCAATTATTCAAAAATAATATGAGCGTATGTGCCATAGTATAGCTCACGAAGAATCATGGGAATTCATGTATTTTTGTGTCGAAAAACTGTTGATTTATTCATTAAAACATGGTTTTCAAGGCAATCTATTTAGGATCATATTGAGCTCACATATATTTCCTATTGTTATCAGGAGATGATTTGTGATAACATGAATTTGTAGGATTTTTCAGAATTATGTTACACATTCGACTAAAGCGAATTAGGTACTGCAAACAAATATCTGCTTCTTTGTTCATTTCAAGGTGTTATAAGAATCAAAAATTCAAAGTAAAATAATATGTTTGTATCCACTCAAATGATGAAAGAAACGTTAACCTCATTATGAGGAAATATATAGACTTTTTTTCTACTAAGAGATTACTCCTGAATCACTCTTCTGTTTTGAGGTTTCCAGAGGTACTTTTTCCTGTAAAAAACAACGGTCATGCAAAAAGTGATAATTATAAGTTTTTTGCAGAGGGCGTGATTTTTCATTCCTAATTTTTGTTTCAATCTTATGATCTGTCTAAACGAACCATTCGATTTCCTATTCTTTTTTTTTTTCATGCTAACCTCTAATTAGACAATTGATAAAAAAATTCATAGTGTAATTATGCAATATCTCAATAAACACTTCTCGGGTTGTTCAACCCGATTACTTGGAGTATTCAAAAAGTAATTTTTCCTTCGAAGAAAGCCGTATTGTTAGTCTTTGTATCATATATTATTCAACAGTGATTTAAGTGAAAGTTTCTGTATCGATGATTTAATAAGCTACTTGAGTTCTTATCGAATGTACCTCGGAATGTACTTTTAATAGCACTTAGCTTCATTTGACTGATACTTACTCGTACTGTACTTCCTGAGAAAGTGATGCCTTCTATAAATGTCAAGCTGTTAATTATCTGCTGATTTTTTACGAATGAATGGAATATACAAGTCATGTTTTTATCATCCGGTGTTCGCAATGTAAATTTCTACGAAATAATAAGATGTAGGTACCTACACGACCATATAGAGATTATTCTCGTTTCTTCATGATTCCTGGGTAGGGATATGTTAAAAGAAAAATAAACATATCTTCATGAAGAAGAAAAAAGAAACGGGAAACATGTTAATACCAATAGATCTCCCCAAGATTGAAAAGTTATAATTCAGAATATAAATGAAGCTTAGTTGAAAATATGCAAATTTTAATTCTCTAGTATTTCAAGTAACTATAATTCTTTTATGTAGATTACTAACGATTTCATCAAATCGGAAGTTACTTAAATGAAAATTGTAATATCAGGTACTACAACCCTTTGTAAAAAGGACATGTGTTCCTCAAAAGATTGCTTTACTTTTCATTTCTGGGGTTTTGAATGATCACAAATAGTTAGACTTTTGGAGATAATTCTTCATCATTTATTTCAGATAACACATTCAAGAGCTGTGATCGCCCTTGCCATGCACTAGAGTGGCCTATGATTTGTCGAATCCAATTGACAATCGAAATGTACCACCAACAAATGAGTGGGTATGTTGAAATTCAGAGTAATAATCATTCATTTTTCGATTGATGCATTCTATTATCCACAATTTGGGAAATTCATAAATTTTTTTCAGCGTATGCAAAGAATGTCCAGATAATGCTACTGATTGCCACAACAAATTCTGCGATAACATAGATGGCCAAACTAAAGGAATCATCATGACCAATCGACAAATTCCAGGCCCTCCAATTCACGTTTGTCACAACGATATTCTCGTCATCGACGTTGAGAACAAAATTCCTGGTCATAATTTGGCCCTTCACTGGAGAGGGCAACCCCAGAATGAAGCCCCATTCATGGACGGAGTCCCGATGATCACGCAATGTCCCATTCTAAGTTACACCAACTTTCAATACAGATTCAGAGCCTCTTCTCCTGGAACTCATTTCTACCAAGCATTCGCCGATTCTGACAGAACAAATGGACTTTTCGGTGCTCTCATAGTGAGACAATCTGACGAGATAGAACCACAACGGAAGCTGTATGACGAAGACTTGAAAGAACACGTTATAATGTTGTCAGAATGGGGTGGAGACCTTGTTTCTGACATACCCCAATCCATACTTATCAACGGAAAAACTGGGTCAGAGTCTGGATCTGGTACGACAATTTTCAGAGTGAAGAAAAGAAGGAGATATAGGTTTAGATTAGCGTACACTAGTGGAAATTTTGGGTGTCCCATGGAATTGTCAATCCAAGAGCATCTGATGAGAGTTATTGCTTTGGATGGCAAATCCATCAAGCCATACGAAGTGACCTCCATAACGTTAAATAAAGGAGAACGACTGGATTTCGTCCTGAACACTGACCAAAATGAAGACGAATACATTATGACAGTCACCTCGAACTGTCAGGGACACAAGGTCAAGGGTTCGGCCACCCTGAAGTATGACGTGCCACCTGGAGTAGTTCTGGCGAAGGAATGGATGAGATCTTCCAAGCCGAGTCCTAGAAATTTCGACACGGCTTATTGTTCGAAAGAGATTGGTAAAGTTTGCACGACCGATGTCGCTGCTTTAGATAAGATGCCTGAGGAGTTACGGGAAGTTAATAGAAGGATATATTTGAACTTTGATTACATCAGGCTGGATGAAAAAAAGGGTGAGTTCTTCACGATTTGGCTAACTTGTGGGGTCAATGTAGGGCCGAATTGCTTCTCCAACCTTGATCTCATACAAACTTTGATTCGCTTCGGGAGGAGGTAGATAGAATTCCATGAGGATAGATTCCGAAGGTTCTTACTTGGGAGATACAACTTTCATTTCCAACAAAAGTTTGCTTGTTTGTCGCAATTGATGTGTCGTAGACATTTGCAACCTCACAATTCCAAAGCCATCAGAATAATCCACAGAGTTTCATTTTATCTTCTTTCTAAAAAAATTCTAATAGAGCAGATTCGATAATTTTTGACAAAAAAATTAAATAACAGTAGGATGGAACCCATTGGAAAAGGAAGAAAAGCTAACAAAAATGAAACAAAAAGTAAATCTGAGGTCAGGAAATTGAAGGGAATAAATAACAATTTATCTCGATTTCTGGCAAAACTACAAGTTCTTAAAAAAACATTGAATAGCAAAGTTGAAGGTACCAAAAACTTCTACTTCTTTTGTATTACACTTTTTGCAAGTAACCTCAATATTTATGTGACAAGTTAAAAATAATCTAGTTTTTTGTTTGTTTATTTTTTAAAAATATATATTTTTTTTTTAATTTAGTGGAAATTCCCTGATTTATGTCCCGAACACACTGTAATTTCTTTGACTCATAATATTAAAATTTTCACCTTATTTTGATTCAATGTCAAACAAGCAGCCAAATTTCCAATGGGAAATCCAAACGTCAATATATCTGCTCAAAAATAGAAATTTTTTGTTCGTTGAATTTTTTTTATCTGTTGTTGCCAATGAATAAATATTACTAATGTTAAGTTTCTTTGAATGCAAAGAACTTTGCTGCAGCTGTGATACTGGATTTTATAATTTAAAATGTAGCTGCCAGAAGCATGTAATGTTTCTTTTGTGAAATATAGAAAGAGCAAAAACATGGTTATTATAATTTTTCATATACATTTTGATACAATGTGATAAAAGTGTAATACAAAAGTAGTAGATCTTTTCATCACATACAACTTTGTCATCAAGTCTTACTGAAAGTTCAAGAGCAGCTGCAGTGTGATTTCAATAATAGTAATTTGAATAAACTAATTAAGGTTCCAGATACCAATGTATCTATACATGTATGTATACCTCGCCATCTAATGACTTAATGGAGCAAATGACTTAATAGGATTTCGAAACAATCTTTTCTTATAAAATGAAAATAGGGGAGAAATGACTGGCAAAGAATGAACTTCCCCCATGATGATATTGAACTATACTTTACAGATTCCTCAGTCGAATGGAAAAAAGAAGATACAGAGTGAACAACATCTCTTTCACATTCCCATCGTCTCCAATCTTGACACAACCCGAAGATGTGACTCCCTTAGCGATTTGCAACGATCTGATGATTCCGAGAAGTTGCGAAGGATTGGAAACATGTGAATGCGTCCATGTTGAACACATCCCACTGGGGGCCAAAGTGGAGCTCGTTCTATTGAATTCAGGTAATGACAGAACTATCTACATTGTTGAATTGAAAAACTTTCATTTTTGAACTAATTCATCTCAGCTTCAGCTCTAATACGAAGCTATCATTTGGATCAAAGAAATACCCATTATCCTTTGTTCATGATTGACATTCATTCATTTCATCCAATCGTTTAACGTTGGATGCATTTTGGATGGATATTTATAAACAACCAGTAAAAGTTAGTTCGTGTTCTTGCTGAAAAAGAAATATAATTTTTTTTTAATCAAGACCTACTAGATGGAAGTACCATTTTGTATAAAATTATGATGTTTATGGTAACATTTACGTTCTTGAACTTTCCAAAAAATTAGGATTTTCAAAGATGGTCCTCAGTAGTGAAAGTTTTCGAAAAACGATGAGGCACAGGCGACGTCAGAATTCCGTTTTGCTCAAGACGATAGGCGAATCAAAATCTCACGGAGGCATAGCCTTCGAATCCTCGATCAATTGACGCTTATAATACAGGCCCTAAAAGAGTTTGAACACTAACAGTATTCACTGAGAAAATGATAGAGTTTATTGTAATACATAGTAGTAATACTGTTGATTGAAAAGAATTTTGCCTTTTGTATATATGAGACAGTTAGGTACCTATCAAAAGCAGATGCCAAAAAACATTAACAATGGGCGCATTCACCGAACGTAACAGTTGTACAACTGTTGCGAAATCGTCCGGTGGCTCATAAGCTACAAACTCAACACATTCTGGAGCAGTGGGCATTTTTGGAAGTGCTTTCAATTCTTGCTAGGTAGCGGTAGCGAAATCTTCGTCCGGTGAATGCGCCCAATATTTATTGAACTTCGTATCATGTATTATTAATTGTATTGCATGTATTATTGTAAATGTTACAGGAAATGAATAATATTCCTCATAGCCAGTGATATAATACTGCATTGGTTTATTGCCATTCATTTAGAAGATTATTTGGAACTGTTGCATGTTACGACACTGAAAAAAAGCCATTCGTTTCGTTGAGTTGAGATTTTTATGGTTGCGAATTAATTATTGGCTATATCCCAATATAAACATAATCTCGATGATCTCTGAACCAATGAACAGTCCATGTGATCTGAGTAACTAAGTATTAATAATATACAATCGTTAACAATACAATGTTTACAAGGTATGTTAGCATATGAAGCATGTAACTGATTTAAAGTATAAACCTACTTGATATATTCAAAATCCAGATGACTCTCTTCCAGTAGGTCCTTGAGAGAACAAAGCCTGGAGCGAGTGGTTTGTTTGTAGGGTGTTTATCACTCTGAGGCGTGCAGTCTTAGCGTTTGATGATGAATTTCGGAGTTAATTGGGATGAATGCACTCTAACGTTAACTGGAACATTTCACTTCTAGGTTAAGCTCTTGCAATTTCTCCTCCACAATGTGCCTCGTTTGCTTTTTCAAGTGGAAAGTGGAAAGATAATTTGGGCTGCAGTCAAATATAATTAAATTATATTATCGGCAATGAAGGGAAGGTAATATTCTGTTACAACAGAATGTAGTTGTGATATGAAGAAACTAAGTAGAGCATGTACTAAATGATTCAATTTATTTTCTGACTTCTGCAATGAAATTTCAGAACAGAATATGAAATTTTCGTTTGATTATGCGAATATTTTCCTCTACCTTCGGTGTCGGGTTCTTTCTCCAAAAATGAAAATGAACTCATGCAGGTTTTATACAACATGTCATGTAAAATTATCGGTAATTTTGATGCACTTGTGCAATTACTACAGAAAATACAGTGTGAATCTCTGACTTGTACACATATTCAACCAATAAATTCTTGAGGTAGAAAGAAATACTTGTTTTGTAACCATAAACTTTCATAATGAGCTACGCCAATCTTAGAAACATCCACTGAAGTATTTAGAGCATTAGATCTTCCGCCCGAACATTAGAAAAAAACGCAGAAATTTAATTGTGTGAATCTTTAGAACAGAGTTGCATTCAGCCAACAGCCACAGAAAATATCTTTTATTTGGTATGCTGAAAAGAACTAGATACTCACTTAATCCTCTTTGACTCTTTGAGATTATAGCAATGGCCTAAAATCAGTGCTTCCATGCAAGTTTCTCCGAGTGAAGGAGACGCCCAATTTTTTACAACTATAAAGCCAAGTTATTTTAATGAAAACTTAAAAGTCGAAGAAAAAATAGGTTTTCTGTCCTTAAGATGTTCATACTGAAAACATTCCTGAAACATAGATAACTTCAAAAGTAGGTATTCATCGAAATAAATACCATCTTCAATTTATAGGCTCTCAGAGCCTTCAGCAGTCGGACTGGAAAGATGATTTTGTCACTAAGAGAAGGAATAGACTGGTTTCGGTCTTATTAAGCGTCGTCAGAATCCCATATCTCTCAGAGACTAAATTTTCATAAAGAACTTCTACCTTCAAACCTTCAAATAAGGGACTTTTGAGTAACTTAATACAAATGGTTACATCTAGTAGCGTCAAAGGAGAATTTCTATCTTTGATATTCGCAGAATTATTCATGACGACCATGATAAACGAGAAAATATAAAAGTGGTTATCTGCATAAGAAAATATCAATTTAACAGAAAATTCCGAAAAAAGAATATGGCATAGACGGAGTTCATTGTATTGAACTACTTGAATGCAGACAATCGCATAATGCTTGTTGCCACACTATCGAATATTTCCGATATCTATGACCACTAACTACATTGACCACATGGCATTGTAGTTATCTGATAGGCTTGTATTACTCAATATCGAGAATTCTGCATGTTTCTATCAAATAATGTCATGAATTTCGTGCAATTTCCGTAGTATTCCCAAGTTTCTTTCTCCTGAGAAAAATATACTCTCAGATTGAAAACGGAGTTGGATTTGTGGCGAATGATGTCATTTTCTTAATATGTTGTGATTTTCATTTCAAGCTGAAGTTCACGTCTGTGGTATTTTTATGATAGTTTTTATTTTCTGTAGGTTTCCAATTTTGTTACTTACCTTCGACATTAAGAGGTTTCTTATGATTTTTTTTCATTTCATTCATCTGAATAGTACAATAGACTTGATGATATCACACCTGAACCTGCTGTCAAAGTTGGTCAGAATTGAAGATTTTTTTTTTAATTCGGCGACTATGATGATCAATTCAATAACTTTTTCCTTTTTCAGTCAAAGATGACCAGAAATCGTTTTTCACCTTCATGGGTATCATTTCTTCGTAGTTGGACACAGAAGCTTCGAGTATCCCATAACCATAGAGGAAATGAAGTCTATGGAAGCCAGAGGAGAACTGTTCGAAAGAAATTTTATCTCACCAGTTCTGAAAGATACTGTGAGAATCCCAAGAAATAGTTCAGTTGCCCTGAGATTCGTCGCGGATAATCCAGGTGAATAAAATATGAGTTATCTCATTTAATAATTTATGATTACTCGAGAAAGTATCATTTCCTCTTCAGCTTGTTAATTGAAATGCACTCAACTTCGAAAAATTGTAACTCCGGCTGACAGCGTTATTATTATTAATGTGAAAGACAGTGTTCTTGTGGGATCCTAGCTTTGTCCTTCTATAACTCATGAAACAAATGATGTTATATTTGGGCGAAGTTTTCACCTTCGGTTAGAAAATTTATTGAAGCAAGTTATTCTGTGAGACTCTTCATATAAAAGAGATGAAAGGAAGGGAGAATTATTGATGCTAGAAAACCAATCTTACTTAATTGTAGGTTCATCATAGAAAATAGAAAAATATGATCGAAAATTTTTATTCGCCGTCTGGGTGTTTCGATTCACATAGCATATATTCATTTATATTTGAATATGACTTTTACCTCTTTCGTTCATTGTTCTTTTTGAAAGTTTCTGGAAAAGTTAGGATTCATTTGGGTTGAACTGTGCTGTCAATATTTTCCTAAAAATCCATCCAAAAATCTGTCTAAGAAGATCTTTTCGAGAAGAAAAATAGGATGCTCTAAATTTTTTTTCTTGATTATTTGGGAAATACTTTTTCGAAGGAGCTTGGTTGGACCTTTTCATACATTCATCAGAATATCTTGAGAACCATATGAATTAAAAAAAGACACATAACCAAACAAAAACCGCAAATAAAAAAGTGCATGAGAAAGGTGCTTTCGAACATATCTCGTTAACTAATGTCCTGCTCAATAATAAGCGTTCAGAGAAAATCTTAATAACTTAATGAAAAATTTGATATATGTACTCGAGCGAAAGTGATTTAGACTATGGAGAAACTATGAAGGGCTGAATGAAATTTCTTGGTTGTGTGCATCGATATTGAATCCTTGATGTTTGATTTTTTCAGGTTTTTGGATGTTGGGAGATGAACAATCAAGGGGATACACAAGAGGAATGGATATAGTTTTTCAAGTTGGTTCTTATAGAGAAATGGTTTCGAGCCCTTCTGGTTTTCCATCTTGCGGAAGTTTTGTTGGACCAAATTTCTTCCTCATCTGAATATATCTACTCTAAAAAATTTGGGTTGAGTTAAAGACTGAAAATATTATTTCATTCAAATTAGTGGGTGTGTCCATTTCACATTGTTATTGGTTTTTTATTTAGTTATAGGTCATCATTAAAATTTAAGCTGATGAAGCTAAACTAACTTCAAGTCAACAATTTCAAGTTTTTACGATATTCGCAATATAACTTGAAAATTGAGTAAAACGTACATTTTAGGAAAAAATACAGGGGACAGCATAAGGAAATTTGATTCCTCAAACAACAAAAATTTTAATGAGGATGTGTTTATTATTTTTCGAAGTGTACAAATTAGGTAAATTCTGTAATAAAATATTACTCAAGTAAAGGTTTTGTTTATTTTGACAGTCTTGTATCTGAGACCAAAAATTTTCCATGACCACCTGACCTGTTTTTAGTTATCCTTCAACAGATTCTTCATTTCCGATATGAACAGTTCAGTCTCCAATTCGAGATATCTCGAAGAAAAAGACTATTGAGGATAAGTTTGGCACATAACTTCCTACTCACGTCAGTGCATTCTGCAGAACTATCTAAGGTTAGGTATTCAATGGGACGAGACAAATAAAAGGGTTTTTTTAATATTTTCATTGCCAGAGGCAAAGTTTTGTTGAAAGTTTTCATGAATAATTGTTTCGTATTATCGTCAAAAAAACTTCATAGCACAGTTTTAGTCGAAATAGTTCCTATTATATGTAACTATAATGCAACGGAACCCTTACTTATGAGCCTACCACATCTCTATAATTAAGTTAATAAAAATGGGTTACATCTTTCGAATTTTTGCAAATTATCCACTTGAATAATTATGCAGTTTCCCGAAAAGGAGGTGGAAGTAGTTCAAATCAAATGCCATAAAACTTCCTACAGAATAAAAATGAAATTTGAATATATATATCTACACATGGAACTTGCTATCGCTTCAAATGAGAAATTTTCCTTGTTCTCTAGAACCTTTATAGGTACATTTACTTTACATTGTTATATCTAGTTTCCCGGAATGGTTCAATATTTCAGGATCGTAAAACTTCTGAAAAATTTTCTTTCAAGGTGATAACATAAAAGAGGTGAAATATTGAACAAATTTCGAACATTCTGTCGAAGTCTAAAAGTCTCCTGCTCAATCGGTTTCAAAAGGAAAGGGGAACGTTATTTCACTGGTGCAAACAACTCGAACAAAATGTTGTAAAAAATGATATTTGAAACTAGTTCATCCAAGAGAACAAGCATTTCAGAACAATCTGATGATGATCATGATTTTATAGGTATCTATGAATAAGATACCTCACATCAGATTTCGCAATAGCCTGTCATTTAAGAGATTCAATAAGCCCCAAATAAAAAAAATCCATCATTCGCTTGCCTAGGCAAAATAGGGTTTTCCCTTAATTGACAAAAGACCAAAAATATCTATTCTTTACTTGTTGATACGGGTTCGATGCTTTGATGTTGCTTCATGAGATAGGGACAGTTGAAAAACAATGTAATTCAGAGTTTCAAAAATGTATCGATTGGAGTTTATGCTGGGAGAATTCTGCATTTTCTGAATCTGTTCAGATTTTCCACTCCGACTCTTTGAAAAAAACTCAAATAGGATATTTTGAATGATGGGAATCGTCCTACGTAAATTCTTGCAGAAGATTACCAGAAGGGAATCCCTGTTGGGTATTATTGTTGTGTATTTGTTCTTATAACATGCTCTACATCTGTAAAGATCTTATGGATCAAATGAGGATTTATTATTATTATGAAATTGTTATCTTTCAACGATCGAACAAAGAGACTTCGAACTATTAAAATCTGTAAATGAAAAAAATCTATACAAGATTTCCTCATCAGACAAACTTCAAAAAGTGAGATGAGAACTTTTCGAAACTGATTTGCTCCTAAGGAATTGGTGGGAGAATTCAATTTCGAGCAATTTCATTTATTATAATTTGTTATTTCAAAGACAGTGTTTTGCTCAATAAATTGATATAATGACAATTGTTGTTTTCAACAACAAAACAGATGAAATTAACTTGGCGATTAATGGGCTTTTTCCATCAATGGAAAGGAAACGAACACACATCAAGTTGATTATGACTATACAATTACGAACCATCAGTAGGTGCCATGGGAATATTAAAGAAAATAATGTATGGAAGATGATTAAAAAAACACATGATAGCTTGAATTTACATCGCCAGGAAGAAATTGAGCAATAGCAAGGAGACATATCAAAGAAAATGAGTAGGCTTCTGTTTGTAATCAACAATTTAACGTTATGTCTTTCGGTCCATCAAATAGAAGGAAAACGTGAGCAAATGTATCTACTTGAAAAATTATATTGATTTTTTTTTCACCGAGATCATTATAATTCATGATTGTATTCTCAATCATTTCTGCCTATCACTCATTTTTGCAAGAGAAACCATTGTGTAGATGATATCAATCATGTATTGACTGGGTCACGCAATTCGTGACCATTGAAGCGTTTGATACATCACAGAAACTCTACACAGAAAAACCCAGATAAAAATCGAAACAACAGTTATATGACTTCTAGCAGGATGAACGTGCAAAAAATTTGCGCATACCTAAACGCTCAGTATGAATTTCTCAATGTTTTGACTAGTGATTGAATCGTGAATAATGGTAGGAATCGAAAATATCGGTATTGTGTAGAAGAACTTATTGAAGTTAGTTGAAAGTGTATTCTTCAGTGTGTGAAGGCATAAGTTTTCCATCAAAAATGTCAAGTGAGTTATATCAATATTTTCTGCATTGAGATACTGGTATTATCTTCAGGAACAATTATTAGGTACTATCGTATTCACTTGAATTGTAGATTTTTATATCACATCAATTTTGTTCCTTTCAGATATGTTTGAATGTTGAAATTCTTGTCGAACTTGAATATTTTTCTCCCGATTTTGATGAATTATCGACTTACCCTTGTATAATATATTCTCTTATTCGATATAGTTCATTCGAATAGAGGTCAGATGATTCAAGCAAAATCCAATAAGTTTCAGTAATTAATATGAGAAACCCTAAAATTTTCTCGCTTGAACAGTGTGCTACTCTAGTTGTGGAAGTGTCATCGGATATGATTTGCTCTTGTTGAAACTGTGAGGTCAGATGGAGGTATAATATATATCAATCACGCCATAAATACTTGCATCAATAGAAAAATTTCATTATTCGATCATTTTTCATTTTATAATTCTTGTGTTGGATAATTTCGGTGATTCAAATTGGAAGAAATGTGAATTCTCAAAACTGAAATCAAATTTCTGCATCAATGCTTATGTTCAATTGAATGAATAGGGGTTTGAAAAAGTCCCTGTTTCCACATATTTCACAATTCTTACGAAGCTCGTGTTACGCAATGCTTTTCGAGATCATAAGTTGTAAGGCAGTCTTGTATCTGGCCTCATCTGAATTTCTGGAATACTTCTTGAGAACCGAAAAATCATGAAAGCTTATTTGACATAATTCATGACGCTTATAGAATAAGTTAATGAGTTGTTTCTGTGTTTGTAAATGTTTATAAAGGTTCCATTTCAATTCTTATTACTGCGAGAAGAATGATACTGTAACGAAACTGTTGTGATGAATAATTGCATCATGCATGGGTTTGAAATGAAGAGTTATTAGCGAAGCTCTATGCCTCCTGGAGAGACTAAAACGAGTGTGACTATACAGGAATACCCATCTGCTTCTTCGGCCTATTAATAGTAGACAATTGCATTTTCCGTGCTTCAAAGTTCGAGCTGTATTAACTGAAAAGGTCCGGTTGACTTCAGTTCCAATTTGCCGATCGGCGAAGTGAATTTGGGATTTTATTGGAACAATGGAAGTAATAGAAGATTTAATAGTTTTTTAATTGAAAGTGAATAACAAATTAATTCCAATTAAGTCCGGCAATTTCGAAAAGCTCGATAAGGCAGTGAGTTTGAGGAAGCTGTGCGTTTCGTTAGGTGTTTGAACGGATTTTTCATTCTGGTGAGTAGATCCTAATGAAGGGCAATCCGAAATTCATTGATGATCGATGATTTACAATTAGTTTCGTGAAAGTAGCATGAAATTATTAATAGTTAAACATCTTCGACATTAATTGAGGTTTTCACACCGATTTGAGTTTCATGATGGATACTATTCATGTTTCTAAAAGCTTGAAGTAACTGATTGGACTTAATTATTGCAATGCGTCTGGGTGTCTGTAAATAAATCTGAACGATTTCAGTACTTGAGTCCTACATAAAATTCATCTAAACAGGATAAGTCTTTCACTCAGAAGTATTACAAGTCAAAGACTAGACTATTTGAAGTCAGATTACCATCGAAGATAAACCCTAAAAGTACACAATCTGTTGACGGTCTCTATTTTTTTTTACGTGTTCTGAAAAAATACATAATGTGAGGCTCTAATCTTTGCATAGGTACTTATTTCAACCCTCAAACTTTATTCAGTTCGTCAAATATCTTCTTCACAGAAACAATCATTGAAGACCAATTTCATGTGGTAGTTATTTTCAACAAATAAACACTACTACTACTATTGACATAGTACTTTATTACGAACTTAGGTAGTTATATGGAAGGCAAGACTTTGAGTTATACACGAATTTTAACAATTGTTTCTTAAGGTCGAAGGAACACTTTTTTCGCATACCATTTTTTTCGATACAGCCTAGAGAAAAAATATAGTCATTTTGAAGATTCATAATGATCAATACCATTCCTGGAAACATGCCACTGAAGTTTTTCTGATCTACCTCTGAAATCTTTGAAAAAATGTAACAGGTATTCAATTCTGTGAATGTTTTGAACAGAATTGCATGCAGCTTGAGTAACCAACTTTTTTAATTTCGCTAATATAGATTTTTTTAAATGACTGATTACTAGAAAACGTGCATTTCATGAGATTGCACGAAGAATACTATTTTCCGATATGGACAAATGTTGTAACCTGTTCTTTCTAGCATTTCCGCAGTCGTCGTGGATTAGTTCTAGACGTTTCGCCAGTTCGAGTGTCTGGCATCTTCAGGAGTTTAAGCTGCCTGCTTAATTCAGAAGGGGACATCTCGTGAAGATGCCAGACACTCGAAGAGGCGAAACGTCGAAAAC
Source organism: Hippodamia convergens (assembly GCA_038502775.1). Taxonomy (NCBI): domain Eukaryota; kingdom Metazoa; phylum Arthropoda; class Insecta; order Coleoptera; family Coccinellidae; genus Hippodamia; species Hippodamia convergens. Next base: position 10,407,885 of record CM076611.1, on the reverse strand, counting down.
TAATCCACGACGACGGCGGAAATGCTCGAAAGAACAGGTAACATTAAACGATGACAGCGAAAGCCTCAACCAATTCATTGGAAAAATATTCATTGAACACCATTCATTTCACTTTCAAGATATGGGCCCTCTAATTTCTGGTATGATCATGGGACTGTAATGGTATGTGTATGTGATCGTTACAATGAAAATGAAACATAACATAATGAAAAAACTAAAACATGTGAGTAGAATTTTGTGTTTGTAGAAGATTAACCATATCAATGAAAGCCAATATTCTGACAATTATTTTATTCGATGAAATCATTCACGATGTCTATTCGAAAATCACATTTATTTATGTAAATTTTCATATGAGCCGAATTGAAAAAAATGGTATACACAAAAAGTGTTTTTTCTAACCTGTGGAATCTCCCGTTGAAATATATGTACAATATAGAGACTCACCCCTTAACTAAGTGTTTCTAAGAATGGGTAAAAAAATTATATCCGTTTTTGACATTATTTCCAGTCCTTCAACGAAGTCGAATAATTTCAACTGCTCATTTTGTTGATGACCATTGGACCAACAACTCTTCAAGGGGGGAGGTGAAACATAATAGTTCAAGGCCATATTATGGCCTCAAGATAAAAAATTTTAAAAAATTCTGCCCACCTGAATATGATTCGAAAATTCTATTGATTGGATGACACCAGTTATAGTAGAAAGTCATGATTGAAACTGTTTCTATCTGAAGAAATTTAGATACTTGAAAATTAGCAGCAAGCAGCAACCTTCTCGTAAATCGATATCGAATTATTCAGAAGAAATAATTTATTTATGAACTTATCGAGGTGTAGAACCGACACACAGCATTTTCGTGAACACTGAGACGCTGATTTCAAATTCAACCGGCAGTCGACAGCTGACATTCGTATGAACTGACGCAAAAATATTGAATACGATTCTATTGTATCGAAAAATTTGAAATTATTTATAAATCGGTGTACCCGGCTGCCAAAAATGAAAACATAAAAATAGCGAAAGCAATTTCACGAACTATATAGCAGTATATATATGAAGGGCAGGGTGTCAACCGGTATAATGCAGCCTGCTGTGAAGTATGGTTAGTAGAAAAGATAAAATGAATTTTTTTCATTCCTTCACTCCAATTCGCCCCAGAACATTACACAAAGCCCAGTGATTGAATCTGCTGCTTTCTTTCAGTTACTTCAGATAACTTAATTTGGGGCTCCCTTAGATCGTAATTCTCATCTTTTTCCTTGAGAGTTTTTATGGAATTTGCATGAATATTTAAGTTCATCTCGTACCGTTATTCGATTAAAGATTCCCTTTCTTCTCGTGACCTAATTCTGGTCTTACCTAATACCAAGTTAAGGGACTAGGGTTTGGCAATATTAATAGTGGACGAAGTAAGAGCAGAATCATTGAAGAATACTAGCAGCAAAATTTCTTTGAGGTAGTCTTGCTGCTCGGTTCCTTTCATTATAATTTTCATTAACATTTCACCACATTTTGATATGATGATGCAATTTCATTTTCAATGTAATGAGACTGATTAATTTTTTATCAGCATTGCGTAAAAAATTATTACGTGTGACACACCTTGCCATGATGGATTGTTGTTGTGTATTCAAAATAATTCATCTTCCGTGTAATTTTGACAATAACCTTTCGTGAATACAAATTTTCAAATTTCCTAAATCATTCATGCGCGGTTCTTTATTATATATATATATATATATATATATATATATATATATATATATATATATATATATATATATTATCAGAGTTTTCTTGGTCAAGCCTACTTCAAGAAAAATGAATCCATCTTGTTTTGATTTTGATTAAAAATACAAAATACCCGGAATTCGTCTATTATTTTGGGTGATCAGCAATCTTGAACAAATGTCGATTTAGTTACTGATATCAACATCTCACAGTTAATCACGCCAGCTGTAACGTGTTGAAAACAAATGAATAAAATCCTGTGCAATACAAAAGGTACAAAATTTATTTATTTTGACGTTTTAATTCACAGATATTTTTGATTTGTGAAGTTTCCATGCCCGTTTATTTTTTTTTGTAGGGGATTGACAAATGTCAGCTTAATTTATTTTTCGTGAAAAGGTAAGATGCTTAATGTCACTAAAGACTAACTTTTGATAACAGCATATATAAGTTGCAGTGAACTTAATATATTTTATTTACTGCAATCAGAAGCTTGAGACATGTTCCACTCGAACTTGAATATATTTCAATAACTCAATACAAGAATTGGAACATACCAAATGACGCAGATAATTCTGTTAAATTCTTCACGTATTGAATTAGATTGCATCAAGAATTTTACGAAGCTGCCGAAAAATTTGATGAGATTAAGATAGTGACTTGACCTTGAATCAACAGGAATGTCAGGAGAATACGAAAATCGAGTAAAATAAGAGAAAAAGGCTATGAGAGTATTCCTAAACAAAGGACACAATTTCTAACTGCCAGTATGAAAAAAGTTATATACAGGGTTGATAGTTTTAATTTAAGGATTCTGAAATGAATTGTACCTATCAGAAAACTCTACATAATATGAAGCACCAAAAACATGTTGCTTACATGTTTTTTTTTAATGTCATAACTTCAGAATTTGGGGTTGAACATTACAGCCGCTTTTCCTTTTTTTTCAATAAATGTTTTTGTGGGAAAGATTTTTGAAGAATAAAAATCCCACTAGGACTAGGTCATGAAAAGATATACAATATCCCAAAATGCAGTATCCAAGCAATGTGTATGAGTGTTTCAGCACTACCATACAATTTAATATATTACTTGAAAGCTGAAGAAAAAGAGGCGAAAGGCTCTTAAACTTTTTTTTCTAACCAAGTGATTTTTGAAACCTTCAAATGTTAGGAGAACGCTAAAGGACCTTGATAGGCCATCCCGTACTGTTGAACCAGTAAATTTATTAAATTACTGTGTCCTGATATTTGAATAAAATTTGATGATTTGTGGCAATAGAAGCCTTTTACAAGCTTTTGATCGTGTTGTTTTTACTTTTGAAATAAAGTATTTTTACACTAGCTGGTTATATGTTAAAAGTCAAAGATAATTACAATATTCAATGTATCCTGGTTCATCCCCTTTGCATGCTTTCTGTTTATTTTATACAGCTCTGTAATAGGAACCTGGTATAAAAAAACTATGTCATTGATAGTTTATTATTATGAATAATGCCAGATGAAATTTCAGGGCATTTATGGTATCAGCAACCTTAATAATTGAATTAAATAATGTAGTGAGTTTTAATGTATTAAAATGAAAGCTCAAAATATTCTCCATCTCTCTCTTCTCCTATAGAACTCTTGTCTAACTTTCTTTAAACTTCGACTTTGATTCGTTCGCACTTATGTAGTTATTCTTTTTTTGGGTCTGCGATGCTTGGGGCTGGCTCTATATAGAATTCCTTGAGTTAACGAAACCAAGTTTATCAAGTTAATTGAAAGTTCAGAAATTTTATAATTCTGCATTTAAATTTTTCAAGAGATACAATTATTTAACGCGTGGATCAATTTTGAAGTTGATGTATCCCAGTGTTTTTTAATGATTTTTCAACATGAGGATAGGACAAAAATAATTGCATTTCATGAGTGGTTTCCATGGTGGATGTCAATTCTAATTTGATTATCAAATGATTGAATTTTTGTCCTTGAGTTCTTTAGAATTGATAATAAACAATTTTTCGGCCAGCATTATAATATGTGATTCATTTACACCAACTCATTAAATTCCTAGATGGCCCCACAGATGATTGGAAACAATTAGGTTCTTATCGACAGATCCACACGAATTCAGTGGCGATAAACCGGCTCGAGAAATGTTCACGGCATTGTGAAGCAATCGCGTGCTCATGGAATAGACAGCGGGGGCAATTCGATACCGAACATAACCAACCAATTTCCTCATTTTCGCGTCGAAAGCACCCAAACCGACACTTCAGCCAACAAAATCAATTCAGTGGGAGACTAAATCTTCGGTTTATTTTCAGAAAAAGTGCCCGCTAAATTATTTAGCCTGCGAAATGGCACCGCCGAGGATACGCTGAGAGAAGAATCGTTCGTCAGGTTGAATTTTCCCAAGGAAGTAACTTATCAAGAGTGCGAGGACGGGGGCGACGTCATGGACGGCGGAAAAGCGGACACGCACGAGCTGGATCGGGGTGGCTGGGGAAATAAGTTGGACTTCCTGTTCTCATGCATCAGCCTGTCTGTGGGATTAGGCAACGTCTGGCGATTCCCGTATTTGTGCTATAAGAACGGTGGAGGTAATTTCAAACTTTGTTTTATTCGACTCATAAGTCTTGCTATAAGCAAACCAAAGGGATTTTCTTCCAGCTCGATTCAGTTGGAAAATGTGAGTAAGTTTTCTGTTTGTAGAGAACTCTTTATCCTTTGCCCCATGTAAAATTTCTACGAAATGAAAAGAACATCGAATCCACGTTGCCATATAACTCAGCGTTATTCTACAGGTGTTTCAAAAAAGGTGATCTCGCCTCTGGAGTAGATAAGAAACTGAAAAACAATTACGGTTTGTTCAGTTAAATATTTTCGTAACGCCATTCGTATTCAGGTTATGTTCAATACTGCTTGTTACCAACCGTCTAACTAGCGCCTTCTATGAGAGTCAGACATAAGAAAAAATTCATTGGATGTATCAGCTTCCCGAACATACACTGCGCAAAAAGTTAACGCACATTCTGAAAATCTCAATTTTAATGAAAGTTAACTCTATATTGACTTTATTACTTATCTTTTATGTTCTCTAGGGAATGTTTTGACCAAACAAGACACATTAAATGAAAGAAAAATTCAGGATTTCACCGAATCTTATATGAAAGAAGAGAAATGAACAATTTTCAAAATACTGAAATGCGCATAAGTGATTTAATACTTGGTATTTCCACCCCTTGCGTTAATTACAGCTCGACAAGGACGGTTCATACTCAAAATGAGTGATCTTAAAATGTTCTGATCTAATCCTTCCCAGATTTCTCCGAGTTGGATTCCTAAGTCATTAAGAGTAGCTGGATGATTTCCTGAACTTCTCAGCCTTCTATTGAGGTTGTCCCAAACCTGCTCAATCGGATTGAGATCTGGACTCTTTACTGGCCATTCCATTCGAGAGACTTCAACCTCTTCAAGGTACTCCTGAACGATGCGCGCACGATGGGGTCTGGCATTATCGTCCATAAAAATGAAATTTTCACCAATGTATGGGGCAAATGGCACTACATGCTCTTCAAGAATGTTCCTTACATCCTTATCAGCATTCATAGCTTCATTATCAACGACCCCTAGGTCTGTGCGAGCAGTCAAAGATATTCCACCCCATACCATAATCGATTCTCCCCCGAAACCAGTAGTATTCAGGAAATCGCACTGAGCATATCTTTCATGTGGACGTCTGTATACAAGGAAACGTCGACCACAATGGTAGAGGCAGAATCTGGACTCATCTGTGGAGAGAACTCTTTCCCAATCGGCCGCTTCCCAATGGATATGCTCTCTCGCCTGTCTCCCTGAATCGCTGCAACATTCTGGACACACTTGTATGGGAAGCTCCAAACCTTTCTGCAATTCTTGTGTATTCTTCTTGCAAAACTACCGCTTGGGCACATTCCTCTTGGGCCAAATTGCGTGTTTCGCGTTGCATAGCGATCGATTGTAGAAAATCAAACGAAAGAAAAACTATTGATCACTAGAATTGATCGAGAACAACTGATTTTAGAATGGAGCCAATACATTCAAAATCTGATAATATCATCTTTTTTTATTTCTGCAGGGAAAAAACATCTGTATTAAAGAAAAACGTTGAAAGTGGATAACATAAGCATGCATAATTCTGATAAAAATAATTATCATTGAGAAAACCTTCAGTTGTAGAATAAATTTGAGATTTCCATAATGTGTGTTAATTTTTTTGCGAAGTGTATTTGTATAAAGATTAATAGCAATATTGCCAGAAATTTCCGCAGAATGGTAAAAAATGTGTATAATTTTTTTTATTTAAGGCTCTTTATCTTGAAGACTAATGGCGTTACGAAAGTCTTTTACTAAACCAACCCCAATTATTTTTCAGTTTTCTATCTGTCCTAGAGACGGTATCAACTGTATGGATCGAAAAATGAGAAAATCTTTGAAATCACCTCCCTCTAAAAATGAACTATTGAAAAGTTGAAACATGGCAGGTTTTTTGTTTTTAGAAACAGAATAAACAAATTAGTTGAAGCTAGTGGTCAAAAATTATATTGATAAAAAAGTTGTTATAAACTGGTCTTGCCACAACAGATGGGCAAATAAATGTTGTTTCAAGATCAATTGATCACAAGTTTTCTTTATATGATACAATAGATGAAGTTTTCATTAATATTTCCAACTTCACATACTATGTTTCTAACAACAAAAGTAACCACCAGAATATTCTGTGCGCCTACAAAAAGGAAATAGAAAAAAACACGAGAAAAAACACTAGAGCATATAATTTGTCTGGAAATTGTTGAATATTTGTACGATATATGATACTTGTAAGGTCATTATATCCGGTTGCGAAAGCCTTTACTCATTCATCATCATATTTTTGCTGCAATCGAAGAACATCTGTTTCTACATCTGCATCGTCTCGTTATAAATCTTTGATCAGATATATCGAGAGGGACACTGTCAGGGCTTGAATTTTTCTGGATTTTTCTTATTGCCAGTATCCAGCTCCAGAGAACTGGATTGTCTTTTTGTTCGTCAACTACAATTTCGGACATTTCAGGTTAATAAATTTCAATGGAATTTTTAATAGCAGTTTGTAATGTTAATTCACCAGTTTCCTCGAAATTATTTTCAATAATTTTCACGTGATTATCTTAATATAAATATAGTTTCATTCTTCCTAAGAATGATTCAGCAACTTTCCTGAATATTTTATTCTAATTCATCCACAATTTTGTGAGATTATGTTGTCGAACATTGGCAGAAACAAATATAATTTTGAAGAGTATAGACAGTAGGTCTGTGAGAATGTATAACATGATAATTTCTTAGGGGAATGACTTTTAGAAAGGACCCCGCACACTTACTTAGGAAAAGCGGGTCCAGTGAATTTTCCCCATTTTTACATATTATATTTATATCAACCTTAAGAACAATATATCAGATTTTCACGAAGGTCTTACATCCGGTTTGTTCTAAAGGGCGTTCCAAAATTGCAGCGACGGAAAATTGAATCTTTAAATTTTGATGATAATTCTTCTATTTTTCAGAATTTCCTCATGATGCCTTGGGGTCTGAATAACAAGATATCACAGATATCCAAACATCGCCCACCACGTTAAGTTTCGTTATACAGGCTGTTCTATGAAGCTGTATAAGTAACTGAATGTAACTTTGTGAGTGACTTTGGGACCACCCTGAGTTTTTCAAAATATGATACCATGATGTATGTCCACTTTTGTAAGAAGTTTCATTAATGTATAAAAAACAGTTGCAAAATTATTCAGGTTTAAATTCGGATATCATACGATTTTTCTTTAAACCTTATCTGTAGTTGAGATTACAGTCAATTATTTGATTTTTTATGAATTCTATAGGCTACTCTGTGACTTTTCAAAGTGAAGTTTTGTGGTATGGTTTGATCGGTTGGTTAGCTTTCCTTCTGTTGAGTAGTTTTCAGTTAGTTTTTTTTTAATCGGTGCGACCATCTGGCTGTTTTGAAGCGTGAAGTATTAGAATTACCTGTAGTTGAAGTAACCCAATTAACGAGATTGTGCATTAATTGTTTGAAAGAGATAACTGAAGAAATCAACGACATAAATGATGATTCTACAGTACCAGTTAAATTAAATACTTTGCGTCAAACTCCAAGTCATGCTTGCTTTATTTGCAATGAAGACGGTGATGATCTATGCAGGTTAACACAGAGTGAAAATTTTCATAGCACATGACATATATTACTGAGAATGTTAGAATTTGCAGACACCACATGAATGAGGATCTTTTTATACATCGCCCTCACTTTGTTGGTTTACGATACACCAAGAAATACATTAGAATGAACGGAATTCAAATCTCTACATTTCTACAAAAAATGCGCGAATGCCATGGAGAAGCCCTTAAATGGAGGTATCATGACGGGAAAGATTTTACTGATGAAGAATTCAAAGCCTTTTGTCCAATTACAAAAGACGAATTTCTTGATTCTGTTAGACAGTGTTAGACAGATTCTGTTCAGACAGTGTTTGCCAGTTCCCGAAGATGAAACTAAATCAAGGCACATTTCTAAGAAAGATCTTCTCACTTTTCTATGCAAAATAAAACAAGGATTTTCAGATGATTTCTTAAGGGCTATTTTTAATTATAAGAGTCGACAGTCTGTTAGCCTAACAGTAGCAGATGTGAGAAAATCCTTAGTAGCCACATTTGTTCCTAATAATCTTGGATTTGGGGCCAGCAGCAGAGAAACTTTTATTAACGAGCATGTAACCGAGTTTGCAAATAGTCTTTACAATCCTAATTCCGCTGAACCAAAAGTCATTTCTTATATTGACGGTACATACAGTTACATATATTCAAAAAAGTAGCAACTTTCAAGTACCCCTATAGTACCCAAAAAGGGCGGCATTTAATAAAACCTGCCTTAATTTTGGCTCCAGATGCTTACATTTTAGCTGTGCAGGATTCCTATTTTGCAGATGGAAAAAACAACGATGCTGCTATGTTACGGAACGAATTTATGCAGGATATAGAAGGTATTAGAGGATGGTTTGAAGATAATGATATTCTGATTGTTGACCGGGGTTATCGAGATGCTCTGCCTTTATTAGAGGAATTGGGAATTGCACACAAAATGCCACCATTGATACAAAGGGGTGCCCATCAGCTGTCCACCGAAGAAGCAAATGAGTCGAGATTAATTACAAAAACACGATGGATAGTTGAATTGCGTAATGGACATATAAAGACCATCTCTAAGTTTTTCGCTAATGTTGTTTCGCTTATACATGCCAACCACTTGAGTGATTTCTATAAAATTGCGGCTGCGATGATCAACAGGTATTATAAATCCATAAGAATTGACGCCAATGCTCAAATTGCTGAACTTTATTTAGAAAGATCTAGAAGAGTCAATTTGCTGCATCAATTTTTAGAAGAAGGGCACTTTCTACAACGTAGGGGAAGGTGGATAACCTTGAGCCATGAACACCCGCCGACTTTTCCTCATCTTTCGATGGACTACTTGAGAGATTTAACCATCGGAGTATATCCCCCTCTTACATACAAGATGTAAGAAATGAAGAACATGAAATCAATTTAGAAATTGATGAAACTGACCATGACAATAATTTATTAAGATTCCGGATTTACTCTAAATTCAGAAATGCTACAAAGTATCAGTTATGGCTCCGGTATTCGGAAGACCCTAATGAACCAATAACAGGTTATTATTGTACGTGTAAAGCTGGAGCCAGAACCCTGGGGACATGTTCTCATAAAACCAGCGTACTCTGGTTTCTTGGATACGCACGGCATATGGGAAATATTAAGTACCCCTCTACTCAACTCTTGAATTCTATCTTCAATGCAGGAGTGATTATTCCATGACTTTTTTTAGTAACTGTCCTAGATTATATAGTGGTCTAACAAATATAAAGCTATAATCTTCAGTCTTTCATCTGTTAAATATTTCAATTTTCAATCAGTCGTGTTAATTAGCCTATTATAAGATTGGAGTTAATAGATATTATATTTTGTGCTAATACATTTTTATGTGAATTGTTGATAATTATTATTTCAAGTAATGGTATATTGAACTAAAACTTGAATTATTTGGCAACAATCTTTTGATTATTTATACACGAGTGAAAATTTTCACAAAGGTCGATATACTTTTATGGTATAATATTTAAAAAAATATGCATCCTTAGAGTGCTCGAAGATACAACAACCTGGAATGATAATACTGTTTTTCTATATTATAAACAGATAAAAACCTTTGGACCGACCGTCAATACCTATCATGATAATTATACTGAATGAAAACCTATATTCCTTGACAGCAATCTCGACTACAGATAAGGTTTAAAGAAAAATTGTAAGATATCCGAATTTAAACCTGAATAATTTTGCAACTGTTCTTTGTACATTAATGAAACTTCCTACAGAAGTGGACATACATCATGGTATCATATTTTGAAAAACTCAGGGTGGTCCCAAAGTCATTCACAAAGTTACATTCAATTACTTATACAGCTTCATGGAACAGCCTGTATAACGAAACTTAACGTGGTGGGCGATGTTTGGATATCTGTGATATCTTATTATTCAGACCCCAAGGCATCATGAGGAAATTCTGAAAAATAGAAGAATTATCATCAAAATTTAAAGATTCAATTTTTCGTCGCTGCAATTTTAGAACGCCCTTTAGAACAAACCGGATGTAAGACCTTCGTGAAAATCTGGTATATTGTTCTTAAGGTTGATATAAATATAATATGTAAAAATGGGGAAAATTCACTGGACCCGCTTTTCCTAAGTAAGTGTGCGGGGTCCTTTGAGTGTTTCTTCTCCATTAGAATTTTGAATCCTTTAATTGAAGTCTTCCCAACTTAACATCTCCTTTGGTTCAATTTGTATCGTCTATAAAATTTCACCAAAGTATATATTTTGTCAAAAGTTATACTTCTATAAAACATATTTTCAGAGGGTGTAGGGTCTTTATGAAGTGGTTAGTGATTTTAACCCTTCAACGTCAACACACGCTGTATGAACTAAAAAAAAGGCAATCGCTTAGGGCCGGTATTATAAACACGTCAACCGAGAATTGAGACTCAACCTCAGCTTGAAGGCCAGTTTTGGCATATAAGAACAGGTCTTCAAGCTGAGGTCGAACTGCAATTTCCGGTTGACACCTTTATAATACCGTCCCTTTATGAGTCCAAGCAACGATGAAAATTCCCTTCCTATCAAACCCAAATTGGATATTTCTGTTGCCCTGGTTGGATCAACGATTTCCACGATATTTTTAATTGATGAAAGGCCAGTTGTAGTATGTAATAAGACCACTTCAAATAAAACATGTGAGTGTATACTAGTTCGATTGAAAGTCCGACTGAAAATGACTAGCTCAATTTGAGTCCTACACTGATAAACCTTACAAACGACTTTGAATGAATTGGATCATTTTCTAGAATTTTTGATAAAGGACAGAGGATTCTATTTCGATTGAATCTCTGTTTTTCAGTTTCCTAACCATCATTGCAATTAAAAGTTTTCAGACATAACTGTTATAACATTTCATTTGCGACTCAAATTCATACATATCGAATTGACAAAATCATGAATATTCTACCCAAACTAGACATTGCATGAAAAATATCTTTCAAATGGTAGAAACCTGCTAAATAGGTAGAACAATATTACGATATACAGTTTGTTCCTTCGAAATATAACTTTCAGTATAGTCGAGACCACTGTTACTGTTTTTATAATCGCAGATTTAAATTTTTTCATTGAGGTATTGGAAAAGGGTAGTCATTAATGTCTTCAGGATCAGATAATAAAGAAGCGAATAAAAATTAAATTACTGCCAAGGAGCAAATGATAGAAAATTTAGGGATCTCAATAATTAATGATGAGTTCAGAAGTGTATTCGCGGAGACAGACGTCACAAAGAAATGTTTGAATTAGTATGCCACAACCTTCAATGTAACAACCGATGCTTTCAACACTGAGGAACATCCTGCTTTACTGATTCATGTTTCCTTTATGTTTGTTCGGTTCAGGAACAGAATGACAATGGAAAATTTTCACATTGTATTAATTCAAAGTTACCATGCAACTGAAGAGAAAATAGAGAAATATAAAATGCTAATAATCTCCCTTGATGTCCCAATTTTCAAAAGTACCCTCTGACGTAATAACATGACAGATAGTCTGAAATTGAAACAATTCACCTCCGAGTTTAAATCGCAAAGTTCTCCCTTATTCGAGTTGGAACACACGCAGACTGAAACATAAATGAATTTTCTCTATTTCAGTATCGTAATGAGTTCATTACAGTACTAAAAGTAGTGCTGTAATGAAATTCATTACAGCATTGTTTTCAGTTATATTTTTCGTTTTATGATTGTCAGTACTGACCTCGGATCGAATCAAGTTTCGAATCAAATCAATTCAAATTCCGTGATCTGTCGAATTCCGTATGTCACACCAACTGCCAAGATACAAAACAAAAGTCACTAATCTGAATTTTCATTTGAATTTCGAGAGGTTTTCACAAAAATGGACTGAAATAGAGAAAATACCGTCTAATACTCGTTGCAGAAGGCAATTCCAACACTCATGCTATCGAAAACTCGCTCCTTCGTCGCTCGTTTTCGAACTTCGCATTCGTGTTGGAATAGGAGCTCATTCTGCAACTTGTTTTAGAATATACTATTATCTGCAGCGCATTTGATATGATGAACTTTTCAACGATCCATGATTTGGTAATTCCATTATTTCGTTCGGAATTATTCACAGTATATGTGAGGCGGCATTGAAAAGAGGTTACTCAGCTGCTCTCAACTCCCAAGCGCTAATATTTGTTGGTTAGGGGTAGTAACCAAAGGCTTTTATGGATCCACCCACTCATCGGAGTGCATTGCCAGGATTGGATTTCAAATTTGCAATTGAATTTCATCAATACGTCGATATCGACATAGATTTGTAATCATGACTGTGAAAATCTCATCAATCGGAATCTCCAAAAATTCCTTGATAATGGTACATAATGTTAACACATGCTCTTCCTCGACATCAGAGCCCTTTCAACATGTCATTCTAACTGATTCTCGTGATTCATTCAGACAATGAGATCACGCAATTGTATTCAGTTCATTGCACGTTACCGAACAATTTAGCGCTAACAATCAGATTGTGGAAACTTGTCCAGTGCTATCATGATATGTAGAGGGATCCCAAACGTGCAATTCTCACAGAGTAGGCGTATCGGGGGTAATAAACCACATATGTTACCTTGACCACTTCAATGTCCTCGAGAATTGTTTAAATTGGACTGCTTCATGGTGGTAATGAGACAGATATTTTCATGCAAAGTTTGGTTCACTAACTTGTTCCCAACTGGGTTGCAATGTAGGTAATCCGAGGGCGCTGATGACAACATGCGAATTCCAGCCTTGTTGAGAAGATTTTTTCATTTTTGGTGGTTCAATAATAAAAAAACTTTCATTTAAGGTACTTTCCTTCTCACTTATACCGTTTCGATGTTCCTATGTGGCATTCCACTCTTCTTCCAAGAAGTAGCAATTGGACAGTATTTGGGCTCAGGTGGTATGACCTTCGTGGGACAGTTATGTCCTCTTTTCAAAGGAGTTGGTTATGCCAGTATGACTCTAGTTTTCCTACTGGACGTTTATTATTGTGTTATAATAGCTTGGACGCTTTTCTACCTAATCAGTATTATTAGCTATTTACCGGATCTTCCATGGTCCAACTGTGGTAAGTTGAAGAAAACCAAATATTTATGCGAGTAATTCATTATTGATTTTTCTCTAGATAATTGGTGGAATTCCGAAAATTGTTTTTCATCAGCCTCGAATTTATCGAATCTAACATTGAATAATTCAACCAGAACCTCCCCAGTCGAAGAGTATTTCGAGTGAGTATTCAAATAGAGAATTTATATCATTACAAATACTGAAAAATTTATATTGAATATCACAAAAATTTTGAGAATCATTAAACATTGAAATAATTCCAATACATTCATTTTGCTCAAACCAAATATTCAATATGAAGAAGTGGGAAAATTCTTGGGTATCAATATTCCTGAGCTTAACATTCTTACACGCTATCAATGTTGAAAAACCACTGACAACGATCAAACATAACTCAGCTTATCGCCTGTATGAAGTGTTCTGTGTTTATATTTGATATTCTTCGAGCATGGGCAGGTTTGGACTGAAAATTTTTTTGTTATTTCAAGGTTGATTTGCTCGAAGTAGATGAATATATCATGAAAACGATTTCAGGTTATATTGTCTGCAGAAGAAAGCTTCACATTTTCTATATCATAGTAATAAAAACAAAATTTTAATGCCAAATACCATGAAAATGATCTCTTTCATCTGTTTTCGACTCTATTTTGGATGAACAAAAATGTATATTATGAGTATGAGTATGAGAAGCCTATTCAACAAATATTTTCTCAACAGACGCAGAGTACTGGGTATTACGAAGGAGTTAGAAGACATTGGCGGGCTTCAGTGGAGTCTCTTTGTGTGCTTGGTGATTGGTTGGTTAGTTGTATATGCCGTTATACGTAAGGGACTCCACCAAAGTGGTAAAGTGAGTAATTTTGTGCCCTCTAATTCTTTCCCTTTTTCATCTAGTACAGTTACATTCTTATACCTAGCGATGTCATTTAATTTTTAACAAGGGATCGAGTCTATCAAATTTCTTTGAAATTAGTCAATTGTGGCGCCCACTACAGTTTCGCAGAAAGAAATACCAAAATTGAATTTTATTTGTCTGATCTCGAAATTTCGAGAGAAGTGACAAGAAAACGAATGAAAATTTCGACTTTCCCTACATTTTGGTGTACTCTCAGGTATAGTATGGTTCTGTGGCATTTCGGAGAAACATGATTACTCCAAAATAAAAATTTTTCATCAGAGGCTATTCGTGATATTATACGGTTTTGAAAATCGCATATGAAAGATGAATAAACCAAATATCTATCTTGAAAAACGTCAGTATATCATAATTTTAGTGTGAAATCATACTAAAATTGTGATATAATGCAAACCCGCACACATTGAATAACTGAAAAATATTCGTTTTGGAGTTATCATATGCCTACCACGCCAAAGATTTTTTCCAAGCGTCACAAATACATTTTCCGTTTTTTATTTGTCCAATGGGAATTCAAAATCTAATTATGATTATGAATGATGACGACAAAAATATTGAGCAATTTTTTTTTTAAATTTCACAGATTCTCACTGATATCTAAATTTTATTCTGCTCTGGTGGTCACCACACCACACCCATCATGCAAACCTGCAATTTTAATTTCAACCTTTAATTAAGTATTTATTTATAGACGAATACAAAAATATTTTTCAAACCCTGAAAGGAATTGACGAGATTATGAAGAAAAAGTGTATATTATTAAAACAGGGATATATAATAATATACAGGGTGATCACGGTTGATGAAAAGTTAGACCAATTGAAAATGGTTCATAAGACTTATGAACTGCACCATTTACAAATGTTATTCAGAAACAGTCAATTGTATTTCACATTAGTCACTTCAATTTCAGAAAGCGACAATTGAATTTTAGTTAAGTCGATTGAATTTCATATTGATGTAATCATACATCGTCTTCATATTCAATCAGGTATGTTTCCATGTATGAAAAAACCAAAATAATCTGGTGAAATCTCTTGGTGCTCCTTTTTTCTTTTCTTCAACGCTGGGTATTAGTAAAAATACGCTAAACCTTCTCAATCGATTCCTCACCTTCAGGAAGCACATATCACCTAGAAAAAATTGGTCAAATTGAGTACATATTTAATTGGAGCTGCAATTGGCAACAGTGTCTGCAGCTGGTGCTTATTATAATAAGCTATGGACAGACTACGAGGTTCAGTCAGAACGCTTTCAGAAAATGAATGGGTTGAGGGTTTGTTTCAACAGTAGCAAGATATGAGAGGTTGTTGAATTATTCAATCGGAATAACTTTGAATTAACTAGTTTGTAAGAATAGGATAGAATAAGAAAAACGCTTTAAGGAAAAGCTACCATCAACAATACATAAGTATTGTCATAATTCAGAATTATAGAGAGTAACCACTAACTCTCAGTCTGGATCTCTGTCAGTCCAGTTCGGAACGAATAATTCTGAATTGTGACAATATTTATGTAATAGGATAAAATAAGTATTGCGCTATTATGATAAAGTAAGAACACACTGTTTTTGATAAAATAGTCTATATTTCTTCTATTTTATTAAAAACAGTGTGTTCTTCCTTTATCATAATAATAGAAACTACATACTGATGGAGATGTTCATTAAATCAGCTTAAACTTTTAGAAAGCTATTTGAATTCCAGGAAACAACGGGTGGTCCTTGAGGCCAATGGTCAAATCTTTCTCTCAAATAAGATTGAAACAAATTTAGGAGTCCCTCAGGGTAGTATTGTTGGCCCTCTTTTATTCATAGTTTATGTTAATTTCCTACCTAATGCAATCGGATGTGGAAGTGAACCTCTAAATGAGGAAGTGAGGAGTAATACCAACACTCTGAGATTGTTTGCAGACGATACAAATATTTTGACCCGATCTTCTTGTATTCCATCAGCCACTAATGCTTGTAATATGATGGTTAACTCGATAAAAACATGGTTATGTAATTATAATCTTATCCTCAACATTGAAAAGACTAAGTGTATGATTTTTCGTGGTGAAAATTCTAAATTGCACTATCCTGAAACTGTAGACATTCTTGATAGCTGTGTTGTGGTTAATGATAATGAGAAATTTTTGGGTTTAGTTCTGGACAGTCAATTAAAGTGGGGACCTCACACCGAACAACTTAGGGCGAGACTAAACTCAGCATGTTACACATTATTTATGTTAAGGAGTCAAGTAAATTTAGATGTGCTCAAACTTGTTTATTTTGCTAATTTTCATTCCATTCTTCCATATGGAATAATTTTCTGGGGTATTTCATCACATATGGAGAATGTTTTCATTGTTCAAAAAAGGGCATTGCGTACTATGTTACGATTGGGTTTTAGGGAATCATGTAGAGGTCATTTTGTAAAAAATAATATACTCACTGTCTATGGATTATACATATACAGGCTCTTAATTTTTTTCCGAAGAAACAGTCATTATTTTGAAGCCTATAAAAATGTTAATAACACCAGAAGGATGTTTCCGTACATCGTACCTATTCATAGAACAGTACTAAGAGAGAAATCTGTTGAATGTATGGCAATATCTTTATATAACGCTCTTCCAAAAAATATAAGAATGATCAATTGTGATAAGAATTTCAAGAAATCCTTACATGATTTCATTTTAAAATCTGAGCCATATAGTATATCTGAATTTAGGTCGTACTGTAGGAAATAAATTATTGTTTGGATGTTTTCTGTGAAAATTTTGACTTATTCCATTTTTATATCTATTGTTTGGTGTAATTTCTTGGAACTAATAAACATATTATTATTATTATTAATAAACCTATTATTATTATTATTATAATTTATCGAAAGTATTGTGTTATTCGAAAGCATATGGGGAAGTAATTGTTAACTACCAAGAACATAGCCGAAACGTGGCAGCAGGAATTCATTACGGAGGAGTACGTACTCCGGCAAATTTAATTGTGGTCGGTCGTTTCATTATCCCGAGATGATTTTATCAATTCTCCGGGATACCACCCCGAGATAATCGTACCTTCGAATGGATAACAATCAAGTAAGCTCCAATTTCAGGTTATTTGGTTCTCCGCCCTATTTCCCTACGTCGTCCTGTTCATCCTGCTGGGGAGGGCAGTGACGCTCGAAGGCGCCGGTAATGGCCTCCTGTATTACGTGACGCCCCGCCGGGACGAATTGCTATCTCCGGGACCCTGGATGGAGGGCGCGACGCAAATATTCTTCGCATACAGCATCGGATGCGGGGCGCTGCCTGCCCTCGGCTCTTATAATAAATTCCATCACAACAGCTACAAGTAAGTATTTAGTTTGGACGTGGATGGGAGCTGTATGTTTCGGCATTAGGCTGGAGCATCAATTCGGTTGTTTGCTCTTCGGACTAGGATGTGTCACAAGATGTACCACTGCCCTTCATTCGAATGTACGAGGATATTTGCATATAAGCCGTTGTGACTCACTTTGTCAACTCTGCTAATTTTTGACCCTGTCCAGCCCGATTATGCCATTGGTAATTTCAATATTTCAACAAGTTCTATTGCGATTTGAATTTATTAACATTAACTTAAACTTCTCTATGGCTAGAACTTTGGTTAGTTTCACTCACAAGTTCTAGTATTTACTAATTGAAGCTTCTATGTGTTCTAGTTGCGGGTGTATTTCTTTAAGATTCTTGAGTTCACTGATATTTCATGAATTTACAACCATGTCATAAAACATGAAGTATTTCAGCAACATGTTCAGATTAGATACTTTCCACAACTTTGAGAGATCAAATTAAAAGAAAAAAGGTAATATACATATCATGTTATCTTTTTTTGAGAAACAAAAAATGCTGAAAATTGCTACGGCGTTTAATTTCCATGCTTCACGGTGATTTTGGGAATTATTATAATTCGCTATAACTTTCGTAGTATTGTGACTACCCTCCCGAAATAAAAACATTTTTCGGACAGTTTTTTCAGTACTTCTTATCGGTTTTATCGAAACTCCAGTGATTTCAAAGCAATAAAAACATAATTTTTTCAATTGGAAACCATAGTGTGTTATGATAATTTTCAATAAACTTTTTCTAGACAATCTCAAAAATATGTAACACGATATACTTCCGAGTTCATATATATATTCTCGATCAAAGGGGGTCTTTTATTTTTATTCATATTTTCTCAACTGAGGACGCCATTTAACTCAATAATAAGTTGTCACATTGATTGGTATATTATTATAGAGACTCCAGCAGTATTTCTCGAAAGTTTTTGTTTTTTTTTATCATTTCTGTACTTCTTAATTCGAAAATGAACATTATTTGAAAAGGGAGATTGTTGAGCGAGAAATATTTTTCCGAAATATAATTAAATCGCAAGTATCATTATATATATTCACGAAATAATCCCAGAAAAGTCTATTGAAAAATATCATAGCACACTGTGGTTTCCATTTGAATTTTTTTTGCTCTGCAATTCGAATTGACACTTCCGATAGCACCGGTGAAAAGTACCAAAAAAAAGCTGCCCTAAAGATGTTTTTATTTCGAGAGCGTAGTCGCAATAAAATAACTGGCCAAATTCCAGAATTACATTGAATTACGGAAACTACACTCCCCATCAATGAATTCCCGACAGGCAAAATTTTTGTCAAATTCAACATTCTCTATTTTTTTTCGTGGTTCTCCGATGTTGTAGAAATTTTCACCAGGTATAGTATTGGGTCTCGTTATATTTACCTGAAATTTACTCTGCCAAAATACCGGCAGTTCATCCATTATACAAGGTGAAACAAAACCTTGTTTTTTACCCTTCATTTCTGGACACCCTGTGGGGAATTTGAGGCGGAAAATTTGATATCATTCAGTTCAAATTTGAAGTATGACCTTTTATCAACAAAATGTTTGTTGAACCACTTCAGTACCTGCTTTAAAAAAAATACAGATTTTCAAAGAAAGTGTTGCATTTTTTCAATTCTTATAACAATTTATAACATAACAATAACTTATCGAATAGTGAACATAAACAAACATCTGAAAATTAATAGCGTGTATTTCCATCTCACTTCCTCATCACTTTTACTATACTTTCAATGCTTTTCCGAATTGCTGCTGGGGGAATATTTTCCTGTTCTTCAAGAAGAGCTATTCGTTAATCGGGCAAGGTGTTGGGCTGCCGATTTCGAACATCTCTACGTAGCACATCTCATACAAGTTCAATGGATTTAAATCTGACCTTCTGGCTGGCCAAGCGAATCGTTAAATATTCGCCTCTTCAAAGTATTCTGTTACAACCCGTGCAACGTGAGGATTAGCCATGTTCTGCATTAACAGAAATTGTTGCTTCCCCTAGAAGCAATTCGTAAATGTATTGAAAGTATGCCACGTCGTATGGTGATGAGAAAGCGAGGTGGAAATACACGCTATTAATTTTCAGATGTTTGTTTATGTTTACTAGTCGATGGATCAAATTTGAAAGAAAAAACAATGAGATTGAAACAATTAAAATAATTATGTTCTAGAGGATTGAATATACCTATGACGGATCAGTTGAGTCTGCATTCATAACTGGACAGGAATTGAAACCCATACAGTGGCGTAGCGCAAAATTCGGGGGCCCCCCCGCAAGATTTTAGTCAGGGGCCCCCTCCATAGATCTATGTAATTAATTTATTATAAGTTACCCTTTCTTTTTCAAAAAAGAATATTCAAGAAAAAATGATAAAAATAATATATATATTGAATAACAAGATTTTCTAAACAAAATAATATAGATTCTGATATAAAAAGAACTAGAAAGAATTCAATGTTATGAAAAATTTGAACAAACATGCATGGAGCAGGCTCAAAAGTCTGATAGACGTGTTCGCGGCATTGAATTCCTAAGATAATTCTTGATTTTCTTAAGCCCAATAAAACGATCATTTGGCATTGTTCAAAGAGAGTCCGAAAAGCTTGACGGTATATAAAAAAAAAATGTTGAAAACAGGGTTGCACAAGGAGTATTTGAGTGAAAATTCGAATTTAGAATGAAATTATTGGAAACCTTGAATACTATTTAGAAATATTCCTCTATTTTTCGGGAGTAATAATTGTATCTCCATTGTTTTAGTTTTCTTCATTTTACCATCAGAAAAATATAGCGAATCGGCAAGTTCAATAGAATGAAATTATTGAGGCCCCATTGGAAGCTTTTCGTATGGCTTGGGGGCCCCTTTAGTGCCGGGGCCCTCTGATACGCCATAGTATTGAATAATTGATTGTGACTCAGGCATTGGCTTATTAAAATAATAAAAAATCTTTCGTTGCTTAGAAAATGCAGTTTTTTTCTACCTGGCCTTTTGTTTTGCAAGCTCCGCTCAAATATTTTCTTTTCCGCTCTGACATTTTTTCTAATATCTGAAGAATTATAAGATATTCTTTTTTTTTATATTGAAAATGAAAAAATACGAGAGACGTTTCTTAAGGGGTAAATAAGCTACGCAATTAATTTTAGAACTAACCTTCAATGAAATTTTAATTTGTAATCCTGAAACCAAAGGCACTAAAAAAGTCGCAGAATATTGAAAAATTTGCCTTTGATTGCAAACAAACTCACATCGTGGTTTCGTATTCAAACACTTGTTATACTTGTTTCTCTCACTACTAGAATGGAAATGAAAATAAAAAGATTTCACAATATTTTCCCCTCCTTCATAAAAATATCCTGATTATAGAATTGACAATCAAGACGCCTGAAGAACAACACGTCAAATAAGCTGCCGAGCCCCCAATAAAACGATAATGTGGTGACGTTCAAAAAGAAAAGCTTGACGTTATATAAAAAACTCTGAAAATAAGGTAGCACAGGGTGTGATTGAGTGATATGTCGAATGGAATTACTGTAATCCTTATAATATGTTTTGAATATAATTCAGGGATATTTCTCTATTTTCTGAGAATAATAACTATACCTACCTTCATTGTTTAGGTTTTGTTCGTTATATCATCAGAAAACTATCGCGAATCGGCAAGTTCAATATATATTGGGGCCCCATTCAGAGCTTTTCGTTTGGCTCGGGGGCCCCCTAAGTGCCGGGGCCCCCCGCACTGCGGGGTCTGCGGGGCCCTCTGCTACGCCACTGAACCCATAGATTTTATGGCAAAGATCATTATATCCGAATGAAACAACTATTCAAGCCTAATACAACTCTGTTTGCAGATAAAAGTTTCATCATATCAGTTTGTATAGTATTTGTCTGCTGGTTTCAGGGAAGAAATAACGATGAAATATTGCCGGTTCATAGGGAGGGGAATTCCGAATCGTAGCTCCATTTCTTCACCCTGCTTTGTTCAGTTTTGCATTAAAGTGCAGCATCATTGCTGCGTTTGGTGATCATTTTGTTCTTAGTTTTCCATGCACAGAAAAAAAAATCAGATAATTCTATGATTTTTAGTTAACCCACACTCGAAAATTGAGATTCAACCCCTATTTATCACAATGTGTAATATTTAACTAATTTCCTCAACCCAAAGTTTCAATTGTTCGATCGGAAGTAGATGTAAGTAGAGTCACCTGATGGCTAACTCCTATTTGTGAGATAGTGAAACTACTAATTTATGGAAGTAAATGCGATATTGGGGTGAAGATTACCCAGTAATAGCCTATACATTTCATGTTTACTTTCATAGCGCAATTTTCAATTTCAGCCTTGGAAAGGATATGTCGTAGATGCTACGGGCTTCCATGCTTTTTTTCACCCTCATGTCCGAAGATGTCAAATTACAAGTGCTTGGGGAAAAGGATATAGCACGTGACAGCATCGTTCTGAAAAATTCATAAAGGGAGCAATATCCTTCAAATGTTGGAAAAATTATTTCATCATAATTTTACAGTTATCCATTACTGCGTTTCTTGTATCGTCTCTGGTAGAAAGCGACCCAATAATGACGCATTACTTTGAATAATTCTTGCATTGTCTGAACCCCGAATGCAGTAGTTTGCCCTGTTCACGAGACCACCGAGGTGAAAACAGGCTTCATTATTTATGAAGAATTTGTTCCTGAACCCAATTGGCGAACTCTCTCCGGTATTCGTAGTCTATTTGCAGATGTTCTTGAGCTGATTACACCTTGTCGCTATGGAGATGCAGATCTTTAGGGAGAATACGATAGAGACTTGCAACCATCAATTTATTGTTGCTCGCGGTGGGAATTGAAAGTTCAGATTCTCGACCAAACTTTTGAGAACATTATTTTTTTGTACTTCCACAGGATAGATTGATGATGAACTTTTTTCGATCTGAATCGTATCATTTGAAAAGAGTGTTTTCAGAGCTTTCAGATACTGAGAGACCATAATATTAGCTTAGTATGATTTAGTTTTATATTTCTCCTTTTTTTCATTTCGAGAAATGCGTATAATAGCAGTGGTGTAAGTTTTCTGGAATTGTAATAGGTGACGAAGTCACATTTTCTGCTCATGTCTGTTTTTCATGTTATAAATCAGCGGAGGATAGTTTTTTTTATTTACTTTCTTTCTCATCTCGATCAAAGCATATAATATAAGAGTAAAAATTTTTTGGAATAATTCGAGACGACAATTTTTTTTTTAAGGTTCTCTTCTTGGACCGTGAAATAAAATTCTTCGTCGTTCTTTCTTCTAGTTAATTTGATAAAATTGGTCTCTTATTCCATTTTATAGGGATTTATGTAAAAATACCTAGGTCACAAATTGGCGAGTGCGCCGGTACACTGTTAAGTTTTCTTGAATTTTCTGATAGTTCCAGCCAATTTCTCGAATTTTTTCTCGTGAGAGCCTCAGCTTTTCACGAATGATGCGATTGAAACACTAAACAGGGTTCTATTTTCAATTTAGTAGATATTCGTGTACCTTTTTTGGAATTCAAATCGATCACACAATAAGAGCTGAATATGATATCGAATAAAATATATGTAAACATAAATTAATAGATAGAGAGAAGTGAATATAGCAGTGGAGATTGAAATCTAGAGAATAATCGAAATGCCATTACGTCCGTTAGAAACATTATGGAAAATGGCAATTTCATTCATTCGAGCATACTGTTAAGTTGAAATTGAATGTTTTGCGAAAAATGAAATCATGAAAATTGCCTATTTATTCACATCGATTATTCTATGGGCTTTTTGAGTTGATTGGACCGCACGTAGTGTTCCAGTGGGACTGTTTGCATTCTATTCGCTCTGATTTAGTGGCATTGAATTATACCCATTGTTCGCGAAAAAGGGGTATTTCGGCGTAACTCCTGTTCATTCTCTGTATTCGGTGAATACAATGCTCGAACTAACCACGGTTTTCTCGGTTCTATAGAGAATATTACTGTAGGACGATCAACATGAAGGTTATAGCCCAAATACTGAAATTATTCATGACTATTTCAGAATAACGGCAAATAATAATGTGAAATGCTAACGTTATTCTAAGTCTGCATCAAAAGCGGAAAGTCTTTATTTTACTATATAGCCTTCAGACCGAATTGTAGGATGTTCATCTCGACTTGCCTACTTGAAAATGAAAGAGAGAAACATTTGAAGGAGATTTAACGAGTTGTTGACTATTTATTGTACATGAAAGGTGTTCGATTTCCCGAAGAAAACTGAAGAAGGGGTGGGAGATTGTGAACGAGATATTCTTGATAATCACATACACTCCCCGTCAATAAATTCCGGACAGGCAAAATTTTTGTCGAATTCAACACCCTGAATATTTTTTCGTGGTTCTCCGATTTTGTTGAAATTTTCACCAATTATAGTATTGGGTCTTGTTATATTAACCTGCAATTTACTTTGCAAAAATACCTGCAGTTCATCCGTTTTACAAGGTGACACAAAACTTTTTTTATACCCTTCATTTCTAAACACCCTGTGGTGAATTTAAGACGGAAAATTTGATATAACTCATTTTTAATTTGAAGTGTGATCCTTTCTGAACGAAATGTTTTTTGATTTACGTCAGTATCTGCTTAAAAAAAATACACGTTTTCAAAGAAAGTGTTGTATTTTTGCAATTTTTATAACAATTTGAAACAGATTTTGTCACTGAGATGAGAGATATACCGGTTTCGGCTTTGTTTGGCCTCATCAGTATCCCATACATCTCAGTGACAAAATCTTATATCATTTCTCCATCCTTATGGTGAAAGATCTCTGAGCCTGGGAATTGAAAATGGTATTCATTTCGATGATTACTATTTTGAATTAATCTATGTTAAAAAAAATATCTTGATGTTGCTGGAAACATTGAGAAACACTTCTTATTTGTTTCTTCAGTTTTATAGCTTTTCTTTCTTTCATGGAATCTGGGATCAAAGGCACGGCTTTTTTTTCTGTAAAATCTATTTTTTTTTATTCTGTGACAAGAACCAATACTTGGAATCGAAGTGATGGGGAAATACCGATGATTTTACAAATAGCCAATATTCAATAACGTGTATTTTTAATTGTTATTCTTGAATTTTTGAGGTTTTTCTGAGACAGGGGATAAGCCTTTTCATTATTTTGCTGTTATTTTGCTATTATTAATAAGTTGATGAGAAAATACAAAGTTTGGACAAAAGAGTGCTTTTTCCATATGACGAAGAAAAAATTACTTAATAATATATCTTTTTGATTTTAAGGAAACGTTGAACAAAGGTTTCGAAATATTCTCACTTTTATAAAACCAACTAAATTTTTCTATTTGACTCACTACATGATCTTCACCTTGGAAATAAGAATGGTTCGTAATCACACCCCAAAATGAAGGGGCAACACGAAAGGATTTATAAGCTGCCAATTTCACGAAAGCAAACAACCCCATTGTTCAAGAAAATAATAACATCAATTCTCGGATCAACCCTCTAATGACGCCGAATATGTGGCCTTGCCGTATCCGGCTACACCCTCAATTTGAATGTATACGATCCAACTTGAAAACCGGAAACAGGTAACGTGTCGCATTTTCCCGAATATCGTAAATGGGGACGTAAAACAAACGTCTAGTAAAAAGCTCCGTGGTGAAAGGTTGGTTTTCTAAAGGTTGGTGCCCACGTTGGCGACATCTGCGATATTGAATCGACTTCATTTCGTTTGATCTGGTCCTTGAATCTTACACTTTCAGGCAAGAACGGAATTTACTGATTTAAATGACGATACCAATAGCAACACTCAGTTGATTTTTCATTCAAGGGCGAAGAATATAAGGATGTACTCATATCTGGGGCATATTGAAGTTCAAGCATTACCCGAATCAATGATCTTGTAGTCTGCTGTTTAAGTAACCAAGAACCAACTTTTCTGGTTCAAGATTTCTTGCTGACTACGACAAGTGGGAAAAACATTACACAACATATCTTGATCGAATCAAATTCGTTTTTTCAGTTACTATTTCCGGCACAGTGATGCTCTGATGACATTTATCTAAATTCATTATTCATTCAGTAGTTCCTACACTAGGATATTATATACCTATTCATTATATATGTAGTATGGGTATCAATGTTTGTTGAGGAAGTCAGAGAAATGAGGTTCAAGTCTTGTTTCGCTAGATGACTCACCTCTCTAATAGTAATACCAAGATGTATAGTCCTTCATGGTGTTTGTTTATAAAAATGTCAACCTCAGTTTGAATATTTACCGGTGGTTTCTGTATGCCGAGATTGGCCATCAAGTTGAAGTTGAGTTTTAATTCCATATTGAGCTTTCATGAAAGGAAACTGGTCTCGCTTTGGTTTAATCTCCATACGGGAATTCCAATAATTCGTAACTCATTAAATTATTAACAATAAAAATCCATTTCTGAAAAAAAATAGAAAAGGTTGATTTTAGATAACTGGTGTCTATTTGTATGGTTATAACAGAATGACAGAAGATGAACACAAAAAACCTATATCTTGATCAGTTAGAGGTTGGAATCCAGGATTTTTGGAGGTTCTCACAACTGTGAAGTATATTACGCAACCAAGAAATTTCGCTAATATAATTCAGCAAGAACATGTATATTTATTTCTTGAACTTTTTTTTTTTAATTCATTACTATTCACTATATCTATTTTTTAATTTGTTTCTAATATGAAAAGGTGCATCCTCTGCTCATTTGGTTAATAATAATAATATATACATCCTTGTCTTGACTCTTGTGATACGATTCCATCTATTTGGAGCAAGCCGTCTACTCAAAAAGGCAAATGTGAATGCGGCAAATCTCTGCTTCTCTACCATACCCAGATGGGATTTTATATTGCCCGGAAAAGTGCTAATCATCCATTGCAGAAATATGTAAAGGAAACCTCAGATGAACGTACATGGTTCAAATTTGAAAACATCAAATATGGATTATCTTCTGAATTTATAATAAAACTTCACAAGTTTTACTGTCTCATCCAATAAAACTAATACATGCTCTAATAATGAAATTTGCACTTTCAAAACGAAAGAAAATATCAATAGGTAGTCTAAAATATCCTGAAACTTTCAGATAATAATATATTCAATTCCAGTGTTCATTGAATCAACAAGTTTTTCTCCCATATTAAATTTTTTTCCGAGACTGAATTCGTCACGAAACGGAGACTTTTTACCGTCTGAGCTGTGAAAAATGTTGCAAAGATATAAGGTGGCTTTCAAACTTGATTGTGCGATTAAAAAAACTTTACGTCAATTCGAACCAATCGAATCACTCGTTTTGAAATTTGCTCCAATTAATTGAAGGATACAATCAAAGTTTTGAGAAACCGGCCCATAGAGAAAGAAAGAAAGAAATAAAGACGTGGAGTTATTTGATTTTAGAAAGAGGTGTATATAGATATAGAGATCTGGTGTCAGGCAATGATTAAATGTAGGAAAAATCCATCACATTCCTTGACAAAATCTGACACGTGTGTACCCTCCTTAACGTATGAGTAAACATCACATACGAAAAAATACCCCAGAGCAGAAAAGGATTTTTATAACTTTCCACGGGCTGGAATTGAGTAAGGTTTTAAAACTTGTTGTTTTTACTGACGTGAAAATACAGATTAACTCATGCCTTGCCATGCAGATTTTATTGGTACACTCATCTTTTTATTTTCTCTGAAACCACTTCCGTGAAGTTTTTGAATTGAGACGTAACATATACAAAGTGTTTGGTCCATCGACACATGTTTGAAAGGAATATTTAATAATACCTTATTTTTCGGATATCTTACCTCAACTGAGGGGAATACAGAAGGATTCAACTGTAAAATTTCTTGCACACGATCTACAAACATGTATTGTTGAATATGTTTGAAAAATTAGATATAGAACTAACACGCTTGAAAAAAATGTCAGTCCTCGTCCTTTTCTTGGACTTTTTATTATTCCCTTCACAATGCAAATATCCCCATAGAAATATGGGTCCACTGGAATCAGCTCTGGGGATCTATCAGGCAATAAAACAATTCCATTTCGTTCTATTCATCGTTGGATACGTTTCGAAAAGTGTGTGATTGATTGTAGTTATGACTGGAACAACCATGATGACATCTATCGACAATCGAAAAATAGGGCCAGATATTCATAACACTTTTTGAATACTATTCAGCATTCAAATTGATAATCAAGTATGACATAAAATATTCAGGAACTTCCAACACATATAGCTCATACAATCATCTGGATCAAATAGGCGGACAAAGTTTTCACCTACTGGTGATATTTCTTATTTCTATTATTAGGTTTCCTTTGCTTCTGCTCTCGAAATTCTAGGCTTTATTGTAAAAAAGTGGTTATTCACTTATAATTCAAAGTATTTTCCATCTCAGGCCATTACTTTATCCCATCTCTCGGGCAGCATACAAATCCTGGACATCTTTTGAATCGACCCAGGAATCGATCCAATTTTTCACTTCTTGATAAGGCCGGAAGTACTGGTCAGCCACGCCGTGCGCCATTGATCGAAACAAGTTATAGTCCGAGGGAGCAACGACGGGAGAATACGTTGGATGGGATAGGACTTCCCAATGTATTGGGTTCGAGCATTGTCATGCTGTGAAATCATTTAATTATGTCTCTCGTTGTAGGCAGTTTGTCTTTCAATGCTTGACTCAAACGCATTAATTTCGTTCGATTGCCTGTGATTGTCTTGATCAAGTTATGCCTACAATTCTGCATCTTCGGAAACCTTTTTTTTTCACCCACATGCTGGTCTTTGACTTTAAAATCGCCGTTCTTGAAGCGTTTAAAACCACTGTCGGTACATTTTTTCACTAATGGTGGCCTGACCATTTGTATTTGAAAGCATTCGATGAGTTTGAGCCGCAGATTTCTTCATATTGAAGTAGAAAATTACCACTAGCAAATGACGAGAATTTGGCAGGTAAAATGACTTGATTTATCGGGAAACACTTCATGAAGCGAACACTAATCGACGTATATTTAACATCCATTCATTTCAACAAGTACAGCCAGCTATTGCAAAAAGGCGGGAACTATCAGGATTATGTTATTTACGAATTTTCACCCATTATTTGGCTTTTGGAATTCTTTTGAACAACATTTTCAGCACCTTTGATATTTCCCAGGACTCTCAGTTATGGTTTCAATGGAAAATATGGAGAATTTTCTCCTGGTTGCCACAAAAACATAGTTAAACTACCACAAATTGGTGTATCAGGCATGAAAAGCAATATGTATATGATATGCATTCCTCAGTATTTCCAATTTCAATTTTCATTTCATCTTTGCAGGGATGCTCTGATTACTTGCGTCGTCAACACTCTCACCTCCGTCATTGCTGGAGTTGTCACTTTTGCTATTCTAGGGCACATAGCTTTCGAACAAAACGCAGAAGTAGCTGATGTAGTTAAGAGTGGACCAGGCTTAGTTTTCCTCACCTACCCTGGAGTAGTACTAGAGCTGCCGGTGCACCATTCTGGGCAGGAATGTTCTTTGTTATGCTTCTGGTGAGTCACTGATTGTAATAAGGAAATGCAGAAATGTACCCTTTTTCAACCTAGGTTTTGGGGGTAGACAGTCAGTTTTGCCTAGTTGAATCCTTCATAACTGGACTATTGGACAATTGGTCCCAGGAACTCAGACCATACAGGATGCAGTTTACAGCTTGTGTATGCGGAGTCATGTTCCTCCTAGGAATACCGATGGTCACACATGTGAGTAATGCACATTTTTCGGTTATACAAAGTTGAAAAATGAATTGTAGGAACACAGATCAAATTTTCCGGAATATTGTGAGATAACAACAGTCAAGCTTTATTTTCCATTAGTTGTTCCTGTGCTGCTCCAGTTTTGTAGCTCAGTTGCTGAAGGATTATTAGCGTGGGAAGCATTTCAGCTGTGAAAATATTTTTTATGGAGTTTATCTCTTCTGGAATTTGTTAGGACTTGTATTAATTGCTCAAACGTCGGTTCAAGAAATATCGTGTTTAGCCACCAAAAGAATATATCCATATCTCAAGTGAGGGGTGATGAAGGACTGAAAAAATACTCAACACAAATTTCTATTCGTCAGAAAAATGCTGAAATTCAAGAAAATCATACCTGGGGACATTTTTACTCATGTTCAAGATTTGAAATTCTGTCAGTTGATAATTATAATTGACATTTCAATTCTATTTTAGGGACTATGTAAGGACTCAAATTTAGCATTAAAGTTCTCTGTACAACAGCAGTTGACTCAAGTAGTCTGCCTTGGTCGAAATGAGTGACTTGACCGTTTCTCTTTCATCACGTGAGAGTAAGGTGAAAAATTAATTCGCTGTTATTAACGTTTCTGTTAAACAATAGTTCTTTTGGTTATTAAACGGCCAAGTCACTTATTTCGACCAAGGAATAGGATTTGTGAATTGAGGACTTGTGAAGATGAAGAGTGTAGAGTTAGTAGCTTTGGTTCTTTACGAGTTCTGATAACTTTTTGACAATGTTGGAAATACGGCCTCGTCTTGGCAAAATTTTAGATACATGTTGTTGGTTTGATTTCAAGTCTCTTTGTAGGTTGCTTATGACAAAATTCTTTCATTTAGTTCATTATTTCTCTAATGATAATCAAATAAAATATAATTCAATCAACAATGTACGAAGTATAGAAATATAATTTCACCTACATAGGTTCAAGGTGCGATGGTGATGTATTTGAGAGCTGCTATCACAGCCATTGCACAATGAAACTGTGATTGAGGTTATTACAGAGAAATTGTATTTAGTTTAAATACAAACGAGGCGTTTCACGAGCGCTTAATTTTCTCCTACTATTCAAAATGTGGGGGTAATTTTCCCTGAGAATTCTTCATAGGACATCGGGAAGCACCCTAACACTTTTTATGATCATCAGTGAGTGAGTGACGAAATCGAGGGTTTTTAGATGTCTATGAAATATGAAGTATAAGAGCTATGTAGTTGAAACTTTGCATGTTTGATAAATACTCCACTGGAATTATATCCTGAGAATTTTGTTCATCTACTATCTTCCAAACTCCAGTTATGAGTTAATTAATAATTGGAAACAAAAAATTTGCATGTCTGATTGAAATGATCAACGAACTTTTCACTGATGAAACACTGTCATGATATGGGAAAAGTACAAGGAATCTTCTCATATTTCACTCTCACGTAGTTTTTTTCACTTCGAAATCTACTGTTCATGCAAACTGGGTGATTCGTATTTTTCAAAATCGTTAGATTAGTAAAAATAAAAAGTGAGAAAGTTGTAATAGACTTTTATCATATGTGAGGAAAGCAATTTTCGTTCCCATAGGGAAATTGAATTGACGTGAGAAGCGAGATCACGTCTTGTTTTCATATCTATTCAATGAAATTTCTCTCCACGAAACCTGGTAGCTATCTGAAAATACACATTTCCGCCCCACCGTCCGCTTATTTTCTGAGATTACCTCACTAACTTTGCACTCTGTACAGAAAGCTGGATGGAGCCGAATTGTCTCCCGTTCTCATCTTTCCCAAACTAAATATTTGATATCTTTCCCTGTAAAGCGAGACCCCGTTTGTTTCGGGAGTGTCGTTGAAGGTGCTCCTCCCGAACCCGAAAACATTCCAGCTTCCACTAAAACGTACGAAGTTTACGAAACAATTTCGACTCCAGTTTGGCGAAAAAGTTTCTATTAACAATAAATTTAACTGAGCGTGAGGTCCCGCATATTTTAATGCTATAGCGAAAGCAAGACAGCTTTTCATTCAATTTGAATTCGAGCTGTGTTAAGTCTGCACAGGGCTTTCAGAAAAAGAAGAGAATTGTCTCAGGAAATTAATATCGGTTTGAAATGAAATCCTCATCGGATTCCACTCGAGTAATGCTGTTACTCCTGGTTTTGATTATCCGAATCAAGGAAAAAGTAAAGTAGGTATACAGTTTTTCTCGAAGACAGCCTCAAGCAGTAATGGATTAACTTTTGTGAATGAAAGGTGTCGCACACAATACAGGCTCTAATAGTGAAAAAGAAAACCGAGATCATTTTGGCTAGAAAATATATATTTCGGAAAATCCCTCGGATCCGTCAATTTTGATCCTGAACGGAAAATTTTCTACATAAAATCCTTCATCATATAATCACTAAAGTTTTCTGAGCAATGAACTGATCGAATTCGGCAAAGCTGAAACAGTTTATTGAGGGTTCCTTTCAAAATTGTAGAGCGACTGATTGTATTTAGAATGGAATCAACTGCACAAGGGAGGTTTAGGAAAAACAGGTCCTCAATCTCACCAAATTCATTGAATCAGGGTTGAAAAAAATTGAAAACGGGGACTGCATTTGTTGATTTATCCGCAGCATACGAAACAGTATGGCGCTTTTGTGGATGATGATACTTGCAATTGATTGATGGTCTTCCATATTGTTCAGTTTAAGAACCTTTTCTTTTTGATTTATATTCATGTGATATTCCGACCACTTCTTCTGAAAAATTTATTTTTGCTGATGATATTGCTCTGGCTTTACATCATTCTAATTTTCAGACAATGGAAAGTACTCTTTACGCAGATTTGGAAACCTTGACAAATTATTTTCTGAAGTGGCGTTTCTGCTTATGAAAATAAAACCAAGGTTTTCATGTATTCATTCAAAGAATCATCAGAAAAATGATCTTTTTTCAAGGAATACGAACAGAAAGGACAAGGAAAGTTGGCAATCTGAATAGAATTCATGTGATTTTTTCAACAAAAATCTTAACCCATTAATGTCCACGGTACCTACTTGAGTACAACAAAATATTGAGACTTTTTAAACATCTATTGTCAAATAGCCCAAGTTAAACGTTCCATTACTTGAAAAATAGTAGAGGTTCCCGATTTATCCCAGTTGATTCCTACTTTTTCTGTAAATTAGATTTTTAATTTATATTCGTTAGATATTTATATACTATCCCAGTTTCCGAAAATGTATGTTTCATATATTTATTTCATTTGGGAAACCGGTCGGTATTAATGGTTTAATACTGATCCTTCGATCGAAGTTCCTGGATTCACAATTAACTGGAGAATATGTAGTAGAACATGTCATGAACGATGCAACAGCATGCTTTTCAGAAGGAATTCGGTTGTGAACCCTAGTTGGGAAAGTTGGGGAGACAATAGTCATAGACATCTTATGAAAAGTTGTTCCATTTATTAATTTCAAGGTGGTTTCGAGGCTGTACCTGAAGTGACGAATGTATTCCTGAAATGAAAAAAACAATTTAATCTTTTATAAAAATTGGAACTACCGAAGACGAAGCATTTCACGAAGCCAGTTTCTGTGCAAACGAATTATTGATTATTAACTCAGAAACCAGTCTTTCTTCTGAACGGTTTCAATTATTTCATTTTCGGTCATAAATTCAAGTTTCGTGAAGTTTAACTTGAATAGTGAAGAACACAATATTATGACCTTCTTAGGAGTAGTTCAGTATTTAATTGTGAATTGGTCATCCAGCATTTCAAAAGAAATCAATTGGAATTAGTCGTGTGACAAGCTGCTTACAGACATGATGAATAGATGGTTCAAATATTGAGCCACATTAAATTTGTTTTTCTTTCAGGGTGGAATGTACATCTTCCAGTTGATGGACTACTATTCAGCTAGTGGAATATCGCTCCTTTGGGTTTGTTTTTTCCAGACTGTGGCACTATCGTGGGTTTTTGGCGTTGATCATTTATGCGACTGCATTGAACAGATGATGAGTATACGACCGAACTGGTTCTGGAAGATGACTTGGAAGTTCATATCTCCAGCGTTGATGTTCGTAAGTGCCAATCATTAACTTCACCTCTTCGTCCTCAAAAAGTCCCGACATTCATACTTTTTTGTAAGTCGAATTGAAAATGAAGAATATTTGAAATTTTCATGAACTCAAATGATTTCACAAAGTGAACTCTTTATTTATCGATTTTTTTCCAAAGTATCAAATTGACAAGGTTAACTGGGATATTAAAATCAATAAAAAATCTATTTCTCTTTCTTTGGAGAAATGTACTGTTAATTATTTTATATATGAAAATGTAGAACATCCATCAATACTCAATTTTGAATATGATAAACAAGGAAATCGACAAAATCCATCAATTTTGTAAAACCTGAAATCATTAAATTGAAACAGATGGCACCGAAAAAATATTCCATATTAATTTCCAGTAATTCAGAGGGAATATTGATAACTAAACATCTGCCATCAAAGATGTTGTTGGTTTTGTTGTCATAAGATTCATAATTCAATAATTTTCTACACATGCTGTGAAGCTAGAAATGACTCGCATTTTTTGATTAACTCACTTTGTACCCTCACGTGAATGAAGTGAACTCCTATTCATCCATCAAAACAGACTTGGCAAAACCGTACCAGAAATATCCGTCTAGTAAAAAAGTATAGACCTGACATATAATAACTAGGATGAAGCTCTCGGCAAGATTGATGATCTCGAAAAAAAGTCTAGGATAACATGAGCTCTGGATGATTGAGCGGTTGGATCGTAATGTTATGAACATCCTTACTATAATTGGATATACAATAATTGCACATCGTAAAATTCGATGCATTCATAACGAGAAATCGGAAATACTCCCTCCATAATTAAAAATTGATTCGAATGAATGACGGGAGAATGTGATGTGTTTCTTCTGAAAAGTTATTGTGTAAAAAACGAAAGAGAAATATGAACCTTCCTCATCTCTATTGAAATATAATCTGGGGCGTTTCTGAGTTTTTCTCGAAGTTTTATAAGGTTTACTCCCCCAGTCTCTGAAACAAAAATCAATCAAAATCTATTATTAAAAAAAATTTCTGATTGATTATTTTTTCAGACCACCCTGTATAATCAAGAAGCGATTCGTATGAATTGAGGAAAAATGTCATGTGTTTTCTCTGATTAGTTATTGTGTAAAAAGGAGAGAGAGAAACAAGAACCTTCTTGACATTTATTGAAATAAATTATAGGAGATCTCTGCATTTTTCTGAAAATTTTCTAGGGTTCTTCTTCACCAGTCTCTGAAACAAAAATCAATCAAAATCTATTACTAAAAAAATTCCTGATTGATTATTTTTTCAGACCACCCTGTATGATTAAGAAGCGATTCGTATGAATTGAGGAAAAATGTGATGTGTTTTCTCTGAGATCTCTGCATTTTTCTGAAAATTTTCTAGGGTTTTTCTTCACCAGTCTCTGAAACAAAAATCAGTTAGAATCTTTTGCTAAAAAAAATTTTATAATTGGTTCTTGTTTCAAAGACTAGGAGAAAAACCCAAAAAAAAAAAATCAGAAAAATGAACCAGCTTCATATCGAGTTATCTACAAGTCATTATATGGTGAGCGGTTCGAATGGTTTCAATATCCTTCAACTTCTTATTCATAACCCCAATTTCAAGATTTACTTCATATAGAAATGATAAAAAAATTGGATTTTTCGTATGATATATTTTTCTTTTTTTTTGGATTTTTCAAATATGCTGATACTGATAGGTTGTTTCAACCTGAGTGCGATCGGAATGAGAAATTTGAAAGTAACAGTCAAAACTCATTCAGATGTAAAATTTCAGATTCTGTATCAAACAAATCATTAATTTTTAAAGGAACTCATTGTGAAACATCAAGAGTTCAATGGATAAAATAAAAAAAATAAGAAAGTACTACTGACAACCCAATCTTGGCTTGTTTTGTGTCCGATTATAAGTTAGATTACAGTTTGCATTTGTTATTTTGTGCCTTTGCTTCGGAAAATCGACTATTAAAACTCAGACACTTACAATTCTTTACTACTTCAAGAACATCTTAACAAAGAAATATGCATTGTATCTCTCTGTGATGAGTTTGAATATGTGTCGCGTTGGCAATAGATGTGGTGGTATCATGTTAATTTTTTTATTCACATGTTCATAACCAGGAAATCATGAGCATTTCTTCTATGTCCATCGGATATTTTCTTAATTATAAAGCCAGTTATTTGGGACACTATACCAATGTAATGTACTAATATCAAACTGCGATAAAACGAATATGAAAAAGAAGAAGGGAAAAACTGCTTCTCTGGAGCGATTCTAGATATACACAATCTTCCTGATTTCAGATCTATTAACTCAAGCTTCTTAAACTTATTCGTTTGATGCTGGGCAATGAATAAATGAAATATTTCGTAGCTTTCAACTGAATCACGATTTCAAACTGGTGTATACCTCCTCACAATTTGACGTTTCGTAATGCAATCATGCCATTTTGCTCTTTTTAAAAATATTAAATGATAATCGCTCAGAACTGTCCCGCACGAAAGGAACTGAATTATTCATGATTGATCATATTCCACTTCCATTTGCTGTAACAGAATAATCTGATTGAAGAAACTACTGGCGTACAATTTTGAACGACGGAAATGGGATCTCGGCCAGTGAGGAAGTGGATTCTCGATGAAATGACTTCGAAAAATGAATGCTTTTCGGATTCAACATAGGTATACACGAGTCAAGAGTTGTGCTAGTTATTGCTTTGGCGGATAGTACTGATTGAGAGTTATTGACCGAATCTAATACGGGAATGATCGTTCAGACTGCATGGCAAAAGTTGACTGCGCATTCTTACTGCAAATTTGGAGACAGGTTTTATATACAGGCTGCTTTATTTCAAAACAGAAAAACTTGAATGGTGGACAGTGGTGACTAAGGTGATATCAGTTTCATATTCGATTTATGTCACAGAGTTTCTATGTTTCTCCTCCTTCTTATCATGAAGGCAAGCTGTGTTAATGAAAAAGTTCTCATTCAACCTCTTACCATGCCTGTTTATCGAAGTTTTCAAAACCTGTAAATCTCGACAGAGAGAAATCAATGTTAACAACAAAGTTCCATGTATGATCTCAACTATAGCCTCCTCAAATACAAGCGATGCACACAAAAGTATACTGGGTCTCCGGGATACTATTAGGTATATTAGATATTTATGTTTACGTAATTCATATCAGAAGATTTACAACCCTCAGTAAAAAGGCTCAGAGAACGAGACTGCCACAAAGAATTCACTATCAACGGTTTTTTTAAAATATTTCACAAATGTAACAGCAGCTCACTGTGTAAATATACCCAAAATGAAAATATTGGTCTGTCACTAATTCAGACATGCTTCTGAAACTCATTGTACTATTAAAAACAATTTTTTCGAAAACGTAAGAGAAAAACCTAGAATAATTATTCGTCTATACTTTTCAATGTAACTTGGATCATAGTTCTTGAAGATTGGTTGGTAGTTCATATTTTCATTGAATACCGATGAAAACTTACTTGCATATGCATATAAGAAGATTCAACATAAATGATAAGCTATCTGTTCAACTATTTCTATAAATTTTGAACAAATATAGTCCGTTCCAGTACAAGGTATCCCAAATGACTTGATTCTGGCTGTTTCTGGTACTTCCAGATTAGATAGCTTAAAATGTTGGGAAGAATCCTCGGCTAAATTTTCGTGAAAACCCTACTAGTGAAAACGATATCTTCATCTGCTTAAAAGATATAACAAAATTTTGATATTTTATCGATTTCGAAGATGTGCCATAACTTTTTCATTTTCGAATATATCTGAAAGAGATTTGAAACTTCCAACAAGCACTTTTCGACTGGAACACATTATTTTCAATTTTTTTATCTATGATTTTTTTCATGATAGCTGAAGAAGAATGCGGTCGTATTTGAAATGAAGAAGTGTTTTTTTCACCTTTGATAGTTGATTTAAAAAAACTTGAATATGGCGTCTTATTACCAGTGAGAACGTGCCTCCAAAAAGTTTTAATTGTTTTCAGATATTCTCGTTAACAAAAAAGTTATGGCACATTTTCGAAATTGATAATATATCAAAATTAAATTGAAGATATCGTGAAACCATTTTCACGAATGGTATTTTCACGAAAATCGAGCCCAGGACTCCTTTCAACATTTTTTCCCATCTGGTCCAGAAGTACCAGAAGCAGCCAAAATGAAGCAATTTGGGAAGCCCTGTTCGCTTCCTCATTCTCTATAATTCAATAGCAAGTCTGACCTTATAATCTGCAATTTATATTTAATATTGTTTAGTTTTCTATAACAAATGCCTATAGTCAATGTTCGCTTGCTTGCATGCGGAATGCAAGCGATACCAATGCAAGTTCACCTTCAGACATACATTTTAACGAGGACATTTTGGGGGTGCAGAATGTTTTCTTTATAATGTTTAACAATAAAATTACTTGCGGAGCCCTGTACCGATCAGACTGATTCTCAAATAAATCATTCCCACACCGCAAATATTGATAATTTCAAAGTTGAGTTCTGATCTTGCTTCTCTCCTTCCAGATAATATTGATCAGCCAGTGTATGCAGTTTAGAACTCTCTCATATGGCGATTACGAGTACCCGATTTGGGCTAACGTTATTGGATTATGTTTGAGTTTGGCCTCCATGATGTGGATTCCAGTATATGCCATATATTTCGTTATAAAGGGCCCAGGTTCTTTATTGGAGGTAGGTGTAGTAAATAAAAGAGAGGTTCGGAAATAGCAGTGAGCGGTCTCTAGTGGAACAGAGAAACGGGGAGATTAAAGTTTAACGTACACCTTCCAGAAGATATTCTGAGATTTTCGCTCATTGATCGTTATTCGAGTTATACGACGTACTACAGCGTAACATTTAGATTGATAGACTTGAGTTATTTCGAAAATTTCAATGAAAAGCAGGAGGTCACTGACACAGCACAAACACAAAATCAAGAAGGGTTTAGTGGATATTGCATCATCATATATAAAACCCAGAATTTCAATCCACGTGAGATGAGTTTTTTAGGGATTAGTTAATAAAAATGTTGTTCTGTTCGTTGAATACAAATAGGAATATTTAGTTCAGAACTGCGAGATGAAGTTTTAATAATGAAATTTATGATATCCTTCGTGAAATGCGAATTTTCAGAAGGGAGGGACAGCAAACCCCTATAAGAATTATTATCGGAATTAGTGAAGGACCACTGGCCACAGTGCAATCACATGAGCGTTATGTAAACATTTCGACATGAAAAAAAATGGTGGAAAGTAGTCGCTTGCTACTCGTTTTTAGAGGGTCTCACTCGAAATAAAATCGTAAATATTCAGGAGATAGGATCAAATGGTTGGAGGCTTACGTTACACCAGGGTTTCCTGGAATAACTGGATATTTGATGGGGAACAGCAGTGCAAATCGAACAAGGATATAAATACGAATAAAACATTCCAGATCCCAATTCGATGAATGTCATAAATCAATATAAGTTAGACTTGGGGCGGATTTATATGGAATATTTCGGAAAATAAATCTATTATTTCCTGGAATTGGTCCACCATTGCCATTCTGACAAAACTTTGATGAATCACAGAAGGAACTGAAATTTGTTCGTTGTGATTTAAAAATACGAAATGTGAAATGAAATTTATGAGGACGGAATCATTCTCATCGAGCAAAAGTTCTGAATAACTGACGTGGAAATATTTCAGTTAGTCGGATTGTATGGCGTATGATAGCCCGTCATTAACATCTGCTATCACTTTGGATTGCTTGAATTGTATCTGTATCAAAATAGTGGATAGGAATTTCACTGTGTCTAGGGAAATTACTAGGCACCAGGTAATTTGATGGAATGTTTAATGAGTAGATGAATGAAAATGAAAACACTGATAACGAAAAACTCGGGATTTCAGTCACTGAACGCACTTTAATGAATGTGTTCGTCTAATGAATTCATCTCAACTTTTCCGACTGGTGTCCGTCTGAAAATTGCGTCTAATCAGTTCTTCTGAACCGCGTCTGAAAAGATTCCGTCTAACAGGATCTTCTGAACTGCGTGTAATTAATTGTCAACGTTCTTATCGTCTCTTTTGAAGTTCTCTTATCGACTCCTTATTTTTCTTCAAGTACCCCTTGATCTTTTTTCTCCGCTAGATCTAGGAACGAATCAACACCTGCTAACACTCAAGAAATCTTGCGTTTAGCGTCAAGTGCTTCTGGTATACCCCGTAAATGGTTCACTTAAGTCCATGGCCGTAGACAAAAATTAAAAACAACAATATAAACTAACGTAATATTAAATGAAATCGAGCATCGCTCAGGTAAATGCAGCAAAGCCAACGTAAGCTCATAATTCCTAATCACATCTTGGCTAATTGCTTCTCTAAGGTCTAGGAATATTATGGGCCATATTGCAATGTTTCCGAAACTCCTTAATTCACCCTTCAACCTATCGAAGTTTCGGAATGATTGCACGCGGAGTGAAACAAAATGACGTGTATAATGCATAGTGTTGCCATATTGACTCACTGATTCGGAATGTTGTGTGACTCATAATCGTGATGGAAATGAAATATCCTGTCTTGCTTCAGGTCACGAAAAATGAAATGACATGTGAAAAGATGATCTGTTGAACGACCAAATTTTGAAGTCAAACCTGATATTTTCTTTTTGCTTGGCTAAACCCCATTCAACATGATGATTTGAGATAGTTATCATCATAATAAAACATCTTTAATGGTTA
The DNA here is from genome assembly GCA_038502775.1 of Hippodamia convergens. Classification (NCBI taxonomy): domain Eukaryota; kingdom Metazoa; phylum Arthropoda; class Insecta; order Coleoptera; family Coccinellidae; genus Hippodamia; species Hippodamia convergens. The sequence continues at coordinate 10,367,435 of CM076611.1, read as the reverse complement.
ATTATATGTCCTGTGAATGAATGTAGACGACAGCTGTCGAAGTTTGAAAGCTGTGAAAAGTAGTAAAAAATTACATAAAACTTCTCGGTTTTCATAGAATCTATATGAAAATATGGCGTTAATTTCGCTCGGAATCAACTCGTTTGACTTTCATCATTATACTTCGGCCTACGCCACAATCTCCATATGTATGAGAAATGAATATATTTTCGTTGTATAACAATAGTCCCCTTCTTCCTATAACAAGTTGATTTATAAGCATACTTAGATGGAAAGAGAAATTATTTGTGGAGGGAGGGGGCACAACTTATCGAATTCTGAGGTGACCGCCCCAAAGTTTAGTTAGGTAGCTTTACACGAATTTTTAAATTCAGTAATTCAGTAAATTCGGCAATTTATCGTCTATCAATTTCTTCTCATTCAGAAAAAATGGCAAATCCAACTTTGTTCAACTTGAAGGAAAATCAAACCACCTATAGTGGTACCTTCATCTCTACTCAGATAACATATTGGAATTTGATGAAAATAGCAAAAAAATAGTGATAGCAGAATGCCAGTTCCAACTTTCTTCACCTTGAGGAAAAATCTGAAAACCTCGTTGCAAAAAATAAGTATATTGTGAATTTAAGTTATTAGGTTGTACCTTCTTCCTTACCTGGGTAACATATTCAAAATAGAAATGAAAAAGAAACTTTCAAATTTATCCTCGCCCGTGAGAAAAATTAACTTAAGGAATTAAATATCAGAGAAATCTTGAAAGACATCAGCGTGACAGGGAATATCTTCATGATATCCATCTATTGACTCAGACAAACAGATTCTTAACAAATTGATTCACAGTTGGATCTGAAATGAAAAAAGACAAAAGCAGAAAAAAAAACAATTATTTAGAATTAATTGAATTATTTTGAAATTGACCACCCATTTCAGAAATATATATGGTATCATGTATAGTTTTGAGACCATTTTTAAAAGATGTTCCATTATATCCTCAATTTCTCCACATTCACAACTAGGGCTCTCAACTGAATTCTATCGGAAGAGCATGCTGTTGCATCGTCCATGGCCTATTCTAATACGATTTGAAACATACTAATTCTCCTGGGAAAGTCAAAACCCGATTGAATGAAAACATTTTGAAGGTGAAAGGGGTTTTCACCTTAGATGACCTAAATATCTTTTCACATTGCCGAAAAAACAATGATTCTTTTCGATAAAAATTTACTCATTGCAGATTGTATCCGTCGTAATCGTTTACCGAAAACACCGTTTACCTAAAATTGAAGAAATGTTGGGTGTAACACACTGTATTGTATCTACCTAGTGTAGGAATTCGAAACAGAAACTACACCATGAATATAAGAAAAATGATATATCACGTATCTGTCATTTTTAAAATCAGAACGAGTTATGTCAGAACGATCTTAGAATGAACACGCTCATACCCGAGGCTCCGCTAGCGTTATATTTCAATTTAAAACGGTACTGATAGGTCCACAACTCCACATTCTTAACCACGTATCGAAAGAGGGACAGCACGTGTATACTTGACAAAACGATGTCGCGTATAGATCCAATAATTTCTTGCTCAAATTCACACTCGTTTAACCTACTGTAACTTTCAAAGTATCCATTGAAAAACTATACTGTAAAAAGCATTTTTCATCAGGAATAAATTCCGCAGATGACAGTCATATCCATTTTCATATTGATTCATTCCATGCCAGTCAAAAGCACTCTTCAAATTGGCCATTATTTTGGATTGAATTGAAAATGTTAAAAATGGCTATCGTGGGTTATCTTCGGCAGTTAGAAATTTATCGTTGCGGATTTTTTTATAGAACTTTTCGAGTACTACAAAATTGTCTGTGACCATGTTTCTCTATCTCTCATAGTTTACGCAGCGTCGCCCGTAAAAGCCGGAAAGTACCAGGAGTTTTCATGAAAAATCGATATTTTTTCTTATTTCTTCGTTATATAGCGACGAACCCTACATGAAAACCTCCCAAAAGAAATTCTCTACAATACAGTGAAAGTCTCATCAAAAGCGGTCATATGGTTTATTTGTCCATAAAGGACAAATAAACACAAGGACATTCCCATATATAAAATTAGTATGGACTACTCGAAGGTTTAGTATAAGAACTGATTTATTTTATTAATTTAATAGGTCTAAAAAAATCGAATGTATAATCTAGTTGGGAAGCTGAGTCCCTTGGTGCACTGTTCTCTGTGAGTAAACTACATCTGGCAAAAACCAAGCACTCGGGTGAAAAAAATTCATAGCACCAGAAAATATCTAATAGTAAAAAAGGGAAATATTGAGAAATGTATTATCATCAAAGGCGTCGCTGTCCTATTCCACTGTTAAGTGTGGCAGTTGGCCCTTCACGGTAGTGGACACTTTCTCTTTCATAACAACGGCTCCTCATTTGTTCCCCCCCTATTTCCATATGTGTATACGTTCTAACGAATTATCTACGAATAAAGTTAAACTTCTGAGTTCGACGGAAGAGAATTTCTTGACATTGATTGATAAAAAGGCTGATTTTTGTGGGTGCTCAAGGATAGGAAGCTTCAAGAGGTGAATTATTCACCCTTATCTACTGCCAAGAGGATTACTGGAAGAAACTAAGTTCGAACAGTGAAAGTTAATTTTGGATTCAAATAGATCCAGAATGAGCTCCACTGCGTCTTATCAAGTTGGACGTACTCTTTTAGAAGGTTCTTGTAAGTTTTTATTCCCTGTTTGATTCATATCGAGAGCGATATAACCTATTCGATCGTTTATCTCCTACGGATTGAGCAGTTCTTCATCATACTTGTTTCTGAAGCGCTGTTCTCATAGTATGGTTTTTTCTGCGGGGGGTATCTTGCATCATTTTGCTTCAAGGACTTCCCTGGTGAGTGAAAAGTATAATTCATTATGCCTGTATTCTAAGGTTGGGGAAAATATTCGAATCATGGAATTTATAAGATCATTCGTATCTATATTGATTATAATAAGGATTATGGCCATCATGAAGGAAGTATAATAATATAACATCGGAGAGGGTTTGAGGAAGGAAGAAAGCATTGAAAGAAACCTTAATTGAAAAATTATGGAAATTAATTCGAAGGCAAGGATATTCGAAAACATAATATGTAAGAAGTGGTTTCAAGAAATCTGTTACCGTAGACAAAATGAGAGAAACTGAACTCATTGAATTCAAGACCATATTAAATCCTCAACCTCTAAAAACTAAGGACAGCCAAACTATCATTCAAGGACTGTGTTTATTGATATTTAAAATTTGTTTGGTGACATATTGTTTGAAATTTCTTGTTTCAGAACTTCCGGAGTGGTCTCAAATCGACTGTTAAGGCGAGGAAAGTGGCACAGAAACAGAAGGAAGTGCTCGCTTCTCTTCCAGTAACAGAAAGCAACGTCAGACTTCTTATACCTAGCAGTAAACAGTGTTTGAGTGAAGAAACGTAGTTTCATTTCGTATTGAAGTAGACAGATTTATTTCACACTCGTGATGATGAATAAAGATACTGTTGCTCATAACCGATTATTTCTCCTATATATTTCCACATTTCAATCAGGGTAAGGTTCATTGTTTGTTACTAGGGAATAGCTACGGACTTTCAAGTCGTAGTCTATCAGATTTTCAATTTCTATTGTTCAATTTTCAATTGAATATTCAGACAAAGTGTTTTTCTCATCATAATGAAATTAAGATTTTGTCTGACCAAGGAGTCTGATTTAGATTCCGAAACGTTACAAAGCTTAAAAGTGTTGTTTTCTTATTCATTGTAAGACAACAATTTTTTGAAATGATTTGACTTCCAATAGAATATTTCAATTGATATTTGCTTGTTGTCTATCAGATTTTCAATTACTTTTGTTCAATTTTCAATTGAATATTCAGACAAAGTGTTATTCTCATCATAATGAAATTAAGATTTTGTCTGACCAAGGAGTCTGATTTAGATTCCGAAACGTTACAAAGCTTAAAAGTGTTGTTTTCTTATTCATTGTTAGACAACAATTTTTTGAAATGATTTGACTTCAAATAGAATATTTCAATTGATATTTGCTTGTGATGAGACTTCCCTGCTCCGCGAGATTGTTTAAGAGAAGTGGTATTAAGTATGTTTTATGAAAAATGGTTTTGTTTAATTCAGGCAGATTCCTCTGATTTAAGTGTAATTCTGTCAATGTACCATACACAGTTTTTAGCTATCGTATTTGTCTCTCGATAAAAACTGTCTTAGGTGATTCAAGTTTGAAAAAAAATGAGCTGGGTCCCATGTCGACAAAAATGACGTTCATCGGTAAGTTAAGTTTTATTAATAAGATTCAGTGTAAAATAATTTTAACATAAATTATTAACGCTACGTGTTTTTTATATCATTCTATTTGAAAATTAAATTTTCTGTGATCGGTATTTTTGAATAGTTTCAAATATAATGCAGCACTTTTTTTTAGATTTCCTTGGGATACGAAAGAAGCTATGGAATGGTTCAAGATAGGAAATAACGAATATCGAAATGAATCCAGGCATACTGATTTCTTCCAATGATCTAACTGAAAATTGTTCGTTTCATACCTCTTTCAGGGTAGTTGTATAACGAGAGATATTTTTATTGAAGCAGATAGGACTTTAGTCCACGATTTAAAATTCTTGGAACTGATAATGAATATATCCCTCCTGTCAAAAACTTCATGTAAATAGAATGCAATTATCGAAAATTACAGCGATAGTTGCATTGTAGAGAGCGAAATATCCCTGCGATAATTGCTCTGCTTGTATCCATAGCAATTTCGGGAAATATTCACTCGAATTACACTCGTGCATCAGAATGATCTGCTAATTCTGCATTCAAGCGTGTTGTCTTTGAAAAACCGTATTCGATCATTTTCATTATTGGAGAAAGAGCCCGACACCGAAGGTCCAAAAATGAAAATGAACTCATGCAGTTTTCAGACAACACGCTGTCATGCAAAATTATCGGTAATTACTTCCGATAATTTCATTCAGTTTTCATACAGTGAAAATATTTTATATCATGCTTGCAATTTTCAGAATATATACATAATCAGAATCCGTCACGGACGGATGATATTTTGTGTTGGTGAATATTTATCGAATAATGATGTTTGTGATTCCAATGTTCTCGAAAGTCCAATCAATTCATACGATTCACGTGGAATAGGATCTAAAAGTCAGTCTTTCAATATTACAAAAAAACTGCATTCAAATATGATAACAAAAGAACAACTATTCAGGACCAATGACTCAGATCCTCCTGCCCGAAAAATGATAAAAATTACTATTATTCTGCACTGAGAGTAAAAATTAAATGGAACCGCAAACAGTTGGCAGCCATTTTAGTAGACCTTCTTGGACGTCTTTATATTTCACTAATGCTCCTTTTATTTTCTTATTTATTGAATGATTTGAACAGAAATTATGATTTGGCTTGAAATAATGGGGACCTATTCCATCAATTTTGAGTTCAAAAAAACTGTTGTCGTTCGGATGCGCCTTGAAGAATAGAAAATAGCACGGTCACAGCAACCCAATGAGCCGTTTCGACAACTTCCAATATAGGACAAGACGGAGGAGGCAGTGTCGGCGTGTCAGGCGATTTGGGGATTTAATCTGCCATGGTGTGGACGTGTTCCGCATCTGCAACCGCCGACAACTTTGTAAATTTATTGGCTCTTATTGCGCATAATTTATAGGGTCGCCTTTATTGCCCCGAAACGGCTTTTTCACGCTTATTGCGTTTGGATTTTCCCAAATACACCGGATAAAGGAGGAAGATGCCGCTTTGGATAAGTCGCGCGGGCGATTGTTGGAGGTGATGAAATTGTGAAATGGCTCACTGGGAACATCTTGATAAGACGCGGTCTGTCGTAACGCTGCTTTCTTCCTATCCAGACAAAGGTTTGCGAACTACATTGAGGAAATCGGGGGAAAACACACGTGGAATTGCTGATATTTTATCTTTTGGAATGTCCATTCTAACCATAAAAAGTGGTTTGTTCTGCAGTTCTGCAATTCACTAACTTTTCTGAATATTTGTCAGAATGACAATTCTCGGAATATGTCGTAGTTTTTGGGTCTGAAAAATATTCTGTTTTCTTGTGTTATAACATGTTTGGTTTTTCCTTGGGAGATGATTGCCTTTCATTGGGGTCCCGTAGCGGTCTTCAAACATCTGAATTGCCGAAAAATTATCACCTGGAAGGTCATATCCGGTTTGAAAAACCCTAACGACCAGAGAGCAAGAATTTGTGAATTTTGCAATTGAATATCGGAGGAATTTCGAAAGACAAATTAGCTGATGAACATGGTATCGAAGTGATTCTTCTGCAAGAAACCCAAATGGCAACAGAAAAAAATCTTCAGAAAAGAGGACAGTTGAAAGTTATGTATTAATTGATTTTTCACAAGTTTAGCTTGTTATGTAGAATAATTATCAGTTCGTAATTTTCAACAGATTCGGAAAGGGGAAATTGATGAGATTTTTCATTTCTTTCAAATTTTGTGACTTTTCTGTCATGAATATTTATAAACCTCCGAACATTATTTGGCCAAGAAATCTTAATGTTGATGTTTTTTGAAGTAGCAAATGCATTTCCAAAATGCATTTGATTTATTCCGAATAATCGGTTTCTTTTCTGCTTTTGTCTCTTTTCATTTCAGTTTGAGAATTGCGAGTCGTTTTGGGAAGAATCTGTTTATCTGAGCCCATCGACGCATAACATGAGGATGATCACACTGATGACTTTCAAGATATTTTTTGACGGGAAGACAGGTTTTTTCGGCTGAGGTTTTTTCCCTTGGCTGTATAGTATCATATGGTTCTAGTGATGATGGTATAGAACGGTATGATACCCCGTTTTTTTTTACCCCAGCTTAGGAACTTTTTGTTTCAACATTTATTGTATCATTTTAGCTCTCGTTTTCATAAGAATATATAAATATATTTCTTCAATTTCAAAAGAGTATACCATATACCATAATATACTTTGTCCACAATTGTAAGCTGTCAAATTGATTCTGAAAACATTATTCATAGTTTTATTATGAGGATAAGGACTTAGGTCGATGGCCATTTGATGATGTCAATAAAGTACTGTTATCTATCTATAGTACCGACTCAAGTATAGTTTTTCGAAACTTTTTCTTTTCTACTATAAAGAGATATTCATACTCGGAATTATATTATGATATATATTTTTATAATTGTTCGGAAAAAGTCAATTGAAATACATCGAAGCGCACTATGATTTTCATTAAATTTTTTTTTTTTGATTTCCCCGCAATTTAAAACGGCACTGAAAACTACAGAAAAATCTGCCCTTCGGATGTTTTCATTTCGAGATCGTAATCGCAATGCTGAATATGTTATGACCAAATATTATTATAATTAGCCAAATTCTATAAACACCCTGTAGCATGAAAACTAGACACCCTAGCAACTTGCATTGTTCAGCAAATTACGTTTCTCGAAAATAGAGAACATGTTATATATGTTACTTTTTTCAACCTCTTTTAATTAAGGAAATGTAGTATTAAATAATGGAAATCTACAATCCTGTACATGTTGAAGAAATTGCTGGTGTATTTCGCAAATCTCCCTGAGCAATCTTCTTCTCCATCTTTATGGCCGGAATATTTCATATTACGAGCTACTTCAGATTGAAATATGGATTGGAAATCGACAAACCGGCGCTTTAATACTTCTCATAAAAATAAAGTTGAATGTAGAACAAAAAACGTATCCAGAACAAGAAAACGAATTTTTGCGTTCTTTCCCAGAATGGATATTTTCAACTATGTTGAATAATTATAATTGGACCATGGACTTATGGTATGGAAAGTGATATCTGAAGGAGAAGTCAATCATGTATTTTTCTGAAAAGTAAGGAATATTAAGTCCTGTTCAAGATACTCGAAGTGAAATATTTCAAGACGAAAAACGAAATTCAATTCAATTCAATACAATTTTATTTGCTAAGTTCATAAGGGAATTTACAATTATTTAATTACCAAAACAAACAGAAGCGGACTGTGCAGCGACTACATAAGCCGATCACAGTAGATGCCATGGCACACACTGTGTAGCACAAACGCATAAAAAATACCATATATGAGAGTTTGAGTTGTCGAATTCATGGAACAAAAAAGAAACCTTTCCCGAAGGACAAAAAAACTAACTAGGGTGCCCAAGGATGCAGAATGGAGTAAGTCGCCACTTTGGCAATTCGCACTTTCGAAAATTGATCAGTATCTAGTTTATTTTGGCGTACACAGTAAATTTCAATTGCTTTTTTGTAATTCCAAAAGTTTACCAGTTTTAAACTTTTTAAACTTTGAAAGAGAAAGCTCTACCACGTCTGGCGGCAGTTCATTCCAGTATAGCTAGCTGCGAAATAAGAGAATGATTTTTTAAACTGGGTAGTCTTGTGTTTGGCAATTTTAAATATTGAGATATTTCTCGTAATATGAACATGGTCATGTGGCTGCATCAAGTTTTTTAGGTAGGATGGTTGACCTGTCTTCAAAATCTTATAGATAAAAATATATTCATGACTTTTTCTTCTATGTTTCATGTTTAAAATAGAACGCTCGTTTAAATGTGGTGTGATATGGTTTCTGAAGGGTATATATATTTAACGAAAAACGCATACATGTATATTAATATTGAAGTGAACGTCGATATGAATAGGAAAAGTATAATGCGGTTGATTAAAACCTTCAGTTTTCATTATTCCACAAGTTGAATAAGATTACTTCATTAGTTCATCAATCGATATCGCTTGTTGTGATGAGTATATGACGATTTAGAACAGAAGTTTGCCTTTTTTCATGTTGTGGAAAGCTTCAGCACATATCCAAAAATGCAACAGAATCAAAACGCTAATTTCATTGAACAATCCAAGAATGGTCTCTGAGGAGTGTTTTCCACTAAACCAAATTACACACGAATGGAGGTTTTCGTGTTCTATATTTACATGTTTTCCAGTTTACGGGTGGTCCGATTTGGACAGGTGTGTCCGCTCAGTATTTGCACGTCACGATGGGCCTCCCTTAAGCCCAAGACCGTAATGCCAATTACTGATTAGAATTAATGAATGTTGGAAGACCTGCCCATAGTGGTCTGCCAAGTGCATGTTCGATTTAATGGACCCTCTGGTCTACCCCTGATATCCGAATTTCCATTATTTAATGTTCCTATTATAGACTGTAATCCTATATTTTCGCCGTGTATTCCGATGCTATAATTAACTTGAAATCAGTTGGAAATTTCATCATGAATAGGAATATGAAACCATCACTGAAACTATATTGTGTCAATCTGTTAGAGCATGTTCCGCTAGTGCAGATTTTTTCGAATATCAAAAGCCACAATCCTAGGATAAACATTAGAGCGATTGAGATTAATGAACATAAAGACAACATGAATAGAAAAGAAGAAACCCCCTTGATACATAGCGCCCGGATACCGGTCTTAGACAAATCGGAAACGAAGCCAATATGCAGTGGGAGCGATGGGATGATCAAATATAAAGACCCCTCTGCCCTCATTGAATGAATTTTGAATGGCGATACATAATTCTTTAGCACTTCTTCAAAATGATGATGAGAAATTTATGGAGGTTTGTCGAAAAAGTTCGATAAATTAAATGGTTCATGAAATAGACAACAACAAGTCTGTTAATATTTAAACCTGAAAGAAATATGTCAAGACGAAAAACGATAAGTATATTAGGTAATGAATTGATTTAAATTTGTATTTGTCATTATTTCATCAGCCAAATTATGTTTTCCCATTTCTCAGGGTCAGATTGACGTATGAAAAAGAAAAATTATGAACAAGAACCAAAGACCTTCTATCCCAAGTTCTGATAAGTCTATGACAAGAACCAATATGGCAGATTTAAAATACGCAGTTTAGATTCAAAAAATTTCACTTAAATATCCGAGTTCATTATTCATCTCGAAGTATTCGAATAATTCAGTACGAATCGCTGCCTTTCGGTATTGATTCCGTTGCTATTTCACCCATGGAAAGCAGAAACAACGATTTCATTTGTTGATCGATTGAAATTTCGAATTTATGCCACCGGTTAATTGAATTCCATCCCGCGCAGCAATTTTAATTTACCCGAACACGGGCATGCAAAAGTAATAACAAAGGTTTCTCCGGACAAAGCTCAATCGAAAATAAACTGTGTGGACCGTGGATGAACTAACAAGACGAAAAGATAGAAATTTGAGGCGTAAAGGATAATGGGATAATTGATGTAGCAGGGGACATAAAAGAACTCATATTTATGTCGGTTTCCGAACAGAAGGGTTACAGTGAGGGTGAGTCAAAGTTCGGACCTTTTTCGAACTTTACGGAAAAAGTCTTCTACGGCACAGGAGGAAAATTTTGTTTGAATTATGGTCTCTTTAAGTATCTTTCTTCCCCAGATGTTTTAGGCTGATCAAGAGGATTTTCTCCAGGAGTGTCTGTTAAATTGTCCTTAACTTGTCTCCTCAGTGTAATCAAATAATCGCTGTGAAAATTGTTTCAGCTTTATTTTATTTCTCCTTCACTTTCTAGAAGCAAGATTCCCCATGGATTCATCTGTTGGGAGAATTTAATTTCTGATAAGGTCTGGCGACTGCAATTTCAGATCTTCAGTAATTGTTCTGTATCCGCAACCATAAAAGTTCAAATTATATGAGGTATAAAAGGAAAAGGGAAGAATAATTCTTGAGGAATAAATTTCAGGGGTAGTTTCTTCACTCTTCGGTGTCTTGAAGGAATACAAACAAAAAGTGCTTACTCGCTAACAGGAAATGTCTTCTTTTAATCTTTGTAATTTTTTGGGTTTTTGAGAAAAATATTTTTTTTCGAATAGTGTGAAGAATTGCGCGCAAACCAGGACATACCAACTGTAAATGCGATTTATTTTTGTTTCTTCTTCTTTTGGTACTACGGTTGTTCAACGAACTTTGGAGATATCATGGTGTCTAACATGTTGACTACTATTTCTACATTGACAGTTCGGAAAATTTAGAATACTGATCTCCATTGCCTCAAAATCGTTAACAACGATGTTTTCTTTCTTCTTAGACAATCTTAGATTCCACATTTTTCCTGGCCCCTTATGATACCAGCCAAAAGATTCTAATTTGCGTCCACCTCTAAATCTTTGGCTATGCCATTGAGACGACCACTGTTGTTACTAATTATAGGCGATTGTCTATAACTATAAGAGAACAGAAAGCAAAATGTTTCATCTTCATTTGAAATTTCGGGAAAATCGATACTGGTTGACACTGTTTTCATCTTCACAAAGGCAGCTCGAGATCTCTTCATTGTCTTTCTAATTTCTACAATTGGGTCCCACTGATCATCTATGTTGCCAATGAGATACACAAATTTATTAAACTTCTCCAGCGTTGTACTATTGGCCTTGGTACCATCATCCACAATATTTGATTTTCTGTAAGTCGACATATAATTATATATTTTGTTTTGATGGTATTCGGTCTGTTCTAAAAAGGTTTTTTATAATTAAATGGGTCATTGAAATTTTAATACGATATTAACCTGACAAGGTTTATGTTATGGAAAATTTAAAATCTAATGAATCGAATTATAATGGAGCTCCATGAAATTATGAGTTTGAGTCTAAAGCCAAACTTGGTAAAAATTAATTACCTTATTCATCAGCGTACCTAATATTATAATTCCTCAAGTGTTCATTAGTGAGAGCCTGAATAAATTTTCTCTGAATCGCTGTTAATAATCAAAGGTGACAGAATGCATCCTCGTTTGATGCTTGATTCATTCTATAGTTGGTATTCTACGCGCATGGCGAGGTAACTGGTGTGGCATATAACTGGATGATGTCTTTTTTGTCAGGAAGGAAACAACAAACTGTGATTACAAAAAATGGAAGAAATTTTAAATCAGAAAGGAGTCCTGTATTGTTCCTCATTTATATAAATGATTCACATAAAGCTGTTGCTCAACTAAATTGTTATTTGAACTGTCTTCTCGTTGATTATGCTGATGATAAGAATTTCCTCATTACAGCAGAGAATTTGTAAGCTTTACTAGATTATTTAAATGCAATATCTGATTGGATTACCAATGAGGGATTAGTATTAAATGAGAGCAAAACAAATTGTGTTATGTTTCATACCAATAGAATTAACCCAATAAATATAAACAAGGTAAAGTTAAATGACTCTGAAATTAGTTTGAGTTCCGAAACAAAGGTCTTGGGATTGATTGTTGATGATGTATTATCATGGGAAAGTCATATATTTAAGTTGAATAAGAAACTGAGTTCTGTATGTAGGAAGAGAGCAATTAGAACAATCAAAAGAACATCATGCAGAGGTCACTTCAAACAAATGAATGTGTTAACTACATCAGCATCGAAACATCGAAGAATGTTTAATGTTCCTTGCGAAAAATAAGGAATATTTTAGAATGAACTTAGCATCTCACTCTTACAATGTCCGAGACTGTCACTATAAGTATCCTGTGCATAGGCTATCCCTCACAGAAAAAGGAGCTGAGTACTCATTTATGAAACTTTTCAATAAGCTGCCATCAAGAATAAGAAGAATCAACAACCAATGACTTTTCAAGAAAGAAATAAATGGGCTTCTGATAGAACTTGAGCCATATACAGTTCAAGAATTTTTGGATTCGATACTGTAATATTATTTGAGCAATCACTTTTTCACCTGTTGTTATCTTGACGAATATTTCATTCTGATATTAATATTATTATTATCTGGTGCCACTACGAGAATTCAATTGGAATTTTGCAATATCTATCTGTGACTGAAAAACAGACCGTCATTCATAGAAAAAATCTCGGCAAAAAGATCTCCTGTTAGAACAGGAAACAATAATGGTGAACCTCTGTTTTGAGTTCACCAAGATTCGTGTGGCTTTACCAGTGGAGTTGAATGTTGAGCCTTTTATGTGAGCCATTCATCATCATTGGTAATGATTCCAACAAGAGAGCAAATGTCATGAAAAATGCGCATCGTCCAGGTCCCCTCAGTGCTATTCGCAGCCCCCACGAGAAAGAGCTTATTAAAATGAAGCGGAAGATGCGAATATTAATCTGAAATCTCTATGAATATTTCACGGGGATGTGTTCAAATCGCAGTGGGATTCATCTGTGTGGTGGTCTTCTGTGTTAGTCATTTTACACTTCTAGCCCGATATAATGGACTGCCAGCGGAGAAAGTTTGGCATAAAAGGTGCCATTAACACCCAGCGCTCTCGCCGAATATGCGAGCTCATCAAATACAAAATTACGTAGATGGGTGAATTAAATCCTTTTGTGAGGTGATCCTTTGATGATGTGAATTATTACTGGCATATCGACGGGAGGGCTGCAGATTGAATATGATTCCAACAGCTAGGTACTTTCATCATGATTAAACCAGAAGGATGTTTGTCCTTGGGACCCTATCATGAAAATGAATATTCGTTGCATCTAAACAATGTTAGTTTTGCTCGCAATACATGAAGGTTGGGTCTGATTCAATTCATAGACATAGTTTTTTCTGAATATAATAATAAGCCTTTATTTCCAATAGTTAAGAAACCCCAATTACAGGTAGATATATCTCAAAAACTACCATGTAATATTGAAGAAATAACTACCAAAGACAAAATAAAGATAAACTCAATCTAAGAAGGATCGGACATAACAGATTCCTCCAAAAAGGCAGCCACTGAAGAGTGGGGAAAATCATTATGTATGCCACATCTGTTGGCCACCGAATTAAATAATCTGCACATTAATTTAACCAGTGACCTGAAACTGGCGTTCAGTCTACCCGCCCTACAGTAGAACACGGTATTACTCCTTAATCCGTCTCGAGGCACCAAAAATGAAATATGTTCCAATAATTCAGGACAATCGATTAAGTCATGCACAATTTTATAAGGTAACATTAATGCTTTTATATTGACCTTATATTCTATGGACCAAATCTACTGGGCAACGTAATGTTGTCACATCCCAATGGAGGGTAAACCCCATCTTCCCTCCAAACTAAATACTTATAGAACTTTCTTTGTACAGATTGAATTCTTTTTATATGACAATTATAATTTGGCCTCCAAATTTACTTCTAATAAAACTCTTGAATGATACAATAAAAGTATGAAAATTTTGAAATCGCCTACCATTACGAATAATGAATCCATATGTTTTACTGACCGAAGAAATGAGCTGATTCAAGTGTCGTACAAAGGAACATTGACAGTCACACAACACTCATAAATCCCTCTATTCTGTTACACGTGATAAAACATTACTATCGATATGATTATTATAATTAATCATATTCTTTTTCTTTGTATAGGACATTGAATAGCACTTAGATACGTTGAATGACAGCCTATTAATTTCACACCATTTCAAGATAGCGTCCAGTGCCTCTTGCAATCGAAGACAATCACCAATAGAGAATATCCTACAGAAGAGCTTCAAGTCGTCAGAACCATCAAGAATATCGTTTATGGAAAGAAGAAAGAGGAAAATTCCCAAATTTGAGCTCTGGGGAATGCCAGAAGTAGCACAGAACTCGAATGAGCGAGACTGCTCGATCTCCACAAAACATACTCTATCCCTTAAGTCAACCTATCTCCAAATCCGGATATGAACTTTAATTTCATCAACGAAATTCCATGATCGATTTCTTAAACACCTTTTGAAAATCAGTGCAGATTACATCCACCTGTTCAGATTTATCCAATTCATCAAATACTTGTTCAAAAAAACATACAAGATTAGTACAGGTGGATCAACTAGGCATGAAACCATGTTGATTAGGCTTAATACGGTGCTTTATGAATGGAAAAACTGGATTATATATGATTATTTCAAAAAGCTTAGAAAAATTTGATAGTACAGCAATCGGTCGGTAGTTTGTTATATCAGATAACTTCCCCTAATAGCAGATATATTGAAAACACACCAATGCAGTCCTTCACTAAAAAGTTAGGAACTCCATCCGGTCCAGCCGCACACTTATACGACAGCCTTCTAGACGCCTTAATTACATCCTCTTCCGCAGTATTTCCTTTTTCAATGAAATTGCTATTATAAACCTGATCCGTAAATAAAGATTCTGAAGGTTCTTCATACACACTAGAGAAGTGAGTAGCAAATGCGTTCATAATCTCATTAGGTCTGAATATGATAACTTTAGAGGATTAATCAAGAAAACTTAATCACATGAAAAATCTCTTATGTTACAGAAGCCCTTTCTCGAACAACTTTCAATGATAAAGTGTGAGGCTATAGAAAACCAACCAATTAATATTTTTGACGTAGTGTTCTCTAGTAACATTATTGTCCATAAGATGATGTACAATTTTTTGCTCAGCTCTGGGATGAAACTATGACATCTTCAATTTCGATACATTTGTTTGTAGGATAACCGAACAAAGAAATCTACCAGAAAAAGAAGAATAGAATAAATTAATCCAGATTGTTCCATGTGTAGTTGGTATTTGCCACAGCACATTTTAAAAGATCGACGAACTTTCAATGAAAATTACACTTTCAATGACACCCAACAGAAATAAAAAAACTGGGTTAGCCATCTTCAGAGGATTCTTGATCTAAGATTGTACTTCGAACGCTGAATTTCTGACAATAACGTGTTCGAACCGGAAGTGTTATCTACACCTCGGTTAATGGCGGGAAAAGGTGGTGAGTTTACGCGTGCGATGTTGATTGGCTCATCGCTCCCGCTCTGTATCTTTGTTTTTCTAAGATTGGAAACCAAGAGCTTTGTAAAAAAAGGTCTCAAAGCGGAGATTATTTCGAATATAAAAAGTAACTATCTCAGGCTGAACATAGAAGCCATTGAAATTTATGAAAATAAAAACAACATGAACAGAAAAAAAACCCTTTTTCTCCATAGCACCTGGTTGCCGATCAACTTATTTTCAATATATTTTCTAACATGTGATATTTGTTATAAAATAGGTTTTAATCTATTATCAGCTCGGTGAAGGTCGACGTAGGTTGAGATATTCTGCTGTAAGCATCGATTCGATTCGCGTTGATCACTCAACCGAGCATCTTTCAAACTCAACTCCCGAGGTGGAATGAATTTACAACACAAACATCATCGACCGTGGAAATCTAACAGAAGGGAACGAATAACCACGATACGGCTTGAATCAAATGTAAATTGGAGATACGAGGTCGTCTTCAGGGACCTTCAAACACATTTTTCCAATCTCGAGGATCGAATTATATTGTATATTTGCTTTGGGAACTTTCGTGCCTTGATTTATACGGTTTTGTTCCGCAATCGATGAAAGAATTTATGTTCTTTTGAGACCTGAGGCGGGAAAAATACAAGAAGAATTACTTCAACCTATTTCTATCGGATGATGGGTTCTTGCGAATGGTTTAGATTAGATGATGACTTCCGAAAATTCTTCCCAATTCAATTGTCTCTCCATCAGGAGAGATCGAGTTTTTGACACTTCCTGATTTCTCATAAGCAGGGTTTGAATAAATAGATAGGTACATAACTAAATGGATCGAAAGAAATTATGAGCTTTGGAAAGCAATAGATCTCAATCATTTGAACTATTTGGAGAAGTACTTTACTTCCACCGGTTGATGATAGGAAAATTGTGGCCATGCTATGTTATTTTTTGTTTATACTTAGTACGGTTTACAATATGAAGGGTGAGGGGAGTAGGGGTACCTCTAATCTTGATAGTTTACGTACCGAGCATTCGCACTGTCTTATATTCAGGGTCAGTTCAGATACGACTGCGATGTTCGCTTACCACGGACCTCTCTGTCGTTTATTTCCTCACTCGTCGAAATTTCAATCTTTAAAACGTACAAACCTATATCAGGACCAATGTTTCTGCAGTCAATCACACAAGTGTAATTAACTGGTTTCTTCATGCCTCTTCATACCTGGCAAGCCAGTGCCAGGTAAATAATGGACAACCCTGTGTCTGTACATTATACCTGTTTCATACTTCAAGTCGAGTACAAAATTTTCTTGGAATCAATTTTTCAAGAGATAATTAAATATATTCTGTCCAAGATTTTTCTGGACAACCTATCTTCAATATATTTTCTTATATAAGAAATTTATTATAAAATAGGTTTTATTCTATTATCAGCTCGGTAAAGGTCGGAGTAGGTTCGAATGTTTTACTATCTCCTCTCATTGATATTATTTGCTGGAGTGTGGTTCACTGATATTCTGGAATAAAAGTGTTGAAATTCGATATTCTTCAGGTAAGTCCTTACAAATAAAATGAAGCCGTGGAGAAAAATGAAGTGCATGGGAGTAAGGGCTCATTAGATCTCTTTAAAAGTTATCTTACAGGCAGAAATCAAAGAGTGAAAGTTGATGATTCTTTCGGTGACTTGTTACCTTTATCAATCGGCATACCACAGGGAACGGTGCTTGGCCCTTTTTTGTTCCTGATCTATTTAAATGATATATCTAACATAAAAAATATCCACGCACTCATCACATCATATGCAGATGACACAGCTCTGTTTTTTTTGCGGGGATTCATGAGATGGTGTCTATCGGATAGCAGAAGATTGTTTGAGGATCATTTTACTCAGGCTGTGCCAGAATCGGTAGAGTCTCAATGTTCACCAAACAAGGTTTATGACCTTCTCCTCTTCAATAAAAGATCAACCGATTGAAGAAAGAATAACGATCCATAGCTTCTCTTGCAGTACAACTTCAAGTTATTCTTGTCTAAACATAGATAGAACAACCTCTATTAAATATTTGGGAATGGTACTTGACCGGTTTCTTCGTTGGGATGTTCAAGGCGAGTGTTTGTTTAAGAGATTGGGACTGCTGACCTACCAATTTAACGAACTTAGAAATATTTTCGACAGGAAACTTTTGAGGATCGTGAATGACTCGTTGATTGAGGCAGTTATTGGATAATGCATCACAGTGTGGGGGGTTTGAGTAAAACTCTCAAATGAACAAATAAAATTTTGTACATGCATATAATGATAATTTCATTGCTTTTTTTGTTGTTGTTATTTTCTAGAATTTTAATTATCTGATTTTTTTTTGATAAATTTTAATATCTGGATGAAGCTACACAACACAAGCTTAAGCTTACGTGTCTCATCCAGACTTTTTTGTATTCGGACCTACCTGAATAAAATTTGAATTGAATTTGATTTGATCCCTCTCGAATTATCATTATCATTTTTTTTTTGGCACCTCTTTCATCAAACTGAACACTGAAACAGATGCTGGTCTACACTGCCGAAATATTAAAGAAATTGTTTAATCTATTGTGTAACAACAACACTTAGGATAGATGAAGTACCTTAACAGGGCGAAGTATTTCCATTCTAAAGCTTGGGATCATAATGTTGCTCTTCCTTTGAAACAAGGGAGGGCCTGAGGATAAGGTTGGAATAATTGTTCGGAGTATCCCCGTTCGACTCGAATATAAGCATTACATCAGGTCCCTTAGAAAGTTCCAAATTAATTGCGATACGTCGAGTGGAGGCTGTAGGATCATCGATTACTACATCTATGACAGTTTATACTCCTCCTCAACTGCTTGCTAGAGGATACAAATCTCATGGGAAAATGAAGTGTGTTCTTCGGAATTTTCAGGAGGAAAAAGAATTATTTTTTCAATCTTTTCATATTCTTCCTAAATATTTTAAATTGTCTGAAATTTTTTTTCAAACATCGCTCTTGAAAAATTATAAATGAAATAATTTGATTTGCCCCCTTTTTTTTTTCAAATGATTCCGCAGCATGGGTATAATGTTACCATCCTAAAAAGTGTTTTGGTTTACAACATAAAATAAAGGAAACATTCAAGGCAACAAGAAAGTTGAGAGCTGAGCATCCAAGGTTATTTAATTCACCATGCTGTGCCTGTGTACCTGATCTATTCAGGTGTTCGGTGTTCTCTTGCGGCTGTATTGTAAATACGTACTCGCTACAAAGAGTGACCACAGGACGCATCCTTGAGGAACTTCTAGATCCTCTCGTACTTCATCTTACCCCGAGTCCGACACTGTAACAGAAATAATTATATCCACTGAAGAAACTGATTACGGTGGCTTATCCAATGGACTATTGGTCCAACACACTTCTAAATACGCCGAACTTAACCTCTTAGAAGTTAATCAATTCCTCATCAGGGCACACTTTTCTACGATAGGTACCATTGGTTTGAATTCATGACGATGGATAAAACTAATGAATTAATTCGGTTTTTTTTTATTTCATAATGAAAGAGTTATCAGTTCAAGAAATTTCACATTCTTTTCATCTAGTCAAATGAAAAAACGTCCCGCTCAATGTGAAATATCTACAGTTACATTGTTATTTTTGTCTGAAGACATACGTGAGCATCCAAATTCACAGCAGTATCAGCATATCACCACAAATGGGAAATACGCAGGGTGCCTCTCAAATTCTCAAAGGCTTGCGAAATATGAACATAAGGTAAACGATATAATGCGGGAATGGAAGATGGAAGAAAACGGTAATGGCGCTAGAGATAGGGGTTAAGTCTCTGCCGAAGAGCACAGCACCAACATTCTCTCTACATAACCGATATAATAGCATTCGGCGAATGAAAACAACAATTCCAGGGGGTTCCACGTCGAATTCCCTTTGTATTTTCGTGACTCGACACAATTTTTCAGCCACACAAGAATATTGAAACTTCTGAACCATATGAAACATATCTGCTCATGAATTCAAATTGTTTTACAAGTGTTATGATGCTATTTGCGTTGGACTTGCTAGAATTCGTTTGTCTGTTGTTCCGTATGAATTCGATACGGAATCGAAACAAAACATACCTTCTCGTATTATGAAGAATTTTGCTTTTTTTATTCCAATCCCAATTGTCATTTGAAAACTGTTTTATTTTCAATATTTGTGAGGTAATGGTTCATATTTCGAACATTCATTCTAATTTTTTCATTGGTTACGGGAATTAAACTCTTCTTTCTCATATGACGAAAAAACTGTTTTTTTACTGAAATAATTGAGTGGACCTTCTATATTTTTCGTTTCTCGAATAAGTTTGTATTTTTTCGGGCTGTATTCTAATCGCGTTGTGGTTAGGGGCGAGACTACATTCAGTATATTCTACATAGGGCAGTTTTTGAATAACTTGGTCCAGATATTCATCGATGGTAATTACAATCAAGATTGGGATTGACCTGGCAAATTGAAATGCAAATTGTGCTGGGATTGCAGGGGTAGGTATACATAATAACGCGAGGGAAATTGTTTCTCATACAATTCGTCCCGATGTTTTTGCATTAAATCGATATTTTCCTAGAAGGTGTTCGAATTATACGTTCATGTAAAAATTTGTCTAACGGCAACTTATTGTTGTTATTGGAATAAGTACATGACGGATACAGTGAATCGGTGTGAATGCTTACGCACTTGCATAAGAGACATTTGCGAATACAAAATGTATGTACCATGTGAAGAAAAACTTCACTCATGAACATTTTAAATTTTTGCATGACCAAAAATATTCGAGATGCAAATGATAGAGAATACCAGTGGCACAATGAGCACGTAAAAAACAGATTATTTCAATAAGAAGATAAACAACCCCTTATGAAAGAATAGATGAATAGGCGTTCTACCAAACCATAGAAATTTATGATATTAATCCTACAACATTATCAGAAGGTATTGGAGTTTTGTTTCGTATTAGCTGGTGTACTCTATAGTCTCTATTCAGTATTTCAGCCATTATTTTTGCCAAATGAATAAAAAACATTATGCATGATTCGATATATTAACATTATTTTTGTGAAGATCATTCCCAGTTTACTCTCAGTTCGAAAATAGAACGTACCTTGTGACAAATGATGTCATTTTTCCTTCACGGTATTTTTTCAAGGTTTCTGCATTTCATTTATGTTTTTGATTTTTTTGACGTTTAGATTAACTGTTCCTTTTTCATTTGTTAATTGTCATTCATTTAATCAATTTCATGCTTCTCTCCTTCTAATGTTCCGTCTATTTCCTTTCTACAGTTTTTCAGAAATATATGTTTCGCGGATGGCGATAAAATAATTTCTAGTTCTGTTCGTAAGTTTGTCAAATTATGAAAAATTTTATGACAGATCCAGGTGAAGTAGAAATGTAGGAGATGATATTTCATATATTGAAGAACGTATGGAGGGAATCTGATTTTTTCGTCAATGTTTAGAATTTGAAGAAATATAAGCAAAATGTATAAATCTGTGAATACATATCCACATGAACCATTAACGAAACAACAAGAATGTGTATATCGAGAAAATATCAGAAATAAATAAATATGTATAAGATATTGTAAACAGTTTTTTGTTATTGGATAAGAAAAAATCTCATTTGATCAATTATATTATCATTGACACAATTTCGGTTTTAGTGGATTTCATCTTGTTTATTTCTGAATTGTTCGTAATTTTTCTATTATTATTCTGTATGTTTTGCAAAAATTCTACGAATAAACACACTCATAAAAGGAATAATTTATACCCATAATTCTAAGTAAGGAGGTGCCCTAATTTCATATGATACTGAGTCGAGTGTTGTGTGGTCTGGCTTGATTACTCAAAAAAAAGATGTTATGGTGTGAACAAATTAACCGCTGTTTGTGAAGATATTTTTCATCCACCATCCATCCATCATTCCAATGAGGAAGAGTATGAAACTTTTTTCTGAGCCAATATTTCAGATTTACATCATGAAAGCAGATGTGAGTTATCCTTTTCCAATGTATTAAAAAAAAACGAAAATATAGGAATTCATCAAGATCCACAACTGTGACATGTTTTATCAGATTGACAACACAGACCGACAACACGTGTGAAACACAGGCATCTTCATCATTATTATAGAGTCACGAATTTCAAGATTCAAGCTTTTAATCTAATGTCTGCTCATCACTTTCATAATCCTCACATTCATGACGATATTTTTTTTTTCATCTTACTTATGCCAAATGATTCGTTGCGTATTGTCTAAGTGGGTCATTGAAAATGTAATTCATGACACCTCTTCCACGAAACCTCATCGTCAACGAATAAAAACGTGTCAGAGAGAAAATACAAACTTCAAAAGCAATCCGCAACGATGTCTCAGTTCAAACATTGCCGACAAGGAAATCATTAGGTGCACCCAGACGAAATCCAATCGTTCGGATTATTTGCGGATCTCATTCCCAGCTTCCCGTGAGCGCTCCCTGAAATTGGAAGATGCCCTGCAACTGGCAGAGATATTTGAATAAGAAATTTTGCTTGGTTCTAACGAGGAATCACCGATATAAAATCGTGGGTAAATATTCGCCGTCTACAAATAGTTGAGGACGAGAGTATGGTTGTACTAATTATTCAGCTTACTTCAGTGGAATGGAAACTTTTTTAATTGATATAACCGACGAAAATCGATATCATGATAATGTTGGATTTGGCAGAGCGAGAAATGTGCGAAACACTCCTCTTATGAATTGTATTCAACATTCTACAAAATGAAATATATGTTTCACTTCATTCATAATCGACAATAATAATAATAATCTTTATTGGTCCCTCTTGACATAACAATGTATAGGACAAATCAAATATCCATTCACACTGTTATAACATCCCTTCAACAAAATTTCACGGATAGATTTCTTAAATTCAACCCTATTCATTGATTTAATATAATCAGGTAAATGGTTGAACAGTTTGATTCCCATGTATCTAGGTGATTTTTTCAAATTGCTCGTTCTGTGTCTTGGTAAAGAAAGCATTTCAGTATTCCTAGTGTTATATTCATGGTACCCAGATAGAGTGGCCAAGAAATTCAAATTATTTCTGATATGAAGAAGACATTTATATGTGTAAGTACAGGAAACAGTTGATATGTTATTCTGAATGAACAATGGCTTAAAAGATGATCGTGGATCATGATTAAATATCATACGTAGGATTCTTTATTATGCTATGGCTCTGGTATTGATAGATCCACAATAAATGATATAAATAGGGGCCCCAATACTGATTTCTGAGGTACACCTGAACTCATTGGAAGAAGAAGCACCCCTTACGTGAACCTTCATAGTTCTTCCAGAAACAAAGCTATAAAGCCATTTTGAGAAAACGCCACGAATAACATATATAGAAAGATATAAAAAAGCGAATGAACTACTAGAGATCCAGTTCGAAATTCAACTAGCCAGAAGCCGCCATAGTAGAGTATTGAAGAGTTTCCAAGAAGAGTAACTTTGGAATCTGAACTGGACTAAGTTGAAAACTGTAGATGGGAACTAAAGTGAACTTGTTTTTCTAAAAAAAAATAATGATAATATATTTCAATTCAATTCAAGTGCTCTGGTTTAAAATTATGTTGATGTCAATTTCAGGAAATGGCATATTTAATATATGGAAGGAAAGGATATCGACCCAAAAAATTACAAAAACTACAATCAGAGCTTCGTACTAATCAATATCAGTTCTTTTGAGTCCCCAGAATGAATATGATTTCAATTAATTGTAATGAAATTGGTTTTTTAAGGTTGAATGGCTCGAGCACTTCAAGAAGTTTTCATTTTTTAGAGTAAATATTAGAATGCTAAGCCACATGTATTCTTTCATTTTCAATAGATGAAAAATCCATCAAACCAAAAATAAAAACTGGGTAATGGGTACTCAGAAGGTACAAAAATTAAAAATCGGTAATTTCCCAGAAAATTTTTGACAGTTCCAATAAATAATCAAATTTCCTCATTTTGTATCATATGAACAATTTCACCCAGTCATGTCAACATGACACTGGAAATAGACCATAGGCTATTTTCAACGCTGCTATGGACACAAGTTGATTTATTTCGATTTTGAAATACATCCTCATCAGTCATAGAAACTAACACTTCTGGATCTTCATTGACCTTTTCTAATTGTTCCTTTGTTAATTGCACCTTCAAATAAAGTTTTTGAGCAGTTTTTTTTTTCTATGAGTACCAAAACATTTTCTCTCCAACTAACCCTTGGACATTGATAAATGCTCAAAAATTTTATGACAACTTTCTCAAGCTTGTAGGCAATGTAGGCAACAGACCTCCGCCTTGAGATATTACTACTGATAATTAACTAAAAACCTTCATGAAACCAGACAAAGCTATCCACATCTAGCTGATGAATTTATCCGTGCTACCATGGAATTCTAACCTACCCAGTTTATCATTTCTGGCTTCCATGAACGTTTTACAGCATTTCGAATGCAAATTTTGAGGCAATAAAGCTGAACAGAAAATATTCAGAAAAGCCCTCGACGGTGAATCTATTGTTGTACGGAATAACATCCCCCAAGAGCTCTGCCTTATTGAGTTTTATGTGAGCGTGGAAATTCCTAACGTCGAGTATCTTGAAATGAACGTGTCAAAATATTTTCGTATTGAATGGAAGGAAAGAAAACGCGTCAATGGAGACTACCGTTCTTTAAACAAATGTATACGACTCAGAAAAATGTAGAATTGGATTTTGTGATGAAAACTCATATTGATATGATTTCAAGTTGCAGGAAATAAAATTTATTTTAGCCTGTAGGTCGGCAGCGTTTACAGGGTGGTTAAGAAAAATCAAGGGAAATAACGAGATTTTATTTCCAGGAAATTCAAGCATTTTGAGACTATCCATACAATGCATGGTCACCACAGGCATCAATAACAGCTTCTTTGCATACTACACACGAGGTTGTTGAACATTTCTTGAGGTATTTGGTTCCATAAACGGGAAAAAAGTTCTATCAGATCATTTAAGGATTCTGGAGTATGTTGATGATTATCAGTGTGTCAATTTTCAAAATCTACTACCCTCAATTTCTATTCCTCCTGAAAATAAACGTTCAAACTCAATTATGTGCCTTCCCCATAATTCTGAATTTACTGTTTCCCATATTACCTGATTGAAATAGAATCGTCCCACTTGAAACTTTTGTTGAAATATCGTGTTCACGATGTACCCATGTAGGTATTTTGTGCTCCTCCTCCGACCTATGACGCTCTCTTGAATAGCCTCTGCATGTGAAATCGATACCCTTGGGAACTTACAAGTGCTTAATTTGATGAACTTGCGAACTCTCCATTTTGTACGGATTTGATAAAATCAACTTCAGTGAAATTCAAGAACTTGGAGGAATCAAGATTCTCAATTCATGGTAGAACAAGGAAATTATTTACATACTAAGTATCAATAACATACTTCTTGAAAATGAACGTTTAAAATTAATATTCATTTTCATGTTTTTGTAACATTCAGTATCCCATCAAACTCTGATGTTCGATCCCTTATTATTATACGGTGCACTTACGTCAAGCCTCTCTGAAACACATTTCCTCACGCGTCGAAATTCCAATCTTTGGAATTCGCAAACCTCTATTAGGACCAAATTCTTCAACATGCTCACAATAAAACTGCACTTATGCCGATATAAATTTTTTTTCTATCAACACACGAGTGAAAGTTACTGGTATCGACATATCTGTTTATACGTGGCAACTAAGTAATTCGTCCAGGTAAATAATAGACAATTCTATGTCTGCACATTCTGCATGTTTCATACCTTTTCTTCTTGATGTTGCAAAATTTTATGAAAAATCATTTTTCGAAAAACTTTCAAAAATATTCTTTCCAGGATTCTTTTGGGGAATTTCTTTTTAATATAATCTGCTCCACATGAGTTAGGGATATCGACTTAAATTGCAGAAAATTGAGTTTGGGTAAATGAGATTTTAAAATGAAAATTCATATTAATATGATTTCAAGTTGCAGGAAATGAAATTAATTTTAGCCTGTATATCTGCAGCTTATACATGGTGGTTACGAAAAATCGAGTAGAATAACGAAATTTCATTCCCAGAGAATTCAAGCATTTTGAGACTATCAATACAATGTATGACCCCCACGGGCATCAATAACACCTTGACATCTTCTATGCATACTACACACGAGGTGGTTGAACATTTGGTTCCATTAATAGGACAGAAGCTCCATCAGATCATTTAAGGATTCTGGGGTAGGTTGATGATTATCTAATCTTCTTTGGAGCATATCTCATGCATGTGCTATGCAATTCAAATCTGGTGAGTGCGGAGGTATTGGCAAATGTAGGATACAAGCTCCTCGCACGCATTCTCAACTATGGCTGCACCGGTTTAGCGTTATCGTTTAGAAATTGGAAAATTTCACCAATAGCAGCGTGAAAATTTGGCAAAACATTGTCAATGACATGCTTCTTATAGTGTAAGGCGATCATATTCCCAAGTCAAATGTGTAGATCTGTGCGCCCGTTGAAACATATCCCGGCCAATACCATAACTCTTTCCCTTCTGAATGGATGGACTTCTTGGACATAGCGACTATCACGGGGTGCGTGGGATTGTCCATACCCTCATTCTTCGAATATCTGAAGATCGTCCATATCTGGATTCATCAGTGAAAAGGACACAACGCTATTGATCGTTTCAATTGATATGTTGCCTTGCCCATTCCAGTCTTTGACGCTTATGGTCACGTGTTAATGGAACTCCTCTTAATAGATGTCTAGAAACTAGATTTACTTCTCTCATACGTCGTCTGATGGTTTCGATGGGAACATGGATCCCATCTGCATTTCGAAGAATATTTCGTAGCATTCTACACGTAGATGTAGGCTTTCTTCTTGCCAAAACAGTGATGAAACGATCCTGTGTAGGTGTTGTTTTTCGTCGCCCACCAAACCTTGGTCTTTTTAACACGGAACCTGTCTCTCTGAATCCATTCCAAAGTCGAGTTATCACACTTTGGCAGACTTGAAGCCTTTCCGCTACAACACATGAGTTAGTCCACCCTTTAGCTTCGCGATAGCCCTATTATCCTCAGCGTTCGTTCATTGTCTTGGCATTTGCAACTTGTTTTAAATCGAAGCCGTTGATAAACTGACTTCATTTCAAAATAAGACCATTCATGAAGCATATGCAAAGAACAAAACTTCAGAAAAAAGGGACCAGATTGACGACGAAATGTCTCATACTGATTTTTATTGAATTGATTCAAGTTGTTATTAAGTTTTAAATGATTTTACAGCGATTTTTTCGAAGATTACATATTTTTCAAAAGGATTGAATACGATATCCCTAACTGTTGTGGAGCAGTATATTGTCTAATATATATAAAATTTATTATAAAATAGGTTTTATTCTATTATCAGCGAGGCGAAGCTCGACTCAGGTTCGGATTTTAGACTGTCAATATAATTATACTTGCTGAGTAGTTCAACATCAGTGATACCGATAGCATCTTGACATTCCGTACTGGGATTTGGCACCTAGCTCGAAAAGCGCTATGTCATTGGTCAGACGAGCACGAATTGAGTAACCAATTACAGTTCGAGCGCGAAATGTATAATATGTACAGTAAGCGAGAGTTCAGTGCAAGTGCTCTTTTTGGCTTTATTAATCATTTTATTCAACCATTAGGTACGTATATCGACTAATTGAAAGTGGGATTTTTTCCAGTTGATGAATGACTCTTTACTGGTTGCTTTATTCAGTCATTTCACATTGTGAATGTATTAAGCCTAGCATGACGTTTTCTAGTAAATAGCTGCCACACAGATTTTTCCGACCTACCCATACCTAAGTATAGGTAATATATTCTGTAGCATCCAAATATTTTTGAGATGAAGACATGGTACCAAGTTCTAAAAAAGAACTATTCAATTTTGAAGTAATGAACTGAAAATGTGTAGTTTGAATAAGTCTTTACGTACGTTTTCTGAACAAGAACATTAGATTAATTCAATAACTGTCCGGAAAAAATCCAGGATACAATCTTGATTAGTTTGATGGATTGGGATTGCTGGGTTTCAGTTGAACATTTTCAGACTGAAATCATCTCTAACTGCTTGAAGGATGAAATGAGATGGGAATAATCAAACTTTAGTTATTTAATCAACTAGTTTATTAACGTGTTAACGGATCGAGAGAGTTCAAGATGATAAATCACTAGATTGATAAACGAGTGGATTAAAAAATTGTTCCGTCCGCCCCAAATAATCAAACAAGGATATTCTAACATGAAAAGTATTTCATTTTTCAAAACATGATTCATGTATATAGTGTAACCAAATTGAGTTGAACCATTAACGTATCTCAGGTAAATATCACTATGAAGCGGAAACTGATCTTATATTGGAAATGCGTAACTCTCATCAGAAATGCAATCATATTTGTGAGATTTCTGAAATTTTCATCTTTGGTTGCCCATGATAATTACTCATTGAAATGCGAAATCAAGAATTAATAAGGGTCATTGATGGATTATTTCGTGTGTGTTTAACTTGACTATCATTTCCAGGTCAACGGAAAAAGAAACGTTCATCAATTACGTGAGTACAAATGAGTCCATAGACGTAATGAAGAAAATGGGGTTATTGGGGACATAACTTCCAACCACTTATCCACATCGTCCCTGCTCAATAAATTTGCCCCATATTTTCCTGGCCCTATTTCACAATATTCATAGGCAATTGGTAATTTCATTGCATTATCCATGCCTGTCATCGTACGAAAACAAAAACAATAAAGACTCTAAAAATTTCGCGTCGTCTCAACAGCTACGATTTGAGAAGATATAAACGCGTACGACGTTTAGCGCAGTGCTACAGATACGTTCGCTTCAATGCGCACTCTCTCGCTCAAACAGAGAAGGTCTCGAGTCTGCCAACGGAATAGCGCTATTCATACAAGGTGCCAAATCGAGGTATGGAATGTCAAGATGCATACCGATATGCATCAGTTCTAACCACAGATCGAATTACGGGACTGCTACAAAACGGGCTAGAAATATTTACATCAATTATGCTTGAATAATTGAACAATTACTGTTTCCACACGAAGTTGACCTCACATTGAAACATACTAGAAATTCCGATTCAATTTCGAAATTTTGTTTTTAACCACAGGAAAAACTCTACCTTCAATAATTATTTCGCTACTGCAAATTTTGATGTAATTTGAATTGTCAAAACTCATCCATTCGCAATGCCATCGTCTGTCATTGTGCATTTCATACGGGAAGATCGATAACAGTCGAAATTCGCTCAGAATTCGAATGAAATTGTCAATAGTAGATTAGGCCGTACCTCTGTATGATTAACAATTCAACGCGTTGGCTTATTTCACTGTTTATTATTTAAAGTGATATAGATTTCAAAACCTACCCCTCAGCGTAGATATCACAAACACGAATTGAAAAGATTTCGCGCTGCGCCATTGTTTCAAGCGTCTACGTCGCTTATTGGGGATGAAAATCCGCAGCGATATCAGGGATCGCATCCTGGAAAGGACGGCAAATGGAAAAACCGTGCTTATCTCATCCTGCAATCCACAACGGAGCAACAGATGAACGGTACTTGTCAGATAACTCTTCCTTCGTGATCTCGCTGCGGATTATCCTCTTGTAAAATTTTCCATTCGCCGGAATTGAAATGTTGTACTTTCCAGAAATACTGAGACTCGCGATCACGAATGGTTTTTTCCTTATTTTTGCGTGTAACCTGCTTTATATTCTTGCGGAGTAGAGATCCGAGGGATCAATACCAGGAGGGAACGTTGATGCGTACAGGTGCGGATTAGCACATACGGCAGACATTAGAACTTCCTAACATATCGAATAGAAGAAACATCTATCCATCACACAAATTATTTTTCAGTGAAACAAATCCATTCTATATGTGTATCATCATTTTTAATAATAGAAAATTACAAGATAACCAAATATTGGAAACGAAGCGACTACAGTTACGTGAGTGCTATCTCTACTCTCAGACTTTCACTAGAACTTAGAAATAATATTGATCAGCAAGATTTAACGATTGATAACAAGATGGAAATGACATATTATATTTCAATTTCGAAATGTGTCTGTTTGGTTTTGTTTTTCGGCCGATCTTGTTTGATTTGTTCCAATTTCATTTATTTTTATTTTTTTAAATTTTTTACATTACCAATGAAAAAGAAGATTCAAGTATTGAAATTCGACTCGTGTTACTGTGTTATTCCAAATATCCATCCTTTCTAGATATTTCTTTGAGAATCAGGAAAACATGAGAAAGCTCAGGTTCAAAAAGATTCAGAAAGTGAAGAATTCTCACTTGATTTTTTCTCTAAGGATTTCAGAGCCAGCTAAATGCACGAATAATAGGACAAAACTTTCTAGATCTCGCTGTTCCTTCCCGTCACATTATTCTAAGTCAATGGATCCTAACATTGCACGAAAGAATTGGATATATCACTCATCTGCTACTTATACTTCATAATTCCATCAGATTAAGTTGATGAAAGACGATTTAAACCACTGAACTTCTACTAGTTGGAATACATCAGGCAAGTTTCACATTCAGTAGCGGTTATAAGTTTTCATCGAGTTATCGAGACAACCTTGACACCTAATCACTCAGTTTCTTAATGAGCATCTCAAGCAGATAATACACTTTGATATTCCTTCAGAATCCCAAATAGGATCTAGATTGACATTACCTTTGGAAGCTTACATTCGAGTCTAATATGAGTTCATTCTCCACAAAAACATGAATAAAATGTTATATCGAAAAAGAATAAAATTTAAATTAGATTTATTGGGAAAATTTCATGATTATATAATGTACGATTTTCATTACACTGGCACCTGAGCTGACTTGTGTCTGAGGAATGATTCGAAATATGTGCACATTAACTTTATACTAATACATTGGAGGAATAGAAAAATTTCTACAAATTTGAATTATTGAACTCAAATAATAAACCAAAGAGTATACTATCAAAGAGAAGAATGTCTTAGATTAACATTAGAAGAGATTATCGGGGACATTATTTCAGATCTGATTTTTTGTACAAATTCCTGCTCAAACGATTTAGAGATGCTAATGCGAATAAAATATAAAGTGAAGATAATACATAACGATTAAATTTATTATCAATGCAAATTTCAACCTCTTGAGAGAAATAAAACAAATGCGTGTTAATATACTCAGCACTTTTTTCTGAAACAATTCAAATTATTTAAACTAGAAGTATAAAGAGTTAATATAAAATATTTATTTGAAAATATGAAAATTTGGGGAAAGGATGCTATCTCAAATAGCACCTTGGTGAGATATACTTTGAGTTCAATTTGGCCTCTAGCGGAATCGTTTGGTACAACCTCCGAAGAAATTCCTCATAGAAGGATCAAAATATCTAGAGTAATTAACGCGGGTCGGAGTTGTAACCTGGCCTACTTTAATCAAGATAAATAGTAATCAGACTGGAGAATAATCAAGTCGTCTGTCATTCCTAAAAGCCATTGGGGTAAATAATGTTAATCAAGTAATTCAGGTCGAATCTGGGTCCTTCAATTGAATCTCTATAATCAAAGAGATGCTGCTCACTTAGTTGAAGCTGAGAAGTTTCTGTCTAAATCTGCCGCTCTGAATGTTTGGACTAGAATATTTGTCGTGAACTCGCCGAAAGTAGTAAGCAACTGTTTTTTTAATCTTGTTTACGCAATAGAATAGCATACTATGATTAAGAATTTAAGAAAAAAAAAAGAAAAAACTTAGGAAACAATTCATCAACATAAGCGTATATAATTATAATTATACCGATATACACACATACACGAAATTAAGTACCATCACACGGGTATTGGAACCGTCATGTATATTACCTTCACATCAAACATTCTGAAAACCAAGAACACTAAAATAGCCTCATCAGCAGATGATGGAGTCTTGCTTGCATCTCATGAAAACGCCGGTACAGCTCCTGGAAAATCAAAGTACCTCAGCATACATTCCGATTAGCTCCACAATTGGAGACAAAATGACCAAGGTGAAAAAAATAAACGAGAAATGGGGAGATTCTAAATGCTTATAGCAAGGAAATCCTTATTGAACCTTCAAAACAAATTACTTATTTACAAGGCAATCATCAAACCAATGCGGACATACGGCATCCGATTCAGGGGTTGCGCTAGAGCATCAAATATTCAAATCATCCAAAGACCTCAATATGGAATATTAGGTTCATGGGTTAATACACTTTATCCGTCTCCAACCTCACCATACATGATGAGTCACATATGTCACCACTGAAGTAGAAAAATACTCAAGAATATACCACCATAAACTGGAAGGATATGGAATCTATCAAGTGACAGTTGATTATGTTTCATCTTAATATCAACACTTATATTTCTGTTACTTTTATCTACCAAAAGGAAGATTATGAGGGAAGAGGATGACAAAAAATTCTATTTTATTGGGAGGTTCATATAGATTTTGAGAGTTGAGGATTTAATTTCCGAAAAAGATCTGCAACGACACTTCGGAATTACAATTTGAAAAATACCTTTGGTATACGACCAATTTTTAGTTTTGCGAAAGATAGGTTGGAATGTAACAGAGGACGAACATCATCAAATAATAAAATCAATGATATCTAAACAAAAAGCTGATCATTAATGTAATAATATGTGTAGAATGTTCACCGAAATATTCACCGAATACCAAGACCTTAGAACTACAAACCACCGACGATTTCAGATTCTCTACTATTCTTCTCTCTGATAATTCTATCGTGTACTCGAGAAGCACTTCACTTGTTGAAGCTAGACATAAGGATCTCTTCTCTCAAGGATTTTATACCAGGAAAATAAAGAAATTTCCTGACAATTAGCTAACTTCAATCTTGGCCCCACACTGTCTTCTAGGGTAATTTATAGATGATTACCCTATAGGGACAACAAAAAACTGTCCCTTCCTCAATTGAATGAGTGGTTTTTTCTCTTTATCCCAGTACTCCAGAGATACTCTATGTGGTAAAAACATTATGCTCCTCCATTTAAATGGGTTGTGTTTTCAGTTTAGCCTCTACAAGACTATTTGTCGAGATAATGACTGGGATAATGGATATTTTTCGCAGTTGATAGATCTAGGGCTAGAACTTTATACATTCTGATTTTCTTAGCGTACTCCTCAACACATCATTTTCTGATAGAACACAAAGGTCGATGATGTATGCTGTTCGTGCATGGTTGCCAATCATCATGTTATCAGGTGTGCTGTATGGTATTGATCTGTTTGTTATCATTGCAATCTCCAAGTACAGTCGCAACTGATCATTCCCAATTACCTCCTTCTGAAAATATCATGTCAATGTGAGTAGTAGAGTTATCTCTTGATGGAACGCACTCTTCCTATTGCAAATTGCAATATGGCATTATATATCCATTTGGCTCAGTAATGAGAGGGTTTTTTAGGTATTGACCAGTTTGAATGCCATTATTTCCACTATCTCATCTCTTAAAAGATGGCTCAACCTCTTAGAAAGTCCCCCTACATAAGGAATCTTGAAATATCTTTTAGCCGTAGCAAAGATCATAGAGTTAGAAAAATAGGAAACGCCCTTACATCTGTGGTACTAAAATCCGACTACGATTTTCGGCTAGTTTCTTAATTTTGACACATAGATGGCGCAGAAAACATAATTCAGTAGAGAAAATTATTTTAATAGGCGCCAAATTTGAATTATACTTTTCATAAATTTCCATCGAATTGAGTATTCTTTGTCGAGCCTTGAGAGAAACATACTGATCGAAAAAACAAAAGCAGCGCTCCGTTTTTTGATCACGATGATATTTTCCATCTACACATTGTTTTGAATCAAATGAAATACGCTTCTGGATTCTTTATATTTTCATTTGAAATGATTGTGTAAAATCAACTACAATACAATAATTATGAAATTGAGAACATTTCAAAAATTTGTTCACATATTGAATAATTATTATAACAATTTCAAAAACTTATTCATACAGTGAACTCTCGATAAATCTAACATCGATAAGTCAAACAGTTGTTCTGAACCCGATTTATACATATCTTACACAGTGTATTTTAACCTCAATGAGTCTAGACGGTCTAATAGATAAAAGTCGAAATGCTGCAAGGGTCGTCAAGAGAACCACTACCTCTATAAGTCGTTCCTCTGACCACCATTCCCTCTATGAGTGGAACTTTTAGATCTAATGAATGAGACCGAAGAAAATTCGGTTCGCAAACAAATTATCCAGAACAATATATTTTTGCCCCGAAACCTCTATCCATTTGACAACACTGAAAATAAAAAGCAATGAACAAGACAGTTACATGTACGAGTTTCAAAACTTACATTTTCATTCTCTTTGAGAATGAAAAGAATGCACATTCAAGATTATTCTTTCTATTATTTCTGCAATTAATCACCAAGCATTTTGTTTTTTAACACAAAAGTTACAACAGAAAAACACACAAACCAAGATTATGAAATGAGCTAGGTATATTTCGAATTATTTCAGTGGAAATCATCATTCAGCAAATATATTTATTCAAGTATTTCTTTGAAAATTGACAGCCTATAAATAAATGGGCCCTAATCAAATATTTTAACCATAACCCGATTACTTTTGAAAAGCAGATGCCTCTGACATCACTGTAGTCGCTTCGTTTCCCATCTTTATACTCTATAATCTTTGAGCCGTAGTTTGTTGTTTGAGATTAGTTGTTTCATTCCTATTTAGAATTATTTTCATCAGTGTCACAGGTAACTATTTTTAATTAAGAAACTCTTGATTTTATTTAGGTAAAATTTAAATGAAAGCAATTAATTAATTGAAAATAGTTACCCTGTGACACTGATTAGAGGAATTCTGAATAGAAATGAAACTTTGATCTTATTACTGTTTTATCAGGTTACTGAATGTTCATATACATTTTTGTGTTCCTGTTCCTTATTTTAGTGTACAGCCAATCCTATATAGATTTTCATATGAAATGTTTTCAAAAGAATATATATATGTTCTGAGGGAATTTTTACATCTGTATAAATCGTTTATTGTAGAGTCCTGATGAAGATTTGAAATTAATCGAAACGTCGGCATTCTGTTTAATTGAGTTTCAGTAATCAAGACCTAAATGAACCCTTTCATTACTAAGTCAAATTATCACGAAGGTCTTTAAATTATACAAATTATGTGTTCACCCTATGTGCAGGAATCGAATAGTAGTTCTTGCTGAATGGTTTCGGCATCAGTCATAAATATGGTGAGTACCTCTTTGTAAAAAACAAAATTCGAAATAGGTATTGAAATAAATATTAAAAAAAAATATATTTCACTTCCTTTTTATTTGTAGTCATTTTTGACAGTACTAGATTAGAATGAATGATGAATCAATTACTCAGATTGATTGAAAATATTATCAATATAATATATTCTAATACGAACTGTGTGTGTATAATATATACCCGTACATGAACGATTTGGAGTATTTATGCAAAATCTAATTGGGAAGCTCATTTGTTCAGTGCACTCTTCTCTGTGAGTAAACAACAGAGACCACATGTGGCATTTTAGGAGACCAAAAACATTCTGTTGTAAAAATTTCATAGCACCAAAGGAATATGCAATGGTAAACAAAGAGAACATCCAGAAATTTCCGTCCTTTTATATTGGTAAATATGGCAGTGTCTTTTTATTAACAAGGTATTTACATCACCCATCATATTTTGGTTTCTGGGCAGCTTAAATGATATTTCATAAATTTTTTGTTTTCTATTATTCTCCCATACAAACATATTGTTACTTGCGAGAGGAGCGCAAGATACTACAAACTTTTCATATTGTCATTCATTTTTCAGTAATATACTAAGGGCTGGTATAATTAATATCTTCTAGATTGAAAGTTTCACAGTAGATATTGAAAAACAATTCTCGGATTAATACTGGAATATGGAATTATGTAATTGGACTCCATTCAGCTTTTCTTTTTTCTCTCTATTCTGGGGTGGCACTGTGAAACAGTAGGGGGCACGTTTTCTCGGGCCCCCCTATTTCCACCTATATGTTTAAAAGATAAAAACAAAAAATGAGATTATAATAACATTCAAGTGGTGAGTGACGTGAAAGTATCGACTGGAATGTGGGAATATTTTTGAGCTTTTCCTTCTCCAAGCGGGTCGAACATCAACTGGTGGATATAGAGGTAACGTTATCAAACATCTTCCCCGTCGTCATCCTACTCCTAACATTCCCCCCTAACTCACGCAGGTGGGTGCCATCCTACCGTCGTTATACACCGAACTCTGTCGCCTTCAGCGTCTTATTGACCCACCGACGTTGGCATTTCGATGCGTCCCCGCTTGGGGTTCGGGCGCCAGCGTCGCGGCGCGAACGACGCCGAGTCTCAGTTAGCGCCAGCCGCGTGTGGGGATATGTCTTTGTTATTTTGTGCTGCAGGAAGGCCCGTGTTTTATTGGTGAGTTCCTATCCAACAGAAAATTTTGCACCTTATTTTTCTTCCTCTCGAAAAAATTGAGTTAAAATATCATTTTCGAGTATTTCGTCTGAGAATATGTTAGATTTGCGGCAAATTATAATAACTTACTATATTTTGTTGTACTGAAATGTTAAAAATTTATTTTCGATTTTATCAACTTGCCGAAAATTTTTCAGCAAATGCGGAAAGGTTCAGCACATTTTTCCATTGGAATTTTGGGAGTTTCAATTCGACTCCGCCGTTACTTGATAAGATGAAGGGACTTTTTGCATTACTGAAGTTTTCTTTTCGAAGTTAATCATTTTTATCATCTAGAATTGCTCAGGAACTGATTATTTAATAATGACTGTTGAAGGGTGCGAATAAGATATGTCGTTATTAATATATATTTATATACTGTATAATGATATAAATTTGGGAATATGTATATTTATATATCGTCGGCGATACCGCAAAACCAAGTAACTGCAAAAACTGAAATTTTCAGCAGGCACTCAAAACTTAATAGTTGTGGATTGATGAATTCGATTGAATACGTTATAATTATAAATCATTGATTTATAATTATATACGTATTCAATTATATAATTATAACGTATTCAATCGAATTCATCAATCCACAACTATTAAGTTTTTAGTGCCCACTGAGAATTTCAGTTTTTGCAGATACTTGGTTTTGCAGTGTTGCCGACGATATTTATCATGAAGAAAATTGATTTGGCAGAGGTTGGCGTGTTGGAAATCATCGAAATAAATGATTCCAACGCATGGTGCCCATACAAAATATAAATGTAGAGAAGTGGAAAGATTTTGGTTATCAATACCTTAATACATCTCTGAACTGCATTCCTGCACCAGTTTCATGAGCATCCGCAAAGTTGGGTGATTAGCGGAAACTTTTTTTTGTACAAACGGCACAAATTTTGATTTCACCTTGAATTAAAAGCAAGTTCACTATTTGGTGGCCATTTGAAAACGTACCAGACGAGATTACAGACGAAATAAATTTTTTCGATAGAAATGCTCGGACAGGTCGATTTTTGTTTCGAGGGGGACAACTGAAGATGTAGGTTACGGACGCATAGCGCTTCAACCCTTGCTACTACAACCCTCACCCCCAATTTTTGAACAGGGGTGAGTGATACCTCATTTGAAAGGTATTTTTATACTGATTTCAACACAGTAATTGTTTTTTCATTTTATGCATTAGTTCTCGAAATATTCTTGACTAAGCGTTTGAAAATGAAGTGGTGTTTTCATGGCACTTGTAGTGTTTTTTGTGAAAAACCTTTCAAATGAGGTATCACTTACCCCATTTTCCTATTCAAAAATGGGGGTGAGGGTTGTAGTAGCAAGGGTTGAAGCGCTATGCGTCCGTAACCTACATCTTAAGTTGTCCCCCTCGAAACAGAAATCGACCTGTCCGAACATTTCTATCGAAAAAATTTATTTCGTCTGTAATCTCGTCTGTTTCGTTTTCAAATGGCCATATATTTTGTTATTATAAAACAGCTCATTGAGCTTCTGAATAGAATATTTTTCGGGTCCGTAGAATTGAATTCATCATTATTTTTCATTTGGATTAATCATTAAATTTTTATTAATATTTTATATTTTATTTTCATTTTTTATGTATAAATACTAAAATACTGAAAGTTAAACTCCAATGGAAAAATCTTTCGATTTGAATCTTTCGATGATTGAATGGCTAAAAAAATTTCTTTGAGAACTATCTAGGACATAAACGGAAGTTTTCCAAAAAGAGAGAACTGGTCAAATCGTTTTCTGAATTTATTCTCACCTACCCAATAAAATTGGACTTTTATTATGAAGATCACTAATATAACAAATTGGCGAATGCGCAATTACTAACTTTTCCTAAATTTTCTTGTATTTTGCACAACTGTCTATAATATATATTTGAGGATCAATGTTTCTAATACAGGTAATCGGGAAAAGGGAAAGAGAATTTGCTTGACCCAAAAATTGTTTCGAAAGGTAAAAAAATATATTCACTGATGATAGAAGAATACTTAATCGATCTTACCATGGCAATCTATCATTTCCGTCATTGTCCATCAAAATTTAATCGGAATGAATTCTGGAAATATTTTTATGTTTAACTTAGAAATTACTTGATGGATGAATGAGTTGATGAACTGAGTCTGCACACTTCTTTGGATGGCAATATTGGTTATCAACAATTTGTGAAACCTTGAAGGTGAAAATATGAAATATAACATTGAATGATAAATTAAAATTCATTATCAATCTTTTCAAGCGTTCATCGATTATTTCAAATAAATTTCAGAATCAACAAGTTCCACTTCTAATTTTTAACTTCAGTTAGAATGAAAAATCTATTCCAATTGTTTCTTACTACTATACTCACTGCTAGAAATCTTGATAAAATCTATGTTATTGATTAATTATTTTTTTATCGGCTTTGTTCAAATTTCAAATTCAAATTATTTATTCATCAGAAATGAAATAGTAATGTTATGCTTTTTACTTCATCAGTATTTGGATTATCTTGTAATCGTGGTTTAGCCCTTTCCTTATATCATAACTTGCTCATTACTACCAAATCACAGGTCATCCAACACTTGGTAAAAACACGGTCCTTCCAAAACAGAGATAGAAGGCCAATCATCCAATGCACTCTAGCTCAACCGTTCTAAGAAAATGTTTCAGTTACACACTCAAGAAACACTGGACAAGTGTATAGTTCGAAGTTGAAAAAGCTTCGTTTTTTTCGAATTATACTTGATGCCATATCATTTCGAAAACCTTTTTCACTTCTCATAGGACTACACCAAAACATAAAAGACACTAACTAAATCGAAAAAAGTTATGAATTGAGTAGAGCAAAATGTTCTCTGACAAAAAAATATAAAAAGACTTCATCCAAATCAAATTACTGCTGCACGATTAAAGAAACCCTCACGAAAATTATTTTTTTTAGGGGTCTCCCAAAGTAGTTATAGACACATTTGATTCCCTTCCGTTCAATTTCAGCTGGTTGCAGTCTATTCAATCTTTACACTGCTATGAATAATACCGACTAACCACAGATAGTGCAATAATTCAAACTCTCAAAGTTCCAATAACCCGAAGAAGTTCATTATTAATCCAGAACATTATTGAAATAGACGTGGTAGAGTTCAGTCGACGACAGCTGAAGTTGGTATTGTAGCCTTGAGAGCGCCTCATCGAATTTGGACTAATCGTTTGAGAAATCAATTAGACGCCTGTCATCGGCAACCATAACGGAAGTTTCCCCAATAACCGAATTTCCTGATGAGGTGGTATTTCTGCATTATCTGATAGTACGAAGGTGACACTATCGACCGCCAATCCTTGACCTGCTATCCTGAGATTAAGACTGGGCGAAGGTTCCGATGCCCAATAATCCCGACAAATTCAATACTTTGCGAAGGTTTAAACGTTCTGGAGAACGATGGAGTTATATAACTGTAACGTCGTAAAGTTGATAGAGAAAATGGAGAGACCATTCGAGACCCCATCAAGGGAGTTCTTACGTAGTTGAATTTCCTGTGAAATGGTCGACGGAATTGAGAGCCTTCCTTCAACAAGGGCACATGAGTTCTTTCGTTTTTCTGAACTTAGAGGCAACAATAATAGATTAAAACTGCACCTGAGGTGGAAGTTGAAAATCGAATTAATCCTTGAATATAGTTTGTTCGACCTTTCATGAATGAATGAACTCTATCTTTTTATAATGTCATCAAAATGGCAATTGCTTATAAAATATGCTCGTTTGATATGAATTGGACAGAAGCAATTTTCTATAAGACATTGGAAAAAAACTGAATAGAAACCATTCTCTGAATAT
The DNA here is from genome assembly GCA_038502775.1 of Hippodamia convergens. NCBI lineage: Eukaryota > Metazoa > Arthropoda > Insecta > Coleoptera > Coccinellidae > Hippodamia > Hippodamia convergens. Next base: position 10,327,142 of record CM076611.1, on the reverse strand, counting down.
GACAAAACTCTAATGTTGATCTATATATTGCTGCTTCAAATTCGTGCTATTCAGTTCACCTAGTGTTTGCTGATTTTTGTTGGTTTTCCTTCAGTAGCTAAAGGTACTTAAAATTATTACTTTCAAAAAAGTAGCACCAGTTATGCAGAATTGACACAAATGTCCCTTGCATTATTTCTTACGTTGAAACAACAACCATAAAATATCATAAACTCCGAAAAAAAAATTTTCTTGCCATTTAACATCCAGATTCTAATTCAAACACGTCTATATAAATTACCAAAAATGAATCGATAATATATGTCAGTTTTTCCTTCTCCTTTCCTTTCTCATCCTAACTATGAGGTCGAATACAACTTTACTACATTTAACGAATTTTATTAAAAATTATAAGGCCCTCATTGAAAAATTCAATGAGAAATTTGTAAATGGATTTTGCATATATGACTAGATTTGTCGTAATCTTCATTCAAAAGATATAAAATAAACTTTTTACATCGGTCACTCTTTTATTCACCCTAATGAAATATCAAGCAATCATAAAATAATTTCATCGAGAATGGTGAAATAATATCCAGTTTTTTTATTTGAACACGAAATTTACACTTCGCACTTTGACTCAGAAGTATCCACCATTGTAAAATGTGTAAATTCAAATTTCAATTAATCGTATATTACATGAAATGATGCTGCCCATACATAATACATATTAATTACTTTCAACAGAAAAATCAATGGAGCTATTAGCAGGCTCCCAATAACAAATGCAATGATTCGTAGTTGGTTTCAACGTATATACCTAATTAGTACAACCATCCATAATTGAAGCAATATCCCATAATCGAGTTCCAATCTGTTTCGTTATTCAAAGAAACACAAATTTTTGTGTAGATATAAATAGTTTACCATATTTCATTCTCACTAAGAGACGAATCCTGATATCCAAGTTGATGGCTTTTTCCATTTGATGTTTCAATTCGTTTCCGATTAATATTTTGTTAATCTGATTCATAAAAGTTTATCATTCACAGTTAGTTAGTTGTAGCAACTCTTTTGGAATTATTCATGTATACAACTATCGAAGTTGAATGATCTTTTTCCTTTTACTTTTTCATGTGATAATAACTTTCATTTTTCGAATAACATCCGTAGAGGAAACAATTGTAACCAAGGGTAGGCTGGGGTTTTCAAGCCCTAATAGGCATGTATGGAAATTAGCATAATAATCACATTCCTCCTTTTTTAATCAGGAAGTAGATGCAATATTATATGCAAAGTGGCGAAAGGGGCAGTAACTGTAATGATATTATGGTGACAAGTTATGGATATAAATTGAATAAATATGAATATTCATTATTGTTAATGATCAGATTATATAAGTTCGTGGTTATGTTTCGGAAAAATAATCGTATAAGTCACACGTATAAGTCACATATTTCTTTGAAAAATAATATCACAGTGTTGCTAAAAACATCCTTCATCTTATAATGATCCCTCCAGTGTAAATTTCGACTGTGAATAATTTCAGTCGAAAAAATATTCATGAAAGTTAGACGACCTTTTTTCATATAACTATAAATCTAATGGAGGTTAAATACTAGGCGTTTTGTTGAAATCAACGCCAAAGTGCGAATAGCATAATTGAAAATTTGAATGATTTTATAACAACCTATTGGATGAAATACGTCATATGATTTTAATCACCGGAAGATTGTGTAGATGAAACTTAAGTGATTCTAGTGAATTTTTGAATGAGGAACGATATATAAAAGTCTGTTGTGAGATAAATTCCTGGTCTATATTTCTATTGTACTCTGAACTCATTCTCACATATAATGAGCATAATGAATGAAAAGTATAGATAAAATCAACAGGAGAATCAACATCTCGTGATATTATTTTTCATTTGGATTTTGTAAAAACGTTGAAAAAATTACAACCAAAGGATAAACACTCACAATGAAACTACTCAGTTTGTTTGTTTACCCTGCCCGATTTATCAACTGTTGAATATTTTCACCCACTAGTTCACCCTATTCGTGTCAGAATTGGTCGAAACTGTTATTCGGCAGGATGTACCTCTGGGAAATAATGAATAGGAATTGAACTGATAATTGATACATCCGACAAGGTGCTTAATTCATTTCGATTCTCGGGAAATTTTTTCGCAAGGAATATTATTTGATTTTTGAGAAAAATATTGGAGCATTTGGTAAATTGTATGAGCTTTAAATGTTCGAGGAATTCAAGACGTAAAAACTTATTATGGTAATTATCTTTCAACCCCTATTTTTGAATGTTGAAAAAAATATTATATTTTTGAAACTGAAGTTTTCTTCACTGTTTTCTGAATTGACACATTTTCACGACATGGAAAGCTTATAAATAGAGACAATTTGTTAAGTGAATATAAAGTGCGTATTTCATTTACCACCCCATGGTCATGTCATCAACAAATGCGTACTCAGATCCATCATATAATTACTTGGATACTATTTCCTATAATGTTCACAACAATGCTTTCAGGTAGCTTATTTGTCGAACAATTTTACACTAAACGATGTGTATTCTAATTAATTATATCTTGAACACTCGTTGAATTATGGTGTTGTTGGCGATTATTCTATAGAAATGTTCCCGTGAATTATGGCCTTATTACGATAGGATAATCAAACGTAATAAATCGTTCATTTCATTTGCTTAGCTTGCACGCTCAACCAATTACACCGGGGAGAAACGTTTAGGGTTAGAAGGTTTAAAGAATGTTCAATGCATACACGAATTGGATCAATTTTCAAGTTTTTCTCTCTGTAACTGGACGTAGAGAAAGAGAGACATGGAGAGATTATTCAAATTTTACCAGTGCATTTGTTCCAAAGTGAATACAACGTTTTTTCTTTCGAAAATCGTTGAATTAACTTGCTGGCTGATACATCGGTTAATCATTATTTTCAAATTAAAATTTTTCGAAAACTGTGCACATTATCGAGGTTTATTATGAGTACCTTTCTGGTATAAAATTAAATCACTGGAAATATTGCCTAATAAATCAAATATTAAAAAAGTTATGTTCAACAATACTTGGTAAAAATCTTATCAGCTTCCATGTTCCTATTAAATTTCATTACAATGTTGATAGGAGTTTCGGCAAAATCTTTTCTTCTCTTGACTACGGATGGCGTTGCGAAAATTTTTTACTGAACAAACCCCAATTATTTTTCAGTTTTCTATCTATCCTAGAAAAGGAATCACTTCTTTTTAAACACCCCATAGAGAATGCAGTGCAAGGATTTATTTGTTTAGCAAGTTTAAGTGAAACATGTTGAAAATATTCATCTTTCATAACTGTTTATTGTCTCGAAATATTCTAAACTATTGCGAGCTTGAAAGAGTAATCTACTATGTCAAATATTCCTCCACAGAACAATGCAAGCTGAATCTAAATTGCCTCCGATGGAAGTTCCCCAGAAATTTTGTTTTCCATACCAGCAGAAATCAACCCGTAACCAACCAAAACCCGCCTTACCGAGGCCATCTATTCATAACCCGAAATTCTCAAAGACCTGAGATGAATGAAGAATGATAGCATGAATAATTCCTTCAAAATCTATCTCCATTATGTGGAAACGGTTTCCATTTGCTGGAAATTGATTGAAAGGTTCTTCGAGACCGCGTGGAATCTGCAATCTTTGATCCGTATGCATCGATGGGGAAACGCTGGTGGAAAGGATCACTGGAAATTCTTCCCCAGAAGTTTTTGTGGTCTTGCTTGTTTTCATATTCCTTTTCATTGTGAAGCAGGGGAATAATTTGGAAGTTGGCATTGTATGAATTTCAATTTTAAAATAGAATGCTTCAACTGGGGGCGGTTTGTTTCTTAATCTGAATATACAGCAAGTCTTACGAATTCGTGAAATGAAAGAGTTTACGAGATAATGTGAAATGTTGTATGGAAATGGACTGGCTTCATTTTTACGAGGCAGATAAGAAATTTTACTTCTTCTTCAATCAATCTCGAGGGACCCATATTCATTTTATTTAATTGATATTCCAGAACAGAGAAGTTTATTCATACGGGTTTGTCATTATTTCTACGAAGTTAATTTTCTTATCGTAGATGTGGAAGTTTGGCTTGTATTTATACAGCACAGCGATCATAGCAATTTTGTATGTAACCGTACCTACTGCCATAATATAAGGTATGAGCAATAATTATAGTAAATATTACAGTTTTGAAACTGCATTATTGTGCTCTGAACCACTCTGAACGTTCATGTGGTGATAAAGACTAGTAAATTAATTTTATCCCTTTGTTGATTGTGTGAAACTTGAATCTGTGGGTTGAGGCTCCTTCAACAGAAATTAAACAAAAATGAATTGAAACGAACTACATGGAAATTGTACAAATATTTGGATTATACTCCAGAAGTAGGCATTCTGTCGCCTGAAAGCAGAAATACTGAAACCCAAGAAAAGCTCATTTTGCGAGAGAACATTCCTTTTAAATTTTTCCCAAATTAACTCTTTGATCAAAAGAAAATTTCATTAAATATAGGTGGTACATCATATTATATAGGGTGTATCTGAATAACACCGGAAAATGTAAGAGATGATTCTTTTTTTGAAAAACCTCGCCCCGGAAAAGTTACACTGCTCTGAAGATGAAAAAAAAAATGTTTCCCTTATTATTTTTTCTGCTAAGGACACGAAACATGCTGAATATTATTCGTTCACACATTTTGGATTTTTTGTTTCCTGAAATACATCAGGGAAACCCTACTGAGCATACGCTCAGTAGGGGTTGAGATAGTCAAACCTTTTCAATTTTATTCTGGATGAAATTATGAAGTTTTCGATAAAAAATTGAAGAGATGAAGAAGATCAATTAGGCATTTCAGCAATATATCTCAGAAGTAAAAATTCCATTGAAAAAATTGTGGGAAAATTTAGGGGATGACTATTCGGCCCCTTCTCTGAATACAGGGGTGAAAAAAATTCCAATATGTGTAGTTTCGTTGACAAAAAAAATTCACCGAGTCTGGTGTTTTAAGCTTAATATACAGGGAAAATAACAAGAACAAAAACACTTTTTTTGAGGGATCATATTTGAATCGAATCTGGGAACTCCATCGAGTTCCTTCTCATTAGAAGGAAAAGCAAATATATCTTTGTTGAAAATGATGACAAAAAACAAGATGCATAATTGTACAATAATGAAGAACCATTGATTATACAAAGGATACATGTTTTTCCTTAGAAACTAGAATACTACTGGATGTATAAATTTGAAAGTTAGTTATGTCGTCATCATAATGCATCGTGTTAATTCAATTCATTACGTATTTAACAAAAATAATAAGGGGCGTAGCCTTCTTTCATAAAGATGATTGATTCTCCAAATTTCCAGTTATCCATTCGTCGCAATTTCTCATGAAATAGTCACACAGTTCTGCACAACATCTAGATATTTTTTCCGAAAATATTTTATATCGAATAAAATAAAGAAATCTGGAAAAATATTGCTAGCAGAATTCTCAACGACGTATACCTACTTTAGGAAGTAATACGTATAAATTTGTTCAAGTTATGCTGTTCGGGCAGAAGATCAGGGAAAGTTCTGCAACTTTTTCCAATTAGCATAAATTCCAATAGGTTCCTATAGATTGTGGGTTTGCGTGTGTCGGCAAGTTTGATCTCTTTTCTCAGAAATATCAGGTGCTATCGAGGGGCAAGATGAGAAGACTCCTGTGAAGAAGCACATATGGACCATTCGTTAAAAATTTTTATCTACGTCCGCTGAAAAATATATCTGGTTATTTTTTTTTTGGCAAAAAGAAATTCGGTAGAGGCGTAGTACGAGGAGGAGATCTCTGGTGCTCTATAGCAATAATAAATTGGTATTTGAAATATCATACATATTTTCAACTATTCGGTTGAAAGGTAGGAAATTATCTTTCCAATATTTCCAGGATTTTTCAGTCCTTAAAAGCTCTGTCTAAATAGTTGTTAATTCCTTTGGAGAAAACACATCATCTGGTTTATTCGCCATAAATTTCAATATAACCCGCGTAACGCGACTTTTTTATGTTCTCATCGTTTCTTCAACTGCTTTCTGAAGTGAGTTTACGAGGCTATTAAAAATATATCAGAATCTTCAACTCCCCATCTCAACAGCTTGACTGCTACACCCTACCTCAATTCTACGCTTTTCATTCGGCGTTCAAAGCCCAAAGCACACTCCGCGCCTTCTTCAAAGGAACTATAATGATTAAATTCTGGAGGCGAGAGAGAGAGAGGAGGCTCTGGCGAACTCTGGAGCCATTAACCACTTGTAGATGGTCATAAATTCAGCGAACGACTGATCCGCCCACTATTTCATTGTAGCGGTTTCTAACAACTGGGGAACATAACATTCACAGTTTGTGTTTGCTAGCCCATCCGGAGCCAAGAACATTATCTCCTGGTTTTCGTTCAGGAGAACTTTCTATTGTTGTTGCTTGAAGTTGGTCCGAATCAGATTTGTTTTTGTTGTTGAGGTTTCCAATTGCTTGGTTGTTTACTTTTGATCTGGAAAGTTTGTCTTCAGCCACTATCTCTTCCTATGGACTCTATCCCAGCATTAGGCAGGGTTCCCACGGAAGCAAAAAAAAGCAATCCCTGCTTTACATTTAGTTTTCTAGATCAATGCTCGACACATAGCCTGTTGATCAACCAAGTGGCTATTCCAGATCTGCTACTGGCTGCGGATAGTCAGAGGATTAAAAAGACATGGCCCTATAACACATCTTGATCAAATTAAATTATATCATTCACTCTTTCTATTGCAGATATTGACTTCAAGTATTGATTTTTCGGTATTTGAAAATTTTCAAATGAAAAACGTTTGTTTTGTACATCATTGAACTCGCTCCTTTACGTTAAGATATTCAAAGTCAATAGGAAGGTAATTGAATACTGGTAAAATGTACTCCGTTTTCAGAAAAAATTCTCCAGTCTGGCAGTTTGAGTTATTAGGAACGTCAGTGGATCACACAGAGATTGAACATCTTGATTCAGCCACAACTGCGATTCATCATGTAATTCTTAAAGTATTTCAGGCATCAGCATCGTTTGTCATAATATTACTATTCCAAAAAACGATGCTTCCATTATTTTAACAACTTCTTCAGACTAATCGCTGTGTTTGCAATTTGTCTTATGACATTTGTCAACATAATAGTTATTTATGATACAAGTGCAGAGGGCATTGATATTCTTAAACGAGTACGAAATTCAAAAACGAGCCACGAAATGGCAACTTTTGGAATGAATGAGTGTAAGAATGAGCCTTCTGTATGAGTATCATACATAAATAACAATAATATAACCTTATTGGCCATCGATATTTGTATCATAGAAGCTTGGTTAATCAATCTGTCTATCAGGCTTTCGGTTGGAAATTTCTTCGGTAAGGTGGCCAGTGGGTCCCTGTTATCATACATTATTTTCTCTAATTCACTTAATGTTCAACGAAATTAATGAAATATTGCAGTAATCATCGTTAAGTAATTTTTGCTTCGGAAAATATTGATTGGCAGGGTAGAACTGTTTCTTATCTCATGAAATTTGACAGATGTTAAATAAATCCGTGACAGGAGGCCAACATGTCATCAATAAATATAACTGAAAACAGTATTGGAATGATATTAAAATGAAATATTCCAACATTGTTTTGTTCTACGGGATGTGATCGGATGAAGGGATTTGACAAATAAGTAAAGAAAGTCAAATCTCCATATTCCATGTGAAATTTGTCAACACCAAGCTAAGAGTGAAAACACAGAGAAGTTTCAGAAAATGCAGACTCCCCCGACATTGAATTTCAATCGATATCAGACAGAATTTTCATATTGATGAAGAAATGGAAACATATATAAACTGAGAAATCCTTCTTATCTAGCTGAGGCATGTTCATAGTCCGAGTACAAAACCTCATTTGCTATATGATCATATTCAACAAGATATTTCTATCAGAGTTGGAATGAAATTCAGACCAAGAACGTGTTCTGTTATTTCTGTCGTCACACCAGCATGGTTCCATATGGAAATCCTTGTTGCTTATTCGAGAATACTGGAAGGTTTCTCAGGAAGCCAATTTGAAGGTGTCCTTTATATTCACGTAAGCTTATTTCGTTGATTATCTGTTGTACATCTTGAGTCTACGCTTCTGATTCCATTAGGGGAAATGATAACAAGATGCTCTAGAGTTTGGTTCTCCTTTCAGTAGGAATTCGAAAATTACAGACGTTTGGTCAGAAATGTTCAAAGAAAAGAAAGTGTGACTATGAAAGCAACATTGAAATGAAGAAATTAGAAGATCGCAGTTTGCGGATCATGTATGTTAAGTACCGGTGATAAAATGATAGATTTCAAAATGATTTGCCTTGGAAGACTATACATCCTAGTGACTTTTCTTGGCAGTTGGTGTGACTGTTACAAAAATTGACAGATTATCGAATTTGAATTGACGTGTAATGAGTTTATTACACTATATTCTAAAAACAATTTGCAGAATGAGCTCCTATTCCAACACGTAAACGAGTTTTCGAAAGCATGAGTGTTGGAATTGCCTTCTACAACGAGTATTGGAAGATATATTCTCTATTTTGGTCAAGTTTTGTGGAAAACTCTCGAAATTCAAATAAAAATCCAGATCAGTGACTTTTGTATTGTATCTTGGCAGTTGGTGTCACTAACGAAATTTAACAGGTTACTGAATTTGAATGGATTTGATTCAAAACTTGATTCGATCGGAGGTCAGTACTGACAACCACAAAACGACGAATATAACTGAAAACAATGCTGTAATGAGTTTCATTGCAACACTTCTTTTAGTACTGTAATGATCTCAATACGATATTGGAATAAAGGAAAATTTATTGTTAATTGGTTTTTTTAAGGCCTGCTTGGATGACAATAATTATTGTACGGAGTATGAATATCCTGAACGGCGTATAAATATCAACAACGGTAGTTCAAAATTTGTCTCATTCGATTTGAATATAATATATGATGATACTTCGACTTAACTGGAAATACCTTCAACTTTTTGGACGAAAACCTTGTATATTATTTATGAATCCGTCCATTTAGTTACGAATATTAAATTGGCTAAGTGGGAATAATCTGAAAACATTGTGCCAGACCCATTTTCTTATATCTGAAATCTCTCACAAATATCCATTTTCCCTACAACACTTTATGCCAAAACCGTATGAAGCACTTCATCTTATCATCTATGTAAGAGCCAGATAAAAATATTTCCTCCATGAATATTTCTCGTTGTAAGCTCAAAATGCCGGATAACGGAAAAATTGGACTTCTCTCTGATTTTATATGTTCCGGAGGCAGAGAATTTTTTCAAGAGCATTCGAGGAGGTAATTAAATTGTCCCAACTTCAGATATCTGGACGAACATTCCCTCATTAGCAACGAATTCACAGGAACTCGTTGAATCCAGAATGAGCGGTTATGAATAGAAAAATTTTCATTACATCGCTTGTTTTCGTAGCGACGGGAAAATTTCAATTTTCCCAAGCAGGAAAATACTCATGGAATGGGGGTACGATGTTCATTCAAATGTGTGACGCACTCAGTTTTATGAAACAGTTAATCCTTTTGATATAATATTATGAATGAGGGAATGATACTATTATTAGAATGTTTCATGAGATTTCCTTATTTGCACTGAATACGATTTTTTATAGGCCAAACATTCAGATGTGCTTCATTTTAAAATAATGAAATACGGGAGTTTTGACTTTGAATTGTGAACATTTTCGAGGACAAGATTATTTCAAAATTAGATAACAAGCTTTTTGTGGACGTGATTCTCCCACAGGGAGCCCATAGGCAGAATCCTTCGAGAACAAGTTGTGAACTGATTGATGTTTTGTCCAGTCAAGTCTATGGTGTAGCTTTTCTGACTGTGAATAACTTTTGGTTTGGTCCATTCACAACAACGCCTTTGGACGGTCATCCAGTTTGTCAGTAGAAGCTTATTGAGCTTCAGCTCAGTTCTCTTGTATGGTGAATGGCTTTTAATGAATTGTCTCAAAAAATGTCTGATAGTTTATATGAATAAGAACAACCCTAATAGTACGTACACATTTCCTGGTAGATCATGTTTTGCTGCTGTGGAAATGATATCGATGTTGGGTGGTCGGAGTAGGATACAAGCAATGTAAGCAAAATAAATACATTGGGCTACATGCTGCTGAAATTATTCCACGGATGTAATTCAATCAACATTTCCAACACTAATCAAAAGCTACATCAGATGTTTACTGGAGTTTATAAGACAAATTCGGAGCCTTAACTTTGCTCGAGATTGAACCTTATTTAAATTTATTCAACGGCAAGCTATTCGTATTCCCAAAAAGATTGTCAAGCCCTCATTCGAGGAGTACAAGAAAAATTCTATCGTCCATCTAATCCGGTTTTTCGATATGAGTATCTACTACGGGTATCCCAATTACTTTCCCAAAAAGTAGACCAGCATCTACGCGGACATTTATTATTCAGGCTTAAGAAAGAGGGATTTCGCCATAAATTTCATTGGAGCAGGATTCGCGATCCTGTCCGCAATTGTAGAGAGTTCGATATCGGAAAAATCATACTAGAGAGGATTGGATAATTTTCCTGGGGAAACTAGTCTCCTTCACCTGTATTTTTCATTTTTCCTTTGCTTTCAACATGTACACCAATTAAAATACCCTTTATTATCATCATTTCATATAGTTTGTAAACTTAATCGAAATAATGTTGGGTATCTGATGACATAAATATAAAAAAGTCTACTTTGACAGCCACACATTTCTCCTCATATAATTTATGTTAATTATGTGTTGGTTTACTACAGATTGAAAATTAAATTGAACAAGAAGAATGATGATAATGTTTCAACATGTTAATGCTCCTGAAATTAATTATTTTTGAGTTATTCAGAATTTACTGATTTCATGTCGTACATAGCGTCAAATTCATAGAATCTGTTTGCATATCAACGATGACCTTGGAGGATAAATTATTCTAATAACTCACTAGTGCAACACATCTTTTCTGAATTCATTTATCATTATTGATATGGAACAGATTTCATTAATTTGACGCTACGTACGATAGAATATCCTGAATAATTCGAGAAATATTAAGATGTTTGAACATTATCATAATTTTTCTTCTCAGAATCCAACGTAATCATAAAAACTAGGCTTTTCATTTGAAAAACGAAAGTTATAGGCCAATCTTAATCCCAATTTTTTATCCAACTTCTGGAACACTCTTGTACGAATTTTTTTAAATTATAGAGATGTACAACATTTCCATAATTTTCGACTTCAAAAATGTGAAAACAGTTTGTGCTTAAGAAATTCAGAATAGAAACAACAAACATGATATCTAATACTCCCATCTCCCTTTTTTCTTCAGTTTTTGCCGATATTTTCGAAGGTTTTTTTGACGATAACAACGATTTGAGTCCGAATGTATTCAGAATTGTCTACTTTATTAAACTCTGAAACAAAAAATTTTTGAATTTATTTTCACTCCCTGTATAACTGAAAGAATATTTCAGATCGGTGAATAATGTCAAACAATAACATTATCCTAATTTTCAGATTACAAATAGGTCCAGTTCTTCAGAAACGCTTGATAGGCCGTTGAACTTGGTACACCCTGTAGATTTTAGTTGTTTTTTTTAACATCTGGAAAATCATGATAGGACATTTCTATAATGCGATAAAAGTCACCAATTCAGTAGCCGAAGCACTCATGATAAGATATGGTCAAAAGATTTCGCCTCCCCTTGTTTCATTCGAAATGACGTCATGTTACCCTTGGGAAATTTGTTGAACTGTGGGGTTGAGCAAGAAGGGTGGGGAAATAACTATGAATTTGTTTCCATCGATTTTTTCAAATTCAGAACAATATAGTCCATCCCATGGTACGGTTGTAAACTCCGGAAATCATCGCTTGAGTAAAAAGTGGAATCCATCGTGATCGTGGTACTTTTTCTCCGAGCACTCATAAATTTGATTATGATTGATACTTGCTAGTTTTGTGCATAGATAAGGAACGTGTCTTCGATCAAAAGAAATTTGTTCCAACTCAAGAAAGTCAATGATTTTTCTTCGCTACGCTAAAAGAAAATTAAATGATAAAGAATAGACAAAATAGGGGTGGCTAAAATTTCACCATTTTAATTGAAACTAGTTCTTGACATTATCCTATTTTCAAAACTGAATACTCACCCAAATATAATTCACATTATTATAAGATATGTTAAAATCAAAAATCTAGTTGATCATTTACAATTGAAAGATTTTTTCCTAGGGGATTCTAAAAGATCCAAATGTTTGGATTTTTTAGAACTGTATATCAGTAGTGGAATATGAAAAACTATCGGTCAAGCCAACACTTTTCATTGTTCAAAATGACGCAATCAAATTTTTTTCGTTGACGATATCAAGTCAATTTATTTTAGTGATAAGGTTGTGTATTTTCATTCATCGGATTGACGTAGAAAGTCGGAAAGTAAATGACGTCTAAACAACTTTCCACTCTGCGTGAAACTCCCCCATCGTCACGTTAATCCATAAAGAGCAGCGCAAATTTATATTTAATGACTTATAGTGAACTCGGGGACCCTTGATGAAGTTTAATGAATTTACCGTAGTTTATTGCGCATCGCCTTTTCATTTTTGTAGTCCAAATATTGAGAGTATCTTTAATTAGAGGCTCTAGAACACCTCAGTGTTGTCTCGAACACTTAATTAGCAATGTTCTCGTTATGAAAGGTCATTTCAGATTGCGATGGCGACAAGATCAACGGAGAAGGGTAGAAACCCTTCTCCGTTCGGAATTCAGAATTGCAGAAATAAGTTAAATGATTTTTTCACGTTTAAAAAATATAAAATTTGAGAATTCTCTATGCGGGCTATCATAAGAGATAAAAGACTTAGAAATCAACCTGAAGGATATTTTCATTCTCGAGTTAATCCTTGCTAGATAATGATAGGTAATATATTTTTAGACGAAAATCAAACAACACACATCTTTCTAGTGAAATACAATTTTTTTCGAATGTGTCACATTTTGAAATTCTTCCTGATGATGAATGAGTGCTGTTGATTTGTGTTTACCTTTGATAGAGATTTTCAAAGGTTTTCAAAGATGAAGTTCATCTTACTGGAAAGTAGGTAGTCAGAGGATGGAATGATTTCAACATAAAGTTGAAAGGTGGATTGCAAACGTTGAGAAGAAAGAAGCAAGGGGTGAAAAGGGGCTGATTGCTATGAAATTAGGTCGTATCTATCACGACAATGCAACATGCGAGCTGAACTGTGAAACGTGAGATGTCAAGGCAACTGGAGGGGTGTTCGTTAGGAACACTGAGCAACAGGGTCCAACCCCCTTGAGTTCACGAGGTGTGTAAAAACACTGTCGAGTGGGTCAAAGTTGAAGTAGGATGTTTTTAATTAAGACTCATTTATTTTGCATCAACGGAATATGATACTGTTAGGAGAATCATATAGACAGCAATATATTATCTGGAAGAAGTGTTTCAGTAAATTTGCTCGCTTCTTTGAAATAGTTTCAGATCTCACAAGTCCTAAAATGGCAAATGCCATATCCTACTTGGGATGAAATAAGATGAATTTCATGAAATATATGTGAGATTTTTTTGGTTCTAGGGAATAACTGGGCACATAAACACTGACAACTTGGGGACAGTCACTGAGAGCACTTAAATATTATTTAATCAGGTTTTCTTTTATAATTTCGTCTAAATTTCTCTAGACTGGCTTCAGTATATTCGGCTCAGCATGAGAATATGGTGTCTCAAGATTACGTCTTTATCTCTTGACAGGTTTACTTCTGTTCCTCAGTCAAAAATTGCCCCTAAACGTCTGCTTCCAATCCATCTTGTTCATTACTGTGACCGTCTAACATCTTCCTTTTTTTTATAACCAAGAGCTTCTTGCTCTTTTGAAATTGTTGGGAACCACTTTCAAGTAATTAAGTTCCCCTTATTCACGTACAGGCGATTAAGATGATATGATAATCGACTCCAATTTGGGATTTCATGAATAACATTATTTCGCCACAATCTTGGAGACTGAGAATTTATTCAATAAACTGAGGGAAGTATCCTTTTTCAGTTTTCTATCTACATTCTGGTATGAGATCAACATATGGATAGAGCAAATTGTACAACAATGCTGTTCCCACGTTTGTAGAATTGGTATATTTGGAATAAGTACCATTATATTCATCAGTCGTTTCTAAATCCACATTATTTTTCCAAATATTCCTTGAATTACGTGCTGAATCAATACACCATATGGATTATAGATTGTCAATAGAGCTGGAGCTTACAGTTTGGGCAATGAAATGTTTGCAGCTGCGTATGTTTGATTTCATTCTATAGATTAGCTAACATCCGGGGAATATATCAAATGTCACGAACAGGCAAAACACGCACGATGAAAGTGCCATACCTTAATTTCATTTTTTGTTTTCAGTATCGTAATTTTTCTCCTCCTTTCAGGGTAAAATAAATGACCATTTCTATTAGGCAAGACTTGTTCTCCTTGCAGTAGGTACATCTTCAACAAAAATAATACAACATATCATTTTTTTCGAATTCGAACCCCCTTCCGAGAGGCAGACAACTATTAACCAACTCGTCAATACCTCGGATGAGAAGTCTATTTTGAAAAAAAAGTATATAAATAAGCCCTTCTAATTTTCAATGATCAATCATATCCTGAAGTAGTAAGAATTGATTTGCTGAAACTCTTTATGATAATGACAGATTTCCTTTTGATAGAGGAAACAAACAAAAAATATTATAGGAGACCATCCGCCAATTTGTATCCTGATACTATTGAACCTTTTGTGCTACCTACTTCAGATTTTGATTAACGCATTCAAACATTGTTTTTGTTTCATATCAATATCCTAATCAGATTTCTTTTCTATAATTTCGAGATCCAACCAGATGTAAAAACGACAGTATTCGAAAATGCATTAAGATAAGTTAATGAATTTTCATCCCAATTATTTTACGGTGTTGAGTTTTTGTTTGACTACACTGTATATCCATAGTACCGTTCTTCGTTTTTAATGATTCATTTCAGCAATTAGATCATTGAGATTTTCAATGTAAAGAACTTCAGAGGTATAAATCCTTCACGTCGATATGTTTTAAATTATGATTTTTGCCTAGATACAACATACATTCAGGAAGTTCATGCAGTTCTTGCTAAAAATGACATGAAGTAGATGACTCTTCATTCTACTTCATTGTTTTCGAGCTACAGAACGAAATCTATTGATCACAGAAGAAAGAATGTAATCGATAAGAAACCATCAAGACTGAAAATCCAAGAAATAGGGAAAACGTATCTATCTCGAAATATTCCTCTTATACTTCAAATAGTGATTCCACATGTTTATCCTATCGATTTAATGCCCCAGTAATATAAACAATACCCGCTATTCCCATCAGAAAATCGAACAAGCCATACACCAGGTATTAAACGATAAATTAAACGCAACTGTTGATATGAGGGAACATGATGTATTGTAATTCATGTTAGGAATTAGCAATTGAGATTCTGGAGATAATTAATCGTAAGTTGTTATGATGGAGGTCTGTGGTAGTTTCTAGGGTTCCATGTGGATTTAGTTTAATACACAATGGGAAGTTGCATCAGAGCGCATGATCTTTCAGAAGGGGTCTAATTTTAGGTAAATATTAAATTGTGAATGCAATTAACAGTATATAGGTTAAAATAGGGATAGATAACGCATCTTTTTTAAAATGGGCCGTAAAGACACTCTTTTGAACTTAACGTGGTCATGTATTCATAAATAATTTTTTAGGTATCAAACTTTTATTGTATAACATCAGAATGGAGAAGACCATTTTTCAAAAATAAAATGAAATAGTCACTATGTTACCCTAGGTATCGGTTGTAGGAATTTGTACACTCAGACATTGGTTTGAATCCTTTCATAATTATTACACTGTCGACGTTTTAGACCTGTCTGGTTCTTCGAAAATATAAATTGAAATAATACAACTTGTCATATATAATTATAACCAGAAAGAGTTATTCATTGTAAGACATGGGCATTCCAGTGGAAAAAATTATTGATGTTCAAGTTCGATTGCGATCTTCGATAATGAATCTGACTTTGAAAAGGTAAGGTCAGTGATTTTTTACAAGATTTGACATAAAAAAAATTCTGAATTCTTAGAGCAGCGTAATGATGTTGTCCTGACTTGAAAAGTTGCAGAGAAGTCTTCCTTTCGTTCTCAGGAAGATATATTATTCCTTATTCCACCTGTGATAACTTATCTATGAATTTTCATCATTCTTTGAATTTCTGAATTTGTTGGGGCGAATGAAATGAAGATTGTTTTTCTCACGAATAAAATTATAAAAAGATTTCAAGCCAAAAATGCCATGCGGTATCAGTAAATTTTCAGTCAAGAATCAAGATCCAGACTTTTAAAAAACTTCAGGTTATTCGAAGTTTTGATCGATATTTTTTCTTATGAAAATACTAGCACCTCTAAATTCCATGAGTTTAGATTCACACAGAAAAGGTAAGTTTTATAAATTTCATGCTGCGCCCTACTTTCAAATAGAAAGAGTTTAATTGGTCCTGCTGTTATATTGATTCATACCTCAATGCCATGAGGCTGAAATATGAAATTCGTAATACTGAACAATTTTTCCTAACACTACCACCTAAATTCTGTTTCCTCCGTGCTCTATAAGTATCAAGGAATCTTTGTTTCACGGAAACAACCAGAAGGTTAAAATTCATCCTTCTACATGGAAAATTAATTACTGTCTGACACGATTTAAATGAATTTCAGAATTGAAGGACATTTAGCGCAATATTTGGAGTTCGTGTCTAAGTTTTCTCATGATTTAGTATCAAAATATAATACGTATTCACGTGAGAAATGTATTTACGTAATTTCGAATAACTTTGAAGCTCATGAATTTCAATTGGTATGAAAATCATAAATGTTCGGTCCTGATTGGGCAAGTGCCAAGTTTTTTTTCACATTAAGAAATAGATGAATTACTTGAAAGGAGATTTTCATAATTTCTCGAACAAGTTGTTGAATTCCTTGAACTATGCATAAGAATACTTCAAGGTGGGTCTTTTTCTGAGGCTTTCAGAGGTTTTTGTCAATATGAAAGAAGGTAAACATGAAAACTCTAGTCTGAGCCCCTAATAGAAGAAAGTGGAAGGTATTGAAGCGCCGGAAGTATATATATTTCGCAGAAACCTCCATCGCTCACATACCAAACTACAGGAAACATTATTCATTTTACATAAGGCCGACCCTCTGAGGAAATTAATTCATTGTGCACTCATCCAAAGATATAATGAATTATTCAGTTACGTCCTAATGAAAAAGCGAAAGAAAGGAACAACACGTACATTTTAAACCCATAATCGAGGGAACCTTAATATTACATCTTCATCGTGCAGAATCAGCAACGGTACAAACAAAATGAACTCGTAGAATCGCTTCTTTTAATGAGCGTTTCTCGTTTCTTGAATTCTAATGGAATTTTGCCTGACAGGAATGAACTGCCTCTAGAAGGTTTGCTATAACATAACGATCTTTAATTTAAAATATCGAATGCTATCTCTGAATGAGGTCACTATTAAATGAAGCGACGAAAAATATATGATTGTTGGCATGATTCGTAAACTCATAAAAATACAATTTAAGGAGAAATATAATAAAAAAAATCAAAATGAAATCCACCGTGATGTGACTCATTTTCTATCTCATTGTCATTTTGTTGTGTATCGTTCAATCAGGTTCAATCTACAAGAACGTCCGAATTTGTGTTACATATAAGATTTTCCGAAAATTGAAAATAAATTATCCTACATCCTGAAGCAAGGATAGAAATATCGACAGTTTGGAAAACGGAGTATTGAATTTTTTCAAGAGATGAATATTTTTTGTTTATGTTATTTTTTGGAAAAGGAATGAATGATCTCCTACAAAACATGTACCCCTCCACTATCCCAAGATAATTTTGCGTCTACCATCAAGATGGTTTGTAATGAAGGGGCAACGATTAATTTATGATGCGAATGAAGAGCTCTTGCTGCTGCATAAACCGCTGTTGAATCCCCTCACCTTTCTTCAGGAAATCCGCTAATGGAATCGATAATTTTGCATTTGCCTGGTTCCCTTGAGTAGCCGTGAAAAGGAAGTTCCAACAGAATTTTTTTTTTCGTAATATAAACTGCCTTAGACAATGTTTACTCAACTGAGGATTACTAATTTTTAGTGTCTCATGTGAATTTATTGAATTGTTCATTGTTTGGAGATAATGCGAATGTAGCTGAAGAAATAGGATATTCTGAAACCAGTTGAAGAAAGGGCTGCTATTCCAAATCCAATGAGAAATTCGGAAACGAAAAACGAATAACAGAATATTTTATTTTTCACTTGAGAATTCGATCATCGAATCGCTACAAGAGTCATCAGAATATTTCAGAATTTTGACACATTTTCACTAATTCAAATCTGTGCAGAATGAAAATATACGTGAATGGGATTTTCTCGAATCGGTAAATCCCGATAGTGCTTCCCTAAACAACAACTCACCATTGTTCAACGGTGAGAACAATAAATCAATATGGGTTTTATTGGAACAGATCACTGGTATTTCGAGATCGGGGATTATAATTCCCTTGTGGTAGAAATGTTCGTAAAACCTTATCCCGGATCGAGCATAATGCTCGGCGCTCTGGTCCGAATAGTCGAGCTTTACACGAAAAGGCCATTTAGGGTAACCGGAAATTTGAACAGAAAAATTGGGGTGCGTTGAATATTCGAAAGATAACTTTTGGAAGAGACGCTATTCCGAATCATATTTTATTGTTATATTCGCGGAGGTGAGCGGGGTTAGGGAATGGACGAAATAATAGAATTTTTGTAAAACTCGAGCAAGTGGTGGACTGAACTTCCATCGGAATGTGTTTGACTGACTTCAAGAATTTAGCAAAATAAATCTTCCACCAATGGTGTCCTGTAGACAGCATTTCATTCAGAATAAGTTGTTCAGTTTTCCGTGTATTTTCATCTTGAATTGTTTATTGTTCACAAAGAAGAACATTAATTCAATTAAAAAGTGCTCTGACCATCATGAGTACAATACCAGGCATGAAGATATTCTCTGAGTTCCAAAACATAGGACGACTAAATTTGAGCACTCGCCCACTTATTGTGGTATCGAGTTATTTAATAATCTTCCGGAAAGACTGAGAATTTTGGAATACAGAGAATTCGATAGAGAAATTAAATTGTTGTTGCTCTAAAACTGCTATTGCAGTAAAATAGTTTGAGATTGTTCATTTAGTTTCATTTGGTCTTGTGTTGTTGTTTTGATATTGTTTTTTTCACCTTTTTTCCTTTCTGACATTGTTCTATACAAATGTATTTCGTCGCAAAAATTGAATAAATATTATCATTATTATTATAGTATAAAAAAGTTTGCAATAAGATCTGATTCGATGTCCAGCAATAAATTTGGTGCAAAATCTAGAATCTAGTTCGAATACCCGTCTCAGTGGATCGATAAAACTGACAATATTTTGATAATAAAATTCAATGTTCATTTGTTGTGAGATTCATAGTTAAATTATTGACTGAACTGATTATGTTCGACACAAAACACGAACGATGTTTGAACTGTTGAATTCAATGTTGCGAAAAGATGATAGTTGAAAAATCACTCGTAAATAAAAAGTAGACAAATTTTAAGAGATTTTTTCCTTCGGTTTAAAAAAAACTGGAGGAGTAGAAATGTGCTTCCCTCTCATCTCTACAGGATTAATGTTTGACCAACTGAACATAACTCTACAGCGATTGAAAGACAATGAAGTGAGGAGAATTTCATTTTGACAATGAAGAAATAACAGAAATAATTTACGTTAAAATTATTCCAAATAAATAAGATGTTTCATACAGGTAGGCAGTATTGAACAACCTGGTTATCAGACTATTCAAAGATACGATTATTTGAAATGTACTCACAAAATGATCAGTTTCAAGGAATATATCCTTCCTGTATAATAATGAAATGTAGTATACAGAGTAGACAGATTTCGATGATTTAGTACTACATCTCCTAAATTGAAAGAGATATAAAACAAGTAATAAACTTACATGTGATGTTTTCAATTTTCTCTTTTCAAGAAACATAAATTGATGCATACCGAAGTCGCTAAGGTGTCTGGCTTACGTGCTACAGGGTGATTTTGTAATTTGACAAATTATTATGATCACCTATATCTTCCGCAGTATTGTGGCCATGTTTTCGAAATAACAACATCTTGAGGGCAGTTTTTCCAGTACATTATATCGGTGCTATCGAAATGACAATGCCCCTTCAACTTTTAGAGCAATTAAAAAGAAATAGAAAGCATAGTGTGCTATGATATTTTTCAATAGACTTTTCAAAGATAATTTCAATAATATATAACAATAGTATACTTCCGAGTTCATATATGATCAAAAAAATAAATGACACACTATCAAATTGATTCAGAAAACAATTCTTATAGTTAAACAGATTCCAGGTTATCATTTCGTGCGAGTTTATGAGGGGTTACAATCTACTGCGACCTTATGGTCTATTGTGCCCCCTGACAAAGCTGGTTGGGAACACTCAAAGTTTGTTCGGATTCCATTATGATCGATTCCATTGACACTATTTTGTCATTTGGGTTTTTCCTTTTATGTTTTTATACGGATACCTTTGTTGTTATTTTTTCGACTTTGTCATTGTGTGAATTCGATGTGGAAGGAATCTATTTCTGTGTGAATTTTTAGTCGGGAAACATTTTGCTTTCGTTTTTTTCTAACTTTTCCGGTTCGGTCAGTGCCATTAATGCACTCCCTACGGGCAATACGTGATTTGCCTACGCAGACCCAGATATGCAGGCACTTCGGACTTCACCAATAACAGAAATAAACGCTGATGTAGTTTCTGTTTTCAATCACTGAACCCAATTTACTCTCGTCAACTTTAGAGGTAGGTATATACGTTCGAACGAGCAAATAATGGTCCAATCCAGAAATTATAGAGGCGAGCTCATCTTCAACGAACTCAACATCGTTAAGCAAAACAAAATGAACATTTACCAACGACTGATTGGAAAGGGATAGGAATCGAGTTCGAAATTGGGTTAGTGCACTATCGGTAGTTCTCGAAGGGTTAGATAAATACCAGTAGGAGGAGGGGTTCAGCTTCTCGAACACAAAGTGATCCGCACAAACAGCGCCAAACAGCAAAATCCAGTCAACTTCTGAGAGTGTAGCATCAGAAACTGTTTGTCCATCAATTATTTATATCAATTAGACCTTCAGTAATGTTGCTCCTAAACTCTAACGAAAAAGGTTAGGAGGAGAATTGGTTGTGAAACTATGCTCGTCGTAAATAAGTTAGAATCAATATTTGGTCATGATCAAAGGATTTGAAAGTAGAAGGACTTCATATAAGGTTTAAACCCTTCGCCCTTTTTATATTTTTTTTTACAATAGATGGCTTTAGTAGACATATGCGCTTGTATTTGACAACCCAAACTTAACCTTTTTCGAAGAATGTCACTTTGTCGCTCATAAGCTCTCCCAATTTTTAACTATAAATCAAATATGCATCTCTCAGAGTAATTAGTTTCAAAGAATGAGGGCCCTTTGCACGAACATTCCTTGAAGTTAAGGATCCCTTGAATTTATTGACAGTTGCTGTCACTCAAATATAATTCTAACGTAATACCTATTTGAAATAATTTCTATCAAGTGATATTTCAGCTTATTATGTTGTTGAACTTCACCCTAGCTCAATAAAGCCTTTTCACTGGCTGATGATAGTTGTCATTTCCTCAACCTAATTTCACTGTCATTTTGACGATTTCATGCTTGTTGAAATTTCAACATTTTCGCCATGATTTCATAGAAAACAACATATATCCTGCAGTCAGTTTATGACTTTGACAAATTATTTCAGGAGAGCATCGAAATGTCAATTAAATTATCAAGGGTGGTTGGTGCATACTGCCCTAAATGGCATCATCATTCATCTGAGTGAAAAACTTCCTAAATAATAATGGTATATGAGCGTGAAGCAACAGAAAAGGAAGAATGATATGACTGTAGCCCTTTTTTATCCCGTATTCATGGAAAACTTTATTTGAAAAATTCAAAGCGCTAACTTGAAAAATCTATTTCAAAGTTCTTATAATTGGATAACGCGCTTGAAAAAATTATATATATACATAGGTCTTTCGAGAACGTTAAATTATACTACACACAATTTGGCAGAAAAAAATAAAAATTTTGCAAACCCTTCTCTGATCTCGGATGGGTGGTGGCTGCAAAAACATTTATTAGAACATTTCCACTAGAAATTTAAGTATCAGAGTTCTTCGCGTTTATGAACTGACATCCACCATGGAAGTTACTAATTAGATTCTGGAAGATTTCATATCAAGAATACTCGGAATTCATATTTCAGAATGACCTCATGCAAGTATGATTTTGCTGAAACGAAGTAATTTCTGATATTCAAAACTAGGTGGGTTCTCTGAGTCTCTTTCCTAATTAAAAATTCTCAAATTACATGGGAGTTCACTTGTTTTAACTTCATAACGTAATAAGTTTATCACAATGAACTGGAAAAAGAATTCATTCATTAAAATGCGAAGACATTTCACTTCATTACATGCTGAATCAAACTCATGGACCGCTCAGAAAAATATTGAGGGAAAATTCATGGTTTCATTCGAATATGATTCGATACGACCAGATATGATTTTCTTGATCAAGGACACGTTGAGTGGAATTGATCATATTTTGCCTTCATTCCACGAATTTTTGAATCACCATAATCTCCTTCGTTCATGTTAGCCTGTTAGTCTTTTCTTATAGGCAGATATTCTGTGTGGTAATTACATCAGTTCGATATTTCTTATGACTTCTATTGTCACACTCTTGCGTTTCTATTCTCATGAATATATAGGATATCAAATAACGTTTCGACAGTCTAGTAATTATAATACTGTTGAATGAAGTTCTTCAGGGGTCGGCTTTGGTCCGATTCTATTTTTTGTTGTACACTGCACATTCACCTCGGAATTTTTGAAGGATTTCAATAGAAAACTAATGGTTTCAACACCTCAAATAGTTTCTTCAAATTATGAACTGGGCTATCCAGCAATAAAAAAATGTTGTTGATCATCAGTGAGATGAAAGTCAATTATTTGTTTCATTTCCCTGGAAAATGAATTCATTTTCCCGGAATTCGAAGTGAGAACTCGAATTCCTCCCATGCAAGTATTACATGAATATCGATTTGGGAATAACTCAATGTGCTTCACTCCCCCTTTTTGTTTTCCATTCACATACTATTCACGTTCCTTGAATATAAATCAGAAATTTACTGGTTTTCCCCCGAAGGGCAGTTGCTCGAACAAATACGCTGGTTTGTGCAGGTTAATTGATATTGTCTTGATTAAACGAAAATCTGCGCAATTTATGAAAAAAATCGTCAACTTTGTTCTTTGTTGTGATGATCCTTGCCATGGCTTTGCTTGGAGAAAATATTGTTCTCCAGACATCTCATAGTTTTTCTCGAGAGGTTTATTGAAGATATAACTTCTCTTCTGGCCCTCCTAGATGTCGTTCTATTTATCAATTTACTCAAAAAGCCTGACTAGGTTAGAGAGAAGGAGATTTTCTCTGAGAGGTATGGGAAACATCAGATGAAGGTCCTGTGGGCCTATGAATTGATACATACTGATTCCAATGATAATTATTTGAATATGGTCTCGTGAAAGCAAGGTATTTTTTCTTCAATTTCTTAGAATTCTGAGAATAGCTTTAACAAAATTTTTATCGACACCAATTCAATGTGTGTGCTTTGCTTAGGAATTATTCTACTGTGTCCATGAAGAGGCCATCAAAAAACTAAAATTTCCTTGTAGCATTCCAGGAATAATAAAAAAAGTGTGCGGTGGACTCTCTATAAAATTTCTCTTTATGTGAAAAACCTCTTACGTTGAAGATGTTGGAGATATAAAGAATAAAGAGTACATTATCAAAACGAATCTACTACGAAAAATTCGGAGTTTGATCAATACCATATATTTCACTGAAAAAGCTTGTAAAACTTTATGACTACTCGTGTCATACATCACGACGAGGATCCCATTTCATGGATATGGATACGTCGACTTCTTCGGAAAAGGGACATTAATGATTGTGCCACGTACAATGGAGGAGGAACATTCAATTTAATGTAGTGCTGTAAAAGGCAAGAGGGACATTCTGGAGTTTGCAAGGATGACATTTTATAATAATGTGGAGTTGAAACAGACTACGTCTGCTTCATATATGACGTTTATGTAATGAACATTTTCTTTGTCATGTAAAATGAATGTACGAAGAAACTCCGTAACTTAGCATTCTCCCGGAAAACGGGAATAATTTAATTTTGGATTATGAATATGATCTTGGAGAGTATGCAAAGGGTTTCCCACATTTGTTCTTACTGACAGTGTACAGGTGTAATAAAGAGTTGAGGAAACATTCGATCTGTTTCTGGAATAAAAATATTGAATGGAGCTGAGTTTGGATCGAATCTAGGAACTTTATCAGGAAAAAAAGTAATTAGACATTTTTCAATTATGGGATGTATTCTTCTCAGATTGCGAAATTTCTGACGCAATTTATTGATTCTGGACCAGAATTAGACCAAAATGTTTTAATATGGGAATCTTATTTTCTGATATATGGGAAAAAAATTGTTTAAATGAATTCGGAAGGGCATGGAATTCGTTCCGGAAACTCTGTCATATGGGGAGGAAAAATGACACTGGTAAGTCAAATGTCAAATAGAAGAAGAAATACTGCTTTTTGTTTGTTTCCAAGTACTTAATCTTAGAGAATTCAGGATGGCTGAAATCAAAGGTAAAGGCATCGGCATAAATATACCTGTATTCTAGTAGAAGTTAGTGGCAGAGATATCACACAGATATAAATAAGCTGGGTAATTTGAATATATATTTGTTGAAATATACAGGGTTATTCACGAATATGGCTCTTTAGAATATTTTTAGGAAAGACTCAATATTCAGGATTGAAATTCTAAAGGTTAGCCTCAAGTAAGAAGTCGACTTCTTATTTTTTTAAGGTTCCATGACGTCCGGTATAAATGAATCAATAATGACATTGTTCGCATAATCTTCCATTTCAAAAAATTCACGATTTGAAGTGAACAAAGAATAAAGTAAAAATGAATATTCACCAGGATATTCAAGTAATATCAAAATAAAAGGCTCACGGGTGATGAACTTATGTTTCAACAAAACAAGAAATCAAGAAAACTCAGGTATAAGATTGCTCTCGCATTCCAGATGATAATTGAAAAACTGAACTCGTCTAGACAATGGAAAAATATTTCCCAAAAATTTTACTTCACTGCGAATTATTTTCCAGTTTTAAAACAATGAGATTGAAAATTGAAGAAAAAGTCGTTTTTACTGAATATCTCGAAGAATATTAATTTTCGGATAGAAGTCTTGGACGTACGCTCCTATTATTTTTTGACGAAAATTTCGAAAATGCTTAAAAAAAACCATTTTTTGATGTTTCGTCACTTCTTACTGTGACAAAGGTCATTTACCTATGACCTTCTGTATCATATTCTGAAAATCACGCTAACAGAAAAGAAGCATTGTCCTTTCTTCTCAGAGATTTTTTTTGTATTTCCTCATTCAAAAAGAATTTTCTCTGGAAAATTCGAACTTTTGGAATCAGAAAGACTCAGAAATCAACGGAGAATCTACTTATGCAATAAAAAATGGGTCTCCCATCTGGAAAGAGAAAGTTGATATAACTTTCAGAATTTCAATCCTGGATATTGAGTCTTTCCCAAAAATATTCTTGAAAGCCATATTTGTGAATAACCCAGTATAAAGAATCATTTCAGTCGCTTATCCTGAATAAAACTCCGAATTATTCTATAACAAAATCGGATAATGTGACAGAATGAAGGGATTGAACACAGGATTGGAGAAGAGCATTATCTGTAACAAGGGCAGGATTAAAATTCGATACGAGTGAATCATTCCGAAGGCGAGCCTGAGAAATCACGAGTATAGGATTGTCATTCTAGCCGAATAACAGGCTATACTTTCCCCACGAATGTTGAAATCAAAGATATTGAATCTTTCAATACAAAAATGAATATGACATTCCGTAACAGTGTGTGTTAATGAAATTCAGTCGAAATTTTAAAAAAACTAGGATTTTACTCAAGCCCAGGTTGGTTATTCGTGGTTATTCCTAAAGGCCAAAACCCAACGAGAAAACTGGACTGCTGATATTTGCTTCAAATCGATTTAATAATCCATATCAGTTGATAGAATAGTGACATTCTATTGTCAAATTGGATGTTAAAGGAGCTACACATATTTTGTAGGAGTCGTGAATAAATGAATATTTTATGATGAGAGCAATCTTCTCGATTTTTACGACCATATTGTTGAGCGAATATATTGAAAGATCAAACTCACGAAAAAGTAACCCTGACCCTGATTATTTAGAACCCAAATCTATTACAAAATTCTTTTTTACCTAATCAAATTCAGTCCTCCTACTTACTTAATTTAGCATTGAAAATGTGTTATTTTCTCGTTAATCTTGTATGGTTTTTTTTTTCAAATAAACATCTATCAATATTATTATTATATTAATTGAAAAACTGAACAAACATCTTTTTCAATCGGCGTCCCAGCTCACTCTCAAGTCACAAAGAATACATTCTGTCAAAAAAATTACACATTTTCAGATAACTAAAATCCGAGAATGAATTTCGTGACAACGAAACAACTCAACTTGACTCACCATTGGGAAGTGTTCAGAATCTTGGAGGCCTAATTCTTACAACCATTGAGTTTTGTTGAGTGCACTTGAGGAAATTGGTTCCACTAAAACCGGTCAAGTGGAGGTTCCGAAGTTAAATACGAAGTCAGATCGTCTTTTTCCATTCGCAAATTCGAATATACTCCAAACTTAGCCCCATTCACAACCCCTTAATTGACAATTAGGCAGAGCCCATCATCTTGGTGCATTCCGACGTCCCAGAAATTCGCAAATACATCGTTTTCGTCCACTCGAGCAAGGCGGCACCTGTAACGAAAGAAAATCAGATTGTAGTGTCGAGTGTCGAAAGGAATTTTCCCAATAGGTTCACGACAATAGCGCCGTTCAAATCAGATACGCGTCACGGATCTTGAATATTCGGGGAAAATCGATATTCTCACCCTCGAGCTCACCCTGAGAAATTATTGGTACGAGCGGCAGTTTCAGGTTTGTGTTACACGCTCCTCATTCGGAACTCATTGAAGGCTTGACGTGAACTCGAAGACATTAATGTCATCCGGAAATGGGATTGGGAGTTCCACTGTGTATTTCATAATCGATCAATTGTTAAATGAAGAGGAGCGTTCTGCGTTCCTCCAAGAGATTTTGCTTTCGAATTTTTTTCTATTCCCTTTTTTCAGCACTCAACTCGGAATATATATTTGAAACTTTATAGGTAACACTCCAGTTTCTGTAGTATATTTTCAGATGCTCAAAATTTTGGCATTGAAATTTCGATAGCACCGGTGAAAAGCATTGAAAAAACTGGCTACAGATGTTTTTATTTCAAGGACATAGTAACAATACTGTGGAAGTTATTGCGAGTTATAATAATTGGCTTAATTCCAGAATCACCCTGTATCATAGAAACTAGACACAGTAGGGACTTGCATCATTCAGCAATTTACGTCTCTCGAAAAAATAAAACATGACATGTATATAAGTTTTTTTGTATCTCCTTTAATTTCAAAGGCTATGTTGACTAAAAAGATTGTCTTCAAATATGAATGAAGAACCATATAAGTATTTGAGAAAATGGAATAATATAGATAAATGAGTAAGTTGAACAGGCTGATACTCAGGTAAGGATCTTTCGGTGAACGCTAAGTAGTGTTGTGAATGAAACACAAAATGGTGAGAACCAGTCTATCGATATTTCACTAAATTATCTGAGTTTCTCTGTTAAAATTGAATCTATCTGTGAAATTTACAGTGGTAACAGTGTGACAATATTATTTTTTTCCAACAATAAAATTTTTTTGACATTTTTGTACTATGTTCAGGTGCAAAAGCCATCAATTCCCTTACCGTACAAAAATTTTCTCGTTGCTTAGTAACATACTCAATCCTAGGATTAAAAACGCTACTTTTAATCCTAGCACTAGAAGTAATTGCATTTGAGCTCTCTTAATAAAATTTGAAGAAAAACACTTTGTCTCTCACAACCTCAATGAAACAAACTAATTGGATAACTATATAAAGGTATTTATTTGTTATTTATAGTGATATTTGATGAACAATTGTAACAATTATTGCCAAAATTCTAGGCACCATTGAAATTATCACTATCAATTTTCGAACAACCTAAAAAATTTTCATTAATGTTAGAACAACTTAAAATATTTTCCGTAACTGTTGATGAAACTTTCGAAGAAATATCTGAATAGGTACTTGCACCTTCTTTGTCAAGTTGCAATATTTTTCTGCAAAATTATGACAACCAGTCCACTTCTTCAATGTCATCAATTTTTAAATGAACTAGTTCGTCACAACGCATAGCACCTCCAATTCCTTATACTAGAACAACCTTTATCATCAAATATATATTATCAGATGCCATATCCAGGAACCGATCCACTTCCTCCTTTGTGAAAACCCTAGACTTTTTACGTATATATCAATCGCTTTGCCTTTTCAACAAAGGACGTAATTTTGAATATTTACTTATATCCACACCATTTTTGAAGGCCAGTGAAGATCGCAACATTGAATACTGTGACTAAAGAGTGGATGACTCGAAGGTCTTCGTAAATTTTGAGAAATACACGATAAGAACACTCTCCGCATAGCTGACTCTACACTCTTCATCTTCACGAATCCTTATTTCACACACTCTATGCCTTCGTCAAAATAAGAGACTTGGACGTTTCGTAACTATAAGAACTATTTTAAAACAAAAAAGTTATGGACAGCGAATGAATTTTTCATTTTATGCTCACGTTTGTGAAATGAGGACTTGTGAAGATGAAGAGTGTAGAGAAAGCAGCTTGGCTCTGATGACTTTTTGATAATGTTAGAAATACGACCTCGTCTTGGCAATATTTTACATGAAAGAGTTTTTGGTTGAATTTAATTTTTTTTGTAAGTCGCTAATGATAAAACCATTTTCCTGCAATAATAAATAAATGAAATATAATTACTGCGAGTTCCATTTGAAGACAAACTAATTCACCATTGTTCAAAATCAACAATGTACGGAGAATAGAATTATACCTTCACCTTCCTAGGTTAAAGCTTCGATGGCGATGTATTTAGGATATGCAGATATTGCTCGTAAAAAAACATGCACTTTTGATTCATATAATATACTATTATTTGAAGACTCCCCAACCTGTTGAGCGAAACCACATGTTGAAAATAGATCTAATGGGTTGTTTTTGTATTCTGAAGATATGGATGACCTGTCGGCTATAGCCCCAAATTGGTAATCCATAACCATAAGATATTGAGAATTTGAGAAATATATTGTTTCCATAAATTCTGTTGAGGATTATTTTCCTCTCAAATACACTCTCCAGTTGTAATGTTTCGAGGAAGGATTAATATTGAGTCATTGAATCTGGAGTCAATCTGATATCAACAACGCTCCAGATACGTACCATTCAAGTTACAGTTAACAAAAAATACTCATATTCCATGCCAGGCCACCAACTTCATTAATTCGTAGATAAGCTTTTCATTAAGCCCTTCATGAATCTATGGTACCTACTGCCTAAATAACACACACCAAATAATAACATTTGAGGCCTGAGACTCGCATCTCTATTTGAAAATAATTGACACAGGAAGTATCCTATTGCGCGTTTTAAAGTGTTGATTCAGATTCGGGACGAACGTTGTACTATCGCCTTATCAAGGTTAAATTTCCAGTTTTGTCTTCTCCTTATTTTCTGTTGCATCGAATGTTTCGATAAAATTGTTTTGGATAGTGGACGTGTGTGTCAGTGTTTGTGCGATCAATATTCTCGGAGGAAACTATATAAATATATCGTTTGTGAAAGTGAACATCACGTATTACCCCTCCGTTTTCGTGGGAACTTATGACAAGTTGTTGTTTTTATGTGAGTTTCCCCAATTCATGACATGATACCTTCGGTCTTATTTACACGAACATTCTGAATAAAAAATGAAAATTTTAACAAGAAAGCTACTTGGAAAACCCCAAAAAAATTAAAGCCACTGAAACATGGTAGACTAATTGCCTTTTTTCACAAAAAATGGATATAAATCAACACACATTCCTATGAATAACAATGATCAATAGTATATTATAAAAAAAGTAGCAGAAGGTGCTGCTCTTCCAAATAAATGCGAAATTCGAAAGCATGAGTGTTGGAATTACTTTCTGCAACGATATTTTCTCTATTACAGTCAAGTTTTGCGAATTACTTGCGAAATTCAAAAAAAATTCAGATTTGTGACTTCTGACTTCTGTATTGTATCTTGACAGTTGGTGTGACTTATGAAATTTGACGATTACAGAATTTGAATTGATTTGATTTTTGCAAATTGAGAGAATTGGGGGTCAGTACTGTCAACCACAGAACGGAAAATAGAAAAAAAAAACAATTCTTTGATGAATTCATTTCAGCACTACTTTGAGTACTGTAATAACTTATTACGATACTGAAATAGAGAAAATATTTTTCAGAGTTCGCTGAAGTGGAATAAAAAAATATTTCAGGTACTTCAGAGTCAATCAAATTATAATGATACCCTTATGTTCTCACAATTATTGTAATTTTTGGAGTCGGTGTCAGCCAAAATAAGTTTGTAAGTTTCACATAAATAGTATACTGACCCAACTTCAGAAATAACAATAATTGTGAGTATATCACAGTATCATAATAATTTGATCATTTTTCGAGCAGTCTTATGTTTTTTATGTGAATATATAGATAATAGTTGTGCTGAAATAACTAGTTAGTCAATATTATCATCTTTTGAAAAAAGTTGGTCGTTACTTTCGAGTGATGAAATCGTCATTCAATTAACTACGGCGTTTCAATTCGATCTGTTCGGAATTTATAGAATAAATGAGATAAGATGA
This sequence comes from Hippodamia convergens, assembly GCA_038502775.1. Lineage (NCBI taxonomy): Eukaryota > Metazoa > Arthropoda > Insecta > Coleoptera > Coccinellidae > Hippodamia > Hippodamia convergens. The sequence goes on along the minus strand of CM076611.1, from coordinate 10,295,784 downwards.
ATAAATTTATTATCTGAGGAATTGGTCCAAACACTGGAGGAAATGACAATGCTCTTAGTTACAGAAGCAAGCTCGAAAAACAAGAAATTTGGCAATTTTCAACACTGACAAAATGCATATTTTAAACTACTCTGGTGATTGTGTTAGGCTCTCATATTATATTTCTACAGGGTGTCCAAAAGGTTTGGGGTATTTGTGTAGTAGACATAACAGCCAGTGTTCGTTCATGTTTCTGACTTGGATTTTCGTTGGACCAGAAGCGGCAGTTTAATTTCTGCATGGTATAAACGTTCAGCCTTCCTATCGAATCACCATAATCAAGCGATAATTGCGATAATTCAAAGAGTTAGAGTAACAATCTATGCATACACTACCCCTCCAATATTCTTCGTTGCTTGGTCAGCACAGATACAAATAGTCCCTATCCTTTCTGGACACATTGTATTATCATAACATGAAACTAAATTTCGCAAAAATAATTGTGCATGGTAGAAATCTTGGTCAACAAACCATCTAAGAAATCATGTAATGTCTTCAATGCTGTTGAAACTTTTGATCGTAAATTCTTGGATGAACATTCATAAACGAAAGTATACCTTTCAAAGGAACCCAGTTGACGAAATTTTTATTATTCATTATTGTTTCTTAATCAGATGAGATATTTTTCATGAACGTTCAATGTTTTTGAAAGGATCGACTACTAGAAAGAAATTGTTCAGTAAGTAGTTTGTCTTGAATTAGGCTTGAACGTGGATTATGTAACATTCTCAGGTAACTGTTATGACTCTCATTCAAACAGATTGACAAAGATAAATGGTTTTTCCTTTAATAGTTTATGTTACGCCGTTTTCGAACAGAATTAACAATTTTTCAATGTTATGAATATTTGAAATTACGCCCAGGTGCTGTTCTTGGGTTGGAAATAGCATAATATTTTTCAGTGTTTTTTTTATGCAGTCCATCTTTTGGTCTATCCTGCTTTATGTTGTTGTCTAAATCATCTTAAATTCACTGTCTTGCGCCATCCCGACATTTTGACAAACATATTCACGTATTTCATTTCAGTTGATGCATTCTGAGTGGTCCGAGAAACGTGAGAATGTTGAGTATGAAGGCTGGCTATCCCTCTGATCCATGAACCTCTTGAATTATTTCAGTCTTCTCTTAAATTTGTTAACATGGCAGATCAACCTAAAAGTTCAGTTGTAATAAAAAAATCGTGAATGTTCACATGAAATTTTTAAAAATGCATTCAAGTAAAGAGAATTTTCCTTGTTTGATGGATATTTAGTCTTTTTTAGTGTGATACTTTTCTTGGTGTGGTTCTCAGTTCTATCTTACAACCGAAAATGAATGTTTCTTCTTCTGATCACCATATAAAATTGACCCATAGAACAAACTAATTATTTGTAGGCTATTTTTAAAAACGCAAGACCCAAATAAGGAATGCATTGCCGCAGAGTATAGGTATATGTAGATTTCTAATATTGCAATGATATTTCTGATAGCACTAGGAAAGTCGCACAAGGTAGATTGATCGGAATTTTACATGAACTGAATTGAAAAATTTCAAATAAATAATCCTAGATGAATTCTTGCACAAATGTGTATTAATTTATCAGTTGAAATCAGTTGAAAGAAATTGTTGACTAACATTAAACGAAAAATAAAATAACGAACTATCTAAACAAGTTGTCTTTCAAAGTTCTTTCAAAGTGATCCATTGAAACAAAACGAGAAATCTTTAGACAATTTTGCAATTGTCATCAATTCTTTGTTTGGATTGTCTTGACTTCTTCATCCATGATGTTAGGTCTTCGTTCATTTTGGAATATTCATCGATAACATTAATAATATCTGAAAGTGCATTTGAATGTTCAGTGGAGTAGGTACATATTAACTGTTGCATTTCCTTCATCGGCAGGTGGAATTTCAATGCGATCATAATTTTTCATGAAATTCATGAAAAAAATAATTTTAAGGATAAATTTTATTGAAACCTGAATTAATTCGATTTTCAACTGTTCTTTCAATAGCTGATATGATATTTTTTTCTGGAATATTTTCTGATGTTATAACGAAATTGCCTGATAAAACTAACAGTGAATCAAAATCAATTGATAAAATTTCAAATAGGTAATGGATATACTCTTAGTAAAATTCAGTGGGCAAAAGTTGTTGCCGAAAAATTAACAATAGAATTTCGAACTATTGAATCGACTAAGTTTCGATATCTATATCAGTCTTCATCATACTAAATCGTCCAATTATCACATGCGTTGATTTTTTTGCTTTAATATTTTCTGCTAAGAGTTAAAATTCAAAGAAGTTTCGGATAATGGAGAATTTTTTCAGTATGAGATTAAAGTCAACTCAAAACAGACAAACAAAGAGGTTTCCTACCATGAGAGGAATAAAGTTGCATGAATATACGGAGTACATATAATTTCTACTTTCATTGCATTACGTTGTATTGAAATATATAACACGTTTGTACACATCATGATGCCTGATGTATACATATAATAAGTCTAGGTAAGCGACTGGCTGCATCAGTTGAACTTTTCTCTGTCGACTGATAATACCTAGAATAATACTGAGCAAAATTGGTTCCTACGAATTTCTTTTGAACCATCGAAATTGAATTTGATCCAGCCAGTTTAGTGTTTCTGGTAGTGCTAGATGTCCGTCGTTCGATACAAATTTCATTAGTGTGTGCAGCACATGAGGCTTTCAGCCGGAAGTTTTTACACTAGTGAGTGAAAGTGTGATGAGTTGGATCTCCTTTACGACGCTTTTGATGTTACTCTGGCTAAGAAAGAGGAGAGGATTCAGGGTCCCTTGTGATTATATTAGTGCCGGAAGTAGACTTGGCAATTCTCTGAATCATTCTTCAAAAGAAAAACTCTTTGTTTGGAGACTCTTCTAGAATCTAGATCAGGCAGATCTGATCCTTTATCTTTTACATCTGATTCAGATATTGAAAAGACGATTGTTCAAAGATACCACTCACCAAGTTCTGATGCATAATGATAACATTTTTTTCACGACCCAAGTTTGAAAGGGATTGTTTTTTTGTGAAGGAAGTTAGTTCCGAAGTCTTGGGAATCAGACTATTTAACTTGAACTGCATCTTTTTACTGTGGTATGCTGTTTAGATAAATCTCGTTTCGAATTAGGAACTTTCCGCATTAATGCTCCGATTCCACTTAAAGTGAATTTGAAATCCTCTGATAGTTATCATTACATTTTATTCTCTATACCCTCGTCCAAAGTTTAAATTATTCGGTACCACTGTGTAATTTATTTCTTCGAAAGTTGAGTAAGGTAAACACTGAGCCTCTTCAGTTCTCACTTTCTTTTCTTCTGATTTATAGTTTGTTTTTGAATTCATATGATTTCATGATGATCTTGAAAACTTTGATGCTCTTTAAATAGACAAGACAAAGAGTGTATATATGAGAAAATTGGAATTTTAAACATACAGTTCGCTGTGAATTTTAACTCAATTTGTTTATTATACCTATAACTCTCGCAAAGAGCTATCAAAAGGTTGATAATCGCTTTTTCAATCACTTTGGATGAATACTCTTGAGTAAGTTAGCCAATTAGCCCAAGACATTCCTAGGCTAGTTATTGAGTATTCTGAAAATTTTTCTGAATAAGACCATTCTTTCAGTTAATAAAAAGATACCAAAACTTCATCCCACCTTTCGACCAGTTCTCGATGTAGAATGGCACAAAGTGAAGAGTGCTGTTGTTCATTTCTGATATCAGCCAGAAAACAGCAATTTTGGATTAGAGGGCTGAATTAAAACTTGTGAAATAACACCTCGATACATTGGTTATTCGTCCTACGAATAAATTGGAATATGTTTATGTACTATCTACTAATGTTTCGATTAATTAAGTACTCATGAGTTTTAATGAAAAAATCGGAGATTTTGGCAATATCTAACTTCCGCACCCTCTTTCTGGATATAGTGTTGAGCGCGTTCAATTTACACGTGAAATTCCAGATAATCTTGTGAAGGCGCATTCACCAATTTGCAATTTGAAACCTTCGAGGATGATCTATAGACTAGAATGTCCCAAAAAATCTACTGAACTTGTACGATTTGATAGGTCCGAAACTTTTATCAATGAAAGAGTTTTCTAAGTCTTGTTAATTGACTTAATATATTGTAAATCTCAAAGTCAAGAACTTTCCAGATACTATTAGATATGTTAATAGTCATGAGTTGTTGATTGATTTTCATGAAAAAAACAACCGTTTCTCTAGGAGAATTCTTAATTGAATGCAATGGATTCATTATGAATAGATATTCTAGTTGGAGGTTCATTGAATTTAATATTTGTTCGACGTTTTAAATTGCTCAGTTGTGAATTACTCAGTGAACCAAAACTATTCCGTATAAGCAAAGCTGTTTTTTCTCAATTTTCTTCATCCTTAAAAAAATTATTTTGTTCATTTGGTAATACAGGAGCTATGACGACAGTTATAATAATGTCCTGACTATCGACTCATAGTTAAGGTGATGAGTAATTTTTAATAACGAATTTTTTCTGTATGGTATGTCGACCCTGTTATCTTTAATTTTTTTTTCAGAGTTTATGAGAAGCCGGTAATGGCATAGCCGGCACGAGCGCAGGTCGCAGAAAGCATGGCCAGAGTGCAGGTGGTCAGGTGGACTTGGGCTATGTTGGCTGGACTGTGCGCTCTGGCCACATGCGAAGTGAGTACATATTCCAATAATTTGGTCAATTTAATCATCGTCCGATGATCTAATCGACAGTTTTTATTTCCCCCCGTGACAATGCAACACGCAAGTTCTTTCCCATGTGGTCAATGGTGTGCTTGAGTTCAGTGCAGTAGATGGAAATTGGAAACTACAAAATAAACTTATTTCTGAATGAAATTGTGGATCCCACATACATAATTGAAAAGTCAAATAATATGTGCCATTCAGCCAGCATCTATATTGATTAACGTCACTGAATTATCCAACAATGTCAAAAATCAACCTCCGAAAAGTTACCTACATGATGTGCGAAACTTCTTCAAGCTTGATTGTAACTTGGTATTGGAGCATTCATCAATTTGACCATCCTATAAAATGATTAAGTATCACTTTCCTGATTAGTTACGAATTGAAAAGTTATTATGAGTAACTTGGAATTATCCTCAACTCTCAAGTGATAGAATTTTCCCATATCGCACCCTCGCTACAAAAGTGACACAACTCGAAATTTACTTTTGTCGGTTTACGCTGTGAATCAGAAAACGAGCCTAGATTTAATCATGGAAAATTTGTAACCACATGAGTAGGTCCTCCATATATCATTTAGCTACATATAATAATTGGTGTCTATTTCATGTTTCCAATTAATTAGAAAATATTAAGCATTTGAATATTCTCGATTTTTGATTTTGAGTGGTGTCACTTTTGTAGCGAGGGTACGATATGTAAAATGTATCTTTGTAGTCCCCTTGTAGAGAAAAATACAACAATGCAAAAAGGATAGGTAGTTCCTTGCAAAAATTCAGAGGAGGTGGTCATAGGTGGGAAGGTGTTAAATTAATATCAGCAGAAGACGACACATGAAAAAGATGTATGAAATGGTTCTTATATGGATTTTTATATGTAGCCCCTTTATATCCCTGAATTAATCGTCGGTTTATTCAATAGATCACTTACACAGTGTGACTACTAATCTGACAAGTCAAACACCCTGCTTTTAATGATTATAATCATTTGGAAAACCTAGTTTCTCATTATCGAGATATAAGAATTGTTTTTTCAATTGAAGCATATGGTTCTATTTCTGGCATTGTATGTCTTCACATTATCCCCTCACTGTTTTTCTGCATATATTTTATTCGTACAATGTTTCCACTGTCAAATTTCTTTATTTCATCACTCAATTCATTCTCTAATATTCGGTTTATCATCTCCTACTCACTTCCATTGGGTTATCTCTTTTATCATCTATACATCTAATTTAATATTCCATCTCGACCATTAATTCATCAATTATATATTTTTTATATTCGAACCGTCTTCACTACAAAACTATATTTCTGTTGAGAGTTTTGGCCATTGTTATGTGAAAAAAATTCATAATATTGTAAGAACACACATAAACTCTATTTCTCGAGGGAGAAGGTCGTCGAATTTTATCTCTCGTCATTATAGGAGATACTTATCACGAGTGACGAGATGGCCTCAAATCAAGGGAGTGAATACGAATATCAGAGAGTGCATGAAGCATAAATAAGTGTGTTAATTACAGCCAATATACTAACGTATTGAAGAGACATTTGATATCCTAGTCTGATATATTATCCTGACTTCAAACAAAACGATATATCTATATTTCAATCTATGACTTTGATTTTCCCTTGGCTTATATCGTAATTATTGCCCCAGAATAGGATTGTCGAACTGGTAAACTCCCAATCTTACAAAATTGATGGCATAGGTATGTAGTAAATCAGAGCTTCAATTATTCATCGAGTGGAGCTAATGTAGGTAGATTATTATTACCACGGCTTCAACAGTTCGAATCGATTTCTCGGAAAATTTCAACCGTAATTAGGTAGAAGCTTCAGAAGTTAAATAATATTCTGTATACGTTTACTAGTTAGGGATGTTCGTAGAACATTGAATAATAGTGAATGCTCTCTTTTCACTATGTATTTAGATTCCATACTTTGATTCGAAGGTTTCGACTATGATTCGCGGTAATTTTTCCTTAATGTTAGAAATTAACCCTCGGATTGAGTAAGCGAGTACAGATGGAATTATGGGATATAAATTTTAAATATCAGTTTGAATATCTATGAATATTTTTGGTAGATTGATTCTATCTCTATATATATTCATTTAATGAAATTACATCATTGATGACTAATTATTGGATAAAACATGAAACCAAATTTTTAATTCGAGTTGGAACAAGCGTTCCTTGTTCGTCAATATTTTGTGTAATTTTTGGCCCTTCAAAAATCGTGATAGGAACCATCGTATAATGTTCCACCTAGGTGGTCACATTACGCATTGAGCTGATTCATGATGAATACAATTGGGTGATTAACCTTTCCACAACATACTATTATTTTCACCCTAACTTCCCATTGGGGTTGACTATAATGCCAGCTATTATCGATCCTTTATATATTTCTATAATATGTGACTAGTCGAGTGTAGGTCCACATTATTATTTTTTTTAATGAATATTATTTCAACACTGTATGCTGATAAAGTGGTCATATTATGAATTATGTGAGAAAGTATCAATCACAGTGAAATATTTTATTATTGCTTCGATATAAATACTTGTTCATTTTATTGTTTATTCGACAGGACTTTATTGGGAGAAAAAATGTATTCATTTCATTCAGGTATTTCATTTTTGAATTCTTCAAAATATTTCGAAAAATTGAAACTGTACCTTCAAAGAAATTTTAAGACTTTCAATTTCATGAACTGATAAAACGCTATCATGAAATGTACTACTTTTCATTCTCTTTATGCGTTTTTCAACGATTTAGAAAATTATGTGACTTTTGATTAGACAACAGATATACTTGACAGACAACCTCATAATTATGGCTGTCAAAATGACATAAGTATAAAATATATCAATTGATCATTTTCGTTAAGTAATTTATATCATGAATTCACATGGCTACATTACATGAATGTAAAAAACTATGCGACTCAAAATGATTTTTTTGATAATCTTCCATATTTTATTTTCATTTATCAATTACATCGATGAGCAAGACAATTCTTAAAAAGTTTTGAAAATAATTTTCAGAAAAAACAATTCGCTTTTCATCCAAGAATCCAATCGAAGCATCCTTCGGCTTCCTCTAGAACGAATAGAGTTTTTTTTTCCTTTTTGTGATTTCAAAAAAGTTTGGAAAAATGTGCAACAAAGAAAACTGCCTAGGAGCAATAGTAAAAAGAAGCATATAATTTTGATAGCAAATGTAACAAACTTGAATTGTTTGAAGTTTTAATTCCGCCCTGTTTTTATTTATATGATTAGGTATATTCGATTGTGTAAGGCTATTGTCTCTATTTCAGTATAGAAATGGGTTCATTACAGTACTAAGAGTAGTTCTGTATTGAATTCATAACAGCATTTTTTTTGTTATAGTTTTCATTTTTCGTTGTCAGTACTGACCTTCGATCCTCTCAATTAATGAAAACAATTCAAATTCCGCAATCTGTCAAATTTCGTAAGTCACACCAACTGCTAAGATACGATATAAAAGTCACTAATATGAATTTTTAAGTGAATTTCGAGGGTCCTCCACAAAACTTGACTGAAATAGCGGAAATATCGTCTAAAACTCGTGGCAGAAGGCAATTCCAAATTACAACACTCATGCTTTCGAATTGTGAATAGTTCTATATAAAAATAGATGAATAAACAATAGTTCACTTGCCGTATATCAAACCATTCTTTCCATGCAATTTCGAAATATTATACGTTATTCTTAGAATTCATATTGGGTCGAATCTTCTTCCAGTAATATTTTTTTGTTATGATTATATTTATTCCCGTTTCCTTATGATGATCTGAAGTTCGGCAAAGGAACCCTTGGAGATTCCCGAAATCCCGGAGCACTTCTACCCTATTTGTGGAAGTTAAATAGAACCGTTAGGTCCGTCGATAGTCCCCAATCCTATCGAGCCGAAATTGGACCGATATTGACAATAATGGGGACACGAACGCGAACGGGGGAATAAGAAAAGCACCCCAAGATCGGCGTGAGTTGCCTGAAGGGGGTTGCAACAAGTATGCCTTTCTGATTGGGGCTCCTTCTTTCCAATGTGAAAAATTTCTCTCTTCGAAGTTCTCAACGATCCGAATCCGATTTGCGAATTCTCCTAGTAGAATGGTTATTCATTTATAGAAGGAGAAGTCTGATAACCCTATTGTGTTCTCAGATTTCGAATAATGAAGATAAATTTTTTTTATTTCAGTCTCGTAATGAGTTCATTACAGTACTAAGACTAGTGCTGTAATGGAACTCATTAAAGCATTGTTTTCAGTCATATTTTTCGTTTTGTGGTTGTCAGTACTGACCCCCGATCCTCTCAATTCAAATCAAATCAATTTAAATTCCGTAATGTTTGAAACCAACTCCCAAGAAACAATACGAAATCATTAGGACGTAGAATCTGAATTTTTATTTGAATTTCGAGAGTATTTCACAAAACTTGACTGAAATAGAGAAAATATCATCTAATACTCTTTGCAGAAGGCAATCCCAACACTCATGGGACCCTTTAGGAATAGGAGCTCAATCGGCAACTTATTTCAGAATATACTATTATTGATCCTTGAGAGCACATTCGTATAGGATATGTCAAATGGAAATCTAGAATTCTGAACTTAATACACATACAAAATCAAACTTTCTGGGTGAAAATAACAAATTGTCTAACGGTTCTACTTAATTATTCATGGTTGCTGTAGAAGAACCTTTCCAGTCATATATTTTCAATATTCAGTTTAGAACATTAGCGCCCTAAAACTTTTAAAATGTCAGGCACATGATTAAATACATCCATGCTAATGCAAGTAGGGTGAAAACTCAAATACCAGTGTTCAGTGCTTTGAAATATAGAAACCTCGAATCCATGGATTTGTAATCTCGAAAGCAGATTATTAGAATTTAAAATTTCTAACCTCTAACGCTCCACACTTTTGTTGTTTTTTCCAAACCGGAATATATCTTATTTTCAAAGACACTTGGCGAGAAGTATTGGGCGTTTTCATCACCCGAAGAAATTTGCATGGGGGCTCTGATTTCGGGCCACTGTTTAAATCTCTTAGAGTGAAAGAAAATGTTAGCAGTTCTTTTTAGCATGTGATTGGAGATATGGAACTTCTTTTTTGACGCATATTCGCCACTTCGGAATATCTTAGTCAGAACGCCTCAAAAATTTCTTTCAAATTTAGAAGTTTTTCATGAAGATTTTGTCCCTGAGTGGTATCGAATACTAATGAAGCCAAATAAGGCAGAAACCGGTATAGCTCTCCTTTCAGTGACAAAATTTGATATGAATTTTCCAACCTGATGATACTAGATCTGTGAGCGTAGGAATTGTAAATGGTATGATGATTAGTATTTAGATCTCATCTGAGTTTCAGTAATATTATGGATTGTGTCCACTGGTTGTTGTTTCAATTACGATATTATATATTAATTTGGAGCTATCTTGAATTCTTTTATCATTTTTTTCATCGTGGCATTTTTATTGAGAAAATTTAAAGGTAAAATTTTATTTTATTTCACATGACTGAAATATTTATTATTGGAACGATACACGAATTGATAATTTTGTAATAAAAAAACAAATTCCTCTTGTTTCATATATTATCAATCGAAAAAAAAACAGTAGAGGGGTTCAGAGTGTAAAGGGTGAGAGATTTCAATTCAGAAAAGCATAGTGAGACCTGCTTACGAAATTACAAATCCATGAATTCGTGGATTTCACTTAATAATTAGTAAAAGAGTCTGATTGCTATACCTGTTCTCGGATCACAAATTGTGGTTTATTTTCTGGTTTTTTAATGAGGAAACCACACAATCAATTGTACTTTCAGCCACACCGCTGAATAGTTTTTTAATTACCTTTCATTTGGTGTATCACAATCCATATAGTCCCATTTGAAAAAATAGAGTAAAGGGGCATGAGAAATATTTAATTTGAAAATACATAATATTATAATACGATAAATTGATTTCGAAATCGACGAGTGCGAGGATTTCCTTAATAATTCTTTGTACAAAAATCTGCATTTTGCCCTTCATTGAAAAACTGTATATCTCATTAGTATATGAGCGAGAACATTGCACCGAATAATAGAATAATTACTTGCTGGTATATCGATAAATCACAACATCGCAATTTTGCGCATAAGTGCGCAGATAAATCGGAACATCAGAACATCATATTTATGGAGTAAAACTAGTTTATTACCAAAGTGATTACATACCCCAATTTCGAAACGATTAAATCGATTCCTCGGAAAATAACATCCGTTGTGATTATTAGGTTCAGAGATGGAACCGTAGAGAATTTATCGATTCAATTATACGTGATTCATTTTTATTTTCATTTCATCCCTAGGGAATCGTTCGAGGACTCCGACCACCTGAGACAACTGATGGTTTCAGACAATCAATGAGAGCCTAACCGAAAAAATGATTTTCTCGATTTATGACTTCTATGAAATAATCCAATGAAAACCATCTTGAGGACACCCTTGGAGTGTTATGGCCATTCGTTAATATTTCATATTATACTGTACCTACAATTTACTTCTGAACTTTGAAAACTGCATTCGAAATACTAAATTGTTTTTTGTCCATTTGTCTATAAATACAGAAAATTTCCCAAATATTTGTATTAATCAAGATTTCACTGCATGACAGAAAAAAAATCGTTTATATCAAAATACGATATCTCAAGAACCAATTATTGTTCCACTTGTAATTGCGAAAGTTTCTCTTGACTCCAGAAATTGTCTTTGGATCAAGATTGATTTTCTCGGACGTTCCTAATTCTCGCCTTCTTGGCATTCGGGTCTCGAACGCAGGTAAAGGGAACTGGAATGCCTGTTGAATACAGGAGTAAACTTTAATTTATATTTACTTCTACAACTCCCTGGACTCCAGCGGAAACTCCAAGAGTCCTTTTGCAATTAGACTTCGCACATGGATAAGTTTTATCTGGATATCACATCCACTTAATGCTTTACCTTTAATTCATTTGGTTTGGTCGGTCCTGCATGTTATTGAAAGCATGCGAGCGAATTATTTAAATTGATAGATACCTACCTTTGAAGTTGACACGTTATCGATCTACGTTTGTGTCTGGTCCAAATACAGGAGTGAATGGAACGATTTGAATAATTAATATGATATGTTCATTATCTTACGACTAATTCACACAGTTTGCGAGCCAATTAGGAAAAGTCAGGTTCCACTGATTGATTCCACTGAATAACTTCTATTAGCGATTTACACATAATGACGGAAATAACTGTTGATATATCCGATAGTTCCACAAATCAATCTACATCGTATACAAACAAAAATCACCCGACAAAAATTATAACTTCTAAAAAATTCGAGATTTATGCAGGAAGTATAACTCGTTGCCTCTTCTTCTGATAAACTGAGTTGTAAGACAGACCTCTGGACAATCATGATTTTTACCAAATTATTGCAATTCCGTGCATCATATTCATAGCAGTTCTGATATCATATTATTTCAAAAATCTGATAACATTCAGAATCTCCATAAAACAAAATTGGGTCTATTTGAGTATTATTAATGATTTATATGATGCTTCCATGGCGTTGACATCGTTTGATCCCAAAATTTCCCTAGTCATTTTATTATCTACGTGATGTAACGAGGAAAATATCGGGTCAACAAAGAATGAAGATGAATGATTTCCATTCTGAACAAAAGGATCAGGTCCATTTATCATGTTGAAAATGCTGGTAACAATCCCAACGCATAACAGCGACACGAGTCATTTGATTTTCGAAGCCATACGTACACCTTTTTCATATTTTTTTCCGTAAAATGTTCGAAACCAGGGACGACAAGTTAGAAAGAGCAGGTTAAATGACAGGATTTCATTTATGTTAGCGTTTAGCTCAACGACCATTGACTGATGTCATTTTCATTTCCAATAGCTTTCAACCTTTCCATTTGAAAAATGTGCCCTTAGCCCGACCATCAATTATAAGATTAATTCATTTGATATTTTTGAAAAAAAAAGTACAGAAAAAAAACACTTCACCCAGTGATCAACTCTTCGGGTTACGCACTCTCTTTCTATATTATCAAAAAAAATTAACTGAAAGCTTGACCAAGAAAGAAACGGAAAAAACACACAATCTGCAAAATAGTTGTTTCCTTCGAATAATATTTTGAGAGGACATATCCGTTACCAAAAATTGGGTTGATTCAATTTTATGATAATAATGAACCTTCATTGTTAAAATTCAAGTAAATTTTTGAAAACAAACAATAATCTCCGTCCAGATGTTTATTCAATCTGCGAATGGAAGACAATGAATATAAATATTATCCAGCGCTCAAACCCAACACAAGGATGTAAATAAAATTAACAATGAAAGGAAATGAATTGAAAATACAAAAAAGTTATATAAAAATTATCTGAACCCTTTTCATTTCGAAATCAGAGACTCAGGATGAGCATTTCTTCGTATTTTCTTCTTACCGATGACGAAAAAATGTATTAGTATTAAAATATTCAATACTATTGATGGAATTCTTCAAATCCTATGAAAAAGAATGTATCTGCTCTGTAAGGTATGTACAACACGATTGCACTAGAACAATATTTATCTGATCGATACAAAAACCTGTGATTTTATCTCCAAAATTGTGACATATAGTGTTGCTACTAGAAAATTTATAACTTCTGTCATGGGATAGGAGAAATGTTTATTTGTCTCATTTGAGTCACTCAACTAAGGACGTTAAGATGTTTGTTTTGCCTTAACTATGTACCTACATCAAGCCTCCTAAGTGTTGACCATTCACTTACGACCTGGTATACAATTACTGAATTTCTTTATTCACCTCTGAATGTTTCAAAGCGATTCGGGATAGTAAACCATTTTCGATCCTTGAATCATGGAAGTCAGCTTAATAATTAAAGAAAACGATGCAAATTTAGACACTCGATACCAAGCTCAGCCAATGTTTATAGCAATCTCCAGCATATTCTTGGACTGAATAAATGATAACATAATTATTGCGAAATACCTTCACTTTAAACTACTCTAAATGATCCAAAAAAACACAATGTTTATGATGAAGACCATATCCATAATTGTATATTCTAATTCAAGTTGCAGAATGCGGAATTCGAAAACGAGCAACCAAGTAGCGAGTATTCGAAAGCATGAGTGTTAGAATTGCCTTCTGCTACGAGTATTAGACGATATTTTCTCTAATTCAGTAAAGATTCGTGAAATACTCTCGAAAATCAAATGAAAATTCAGATTAGTGACTTAAGTTTGCATCTTGGTAGTTGATGTGACTTACGAAATTAGGCAGATTACGGAATTTGAATTGTTTTGATTTGAAAATTTATGGGATTGGAGGTCAGTACTGACAACCACACAACGAAAAATCTAGTTGAAAACAATGATGTAATTATTTCATTGCAGTACTACTTCTGGTTCTGTAATTGATTCATTACGATTCATAAAAGAGAAATTCTGTACTTTTTCCAGTTTTCTGATCTTCCATAACTCAGGACTCTGTATGCTTTTTGTATTTATTTTTTCTTTTCATGAAATGATGGTGAAATTAATTTTCTCTCATTTGTTTTCTTTTTATTTCTCGTTTCTTATTATTTTTTGCCTGTAATTCTTTGACTTTTTCTATAATGGTGTAAATCATTTTGATGGAAATGAAGAATTGTTATCATTATTATTATATTTGCGGGGACTCATGATTAATGACGATAAATATCGCATTTTATTACAACAAAAAAATATTCGTTCAAGTAATCGTTGCACATCGGCATCGCAGAAAAAATTGAGAAATTTCATGCATATTTCATAATAATTCATTGAAAGCACTTGAGTACGAAAAAAAAAATAAAACAGAATAAAATTTGAGTTTTGTGAATCGACGAGCTAATTACCAAACTTTTTTTTCCAGGTACAACAGCAATGTCCCTCCCGTACAGAAATGTCACCGTGTTTGTGTATGACGAAAAAGAATGGCCTGGACATCTTGTGCGAGTTCACCGACCAGCAGCACATCGTGGACGCAATGAGTATACTGAAGAGGAAATCCCTGATAATATTCTACCTCAAGTTGCGTCACAACAACCTGAGGAAACTTCCAGGGTTCGTGTTTCTGGGGCTGGACATACGACACCTAACGATCCACAACAGCAGTCTATCTGTTGTGGAAGAGTCATCGCTGAGTTCGATAGGTAAAAAAAAGTCAGAACTCTCAATCTCACACACAAGGAAATGTGAAAACGTTCTAGATGATAACCTTCTTTCAGGTAAAATGTTGACGCAGCTTGACGTATCACAAAACAGCTTAACCACCGTACCATCTGCCGCATATAAAAATCTCCATCAACTCCTCATTCTGAACATGAACCACAATAAAATCAGTAGTTTACACGGCAAAGCGTTTCAGGGACTTGATACCTTGGAAATCCTCACGTTGTACGAAAATAAAATAACGTCTATCGATCCGGAGACTTTCGTTGGTCTGGAAAAGTGAGTACAATATATTTATGGAATTTTGTTCAATATTTCGCATTCTTTTTCTTAAAAGATTAATTATAACCATAGCAGGATATAGTGTTGGGATTAACAATGCTTTGAATTTCTCACACCTTTTTTTTTGTCATCTAGAATTTTAAAAGTGGTTAGTTTTTGCCAGGTGTAGATTACTCACAGAGTAGAGTGCACCGAGCGATTGAGTCTCCCAATTATATTTTACATACTGCAAATCATTGTTGTAGGAGTAAAGTATACACTGTATTTTTAGATATCTATTGAAATATTGACTGGGAGGTCTCTGCATTTTCCTGAAAACTCAATATGGGTTTTCTCCCATCTCTGTCTGAAACAAGAAACAATTAGAAGAAATTTTTTGATGATATTTAAAAGGCCCCCGCGTAAAAAATTGAGCACTAATTTGTGATGGGCCAAAACTGCACGAGAGGAAATTGTTGCCTAACAATGAACGAAAAGAAAATGAAAACACTTTGAAGTCTTAAACGTAACGTTTCAGAGTCTGAATAAGACTCCTTCGTCAGACAATAACTAATTTTCATTCAACTTCGTAGAATCGTGACAATTTTTGTATTGACATTTGTCAATATATGATGAACATAGATCAATATGGATTACTAGATGTTGATATCGTTATTTTATTTCAAAATTCCCTGAAACCAGTTCTTTTTTCAATGAATCCATCCAAATTCGATCTATTCCTACTGAACAATTGGTGATTTTATTAGCCTCATCCAACAAAATACAAGCAGACTCCTTGATTTTTTTTATAACCATCAGGTCCCGTCATTGAGACTTTTGTCCCATTCCAGTCCATCATGTGATGGCCGGTATTGGAACACATATGATCTGCTATCTGTTATCTACCAATATCTCTATTTTTTATGTTATTCTCATGTTCACGTTTTCTGATTTCTTATGGTCTTGATGTTTCTCCTGTATGAGATTTTCCACAAATACAGGTAATATTGTAAATACAATTTCTTGATTTTTGGTTCTCATTCAAAGGTTTAGTTCTTGTTAATAAAGAACGTAAATCATTTCTGAAAATTTCAAAGTGTTTTTTTCTTTTTGTTCATTGTTAGGTAACAATTTCTTCTCGTAAAGTTTTGGCCTCTGACAAATTAGTGCTCGAATTTTTAAGCAGGGGCCTTTCTTATATTATCAAAAAATTTCTTCTAATCGTTTCTTGTTTCGGAGACTGGGGGAGAAAACCCATATCGAGTTTTCAGACTCATTGAATGAGTGAATTAAATCTGTTCTGATATTCAATCAGGGTGAGTTATAGAATCATTATTCATTCTAGTATCGTTCTGTCATGAATGATTCTACAGATAACAGGAAGTGGAAGCTGATATATATTTTTTTTATATTTATCGTTCAGTTCCATTTTCGAATTCCCATACAATGCAATGTGTCACACCTAGAATTCAATTTAAAGGGTTTTTCGCCATGGTGGATAACACCATGAATGTAATCTACAATGAATAGTTCTCTTATCGAAAAGAGTTATTGTTTTTCTCCCTGTAATATATATATTCTTATATTACGCATGAGTAATGAAATTGTCTTCTGCCACGAGTATTGAAGCAAGTTTTGTGAAATATTCTCGAAATTCAAATAAAAATTCAGATCCTGAAAACAATGCTGTAATGAGTTGATTACAGTACTACTTTTAGTACTGTAATAAACTGATAATGATACTGAAAAAGAAAAAGAATGTTCTATGCACATATTAAATATAGAGGTTTAATTTTATTGTTAAATGTTGGAAATGTAAGAAAAATCAGAGAAGCAGGGACTTTCAAGCGTCAATCTTTTTCGTAACCAGATATTAATAATAATGAGCCTTCATTTTCAACAGTTAAATTTCACCCAATAACAGGAACAGTGAGAATATCCTAAAAAAAAAGATAGAAAGAGATTTCGATCCTGCTTTTCGAATCTGTTTGAATTCAACCAGACTTATGCCATTTACTTTGAACATTAAATTAGTATGAGAAATTCAAATCTTTGAACCGTTTTTTTTCTGACAAAGAGTAATTTTCTCGATTGGTGTATTGTTAATGTTTTGGAATTCACATGGATCGAGTAGTAGGAAATCAAAACTTCTTGATAATGAAAAACCTGTTGAATCAGCTATGGAAAATTTGAATGGAATTACTAGTATAAATCATCAACCCTATGAACAGTCTGTTAAGAAATAATTGCTTGTATTTTGAAAAGAATTATTTGTGTATTCTACCGCTGAACTCATTAGGATTCTGTTTGGAAGGCACCACAAGAGAATACTGAGACGAAAGTCTCATTCATTATCTTTGTACTTTTGACATCCCCTTCCGTGTCCTGTTTTAATAAGAAGTCGCGTCTTCATTCTTTTTCAGAAAGCTGAAACGGCTAAATTTAGGAGGGAACAGTCTGACGGAAATTCCACAAAAGGCGCTGGCTCCACTGGATATGCTGAAAAAACTCGAACTGCAAGAGAACAGAATATCCCAGATAAGCGAGGGGGATTTCGCAGGTGAGAAATATTTTTCCTCTAGAAGAGTTATTCACTTGATGTTTTTCCCTAATGTAAAAGAAGATATATACGGTGGGTAATTTCAGCAAGGAAAATTTTCAAATAACGAAGATGAGCATTGTTTTCAATTCAGTTTGATTCGTGTTCCACACGATGAGAAGATGATCTCATCAATGAAAAATGTGAAGTATTGGAACCTACGTTTTATTTATTTATTAAATGTATTAACATAAAAAGAAACCTCTACAGTATGAAGCCGATATTGGGGATTCACTATAATTCAAAGACAAAAAAACTCCCATTACATCGTCGCAAATTTGTGACAAAAACCAAGAACATGAAACAATTATTACAAGTACCAAACGAGTAATTTCGAGATGGATACACAATTTTTCTTGAATAAAGATAATGATAAATTGAAAGGGTCAATGTTGTTTATATCCAATAATAAAAAAATATCCTCAAGGAGATTGAGTGAATTTATGGGATATTTGTTTCTCTTATCGAATAGAGATACTTGTGAATGGACAAAAGCCATAAGGCTATTCTTAATAGAGTGTTCAAATGGAGACTATTATGCAACATTGGCCTACTCTTTGAAAAAGACATTGGTATGCTGAAGATTTAAATTAGATGTACTGTATACAGGGTGAATCTTTTGCTCGTACATTTATTTCAATAGGAAATGTCTGAGTGCGAAAGAAACCCTTTTGTCTCCACCCTTTTGACGATTCAGCTTGATAGGAGGCTGTTTGAAAATCCATGGAAAAGTATAATTTCCGAATATATTTCGTAAATGAGCTGAGAAAAGAAGGATTTTCATCCTGCTAACATGTTTCAATTTTTTTATTATGATCATAACATTCCATGTTTATACAGGAACCCAAATATTAAAAGTACCTTGAACATTTTTCAATTTTCTGGAACGTTTTCCTTGTGAGATGCACATTTTTCGCTCAATTAATTATTCAGCGAAATTTATATAGCAACATTTAAAAAAATTGGATACTTTGGCTAGATGCAACACTGAATGAAAGATTTACAGAATTAAATTTCTGATGGTTCGGGGGATAGATCTAATGCTCTATTCTAGTGTTGAAATATATGTACAAGTCAAGGACTTTCCGACTCACTCCGTACATAAGAAATCTGAAGAATTGAACATCTGCTGGAGTAGGAAGCTTATGATGAAACTGTTTCATGATTTTGAGAATTCATAAAAGGAATATCCTCATCATGATAGGAACCATCTATGAATGTAAAATTGAAGAAAGGAGTATACGGAATGAAAAAATTCATAGAAAAAAAAAACATGAAAGACTCACCATTATGTATGGCGAAACAGGAAATCAAATCATCCAAAACAGTCTCAGGTTACAGAGACTTCTTTCAGCCTAGTGAAAACCTCAAAAAAATCAATATATCAGGAAAATGCCACAAATTAAGCTCTCTTGTCAAACTTCAAGTATATTCGGAGTTATTATTGGTGTTGGACTGGACTGGAATAAAATTGTGAATACATCGAATGAAACTTTGCAAAACATGGATAAAGTACTCAATATTATGCGTTCGAATTGAATTGATTAATTTTATTTTCAAAGATATAAATAATCCGACACTATCCGTTCATCTTTTTATAAGTGGTTTTACTATTCTTATTTCAGTATTTCAGTATTTTCTCTTATGCTGTTATATTTTCCATTTCCTTCCAAGTCATGTGAAAATTACATTTGGTATTCTTTTCTTCTTAACATTTCCGAGTTTTTATGAGCCTTTTTTCCTGAAGAGAAAAATAAAAAAGGTAATCAAATGTATTTGAACTGCTCACTGATATAATTATTGGAAGTTTCCTCCTCGTTACAAGATATAATTCTCCGACGGAAAGAAATATCTCCTTTTTTTCTTGGGTTTATTTCATCTTGACATTCCAGCCGATAAGAAATCCGAAAATTTATAACCGTTAGGGAAACGAATTCCGTTCCTAATTGCGTTGGATTTTACGATCTACTTGAAAACTCGTTAACCAAATGAGAACTCAAGGTTTCCATCTTCATTGGAAAGTTACAGAAGGGGCGGGAAAACTCGAATATATTTGACTTTTCGGAGTGAGATGATTTTTCACCTTATGAAAGCGATTCCTGTGAACGCGCCAGTTTTTCGTAATGGAAACAATAACTGATGATCCGAACGGTTTCACTGAAATTCAAGTGATGATAACGTCTCTGAAGGATTAGAGGAGGAAATTTATTTGTGTTCTTCATTTTGCGCCTGGTTCATAGATGTTTTTTCCACTCATCGATTCACCACCTCTAAACAATTTTTGCCCAACCTGTATGGAAAAACGATTAAAATAAATATAATTAAAAACTTCAGAAAAATTCGAAAAAAGTTAAAAGAAAAACGATAGATGCTTCAGAGTATATCATTAACGAACAAATCTGAAGAGAACTCATGAAAGGAGGAAATAAACAATAATTGTATATTAAATGTGGGAATTTCATTGCATCCTGAAAAGGGATGATGGATGTCTGATTAATTGATTTAACATGTTTCTATAGAAAAAATGTCTACACTAATCATGGCAGGAAATGCAATTAGATTTTTATTCAGAATAGTAGGTAGTCTTCAAATGAATACCATTTTCAATTCATATGCTACAAGATATTGCTATTTTTTCATTTTAGAATGAGGTGAACCCTACACATTTGGAAAAAATTACCTCAAAAACACACCATTTTTTATTTGTAAGTTACAGGTGAAAAATGTAAAATTTTTTATACATTTACTCACGAGCTTTTACTTTGTTCAGAATGAGAAGCCTGAACACGCGTTTCAGGGTGAAATAAAGTTAATGGCCTGGCAACGAAGATCCAGAATGTACCTGGAAAACTGAATTTTGTTTTGTTAATTAAACCATCCATATGTGAAGTTCAAGCAAATTTTCATGTACTTCCTGAATTAATTAAACAAAATTGTTAATCAAACAAAACTCTCGCGTTGTAAAACATTATTTGCTTCAAAAGACCCTGCAATTGCCTTCCCGAAATACATTGAAGAATATGTTGTTCTTTGGCTGAGATATATGAAACGGCGTTTGTTCTTCATTTCATTATTTCATCATATGAACACTGTGGTCCAACGAAAACTCAACACCTTAATAATAATGACAAATTGTGTGAACCGTAACTGTAACCTAACCTAGAGGAGGTGATCCTGGAATTTTGCTTAAAAATTTCTATCGATAACGAAATTACAGGTAAAATAGTGAAGAGTGCATTCGAACTACTAAATAATTATGAGATACTAAATAATCAGGCGAATAATATTATTGAGATGAATTCCATATTGCCTGATGTTTTTACATATTCATCTACTTATTTTCTAGTTGTTCTCAATATTCTTCCTTATTGAATTTGCAGACTAACCAAAACCTCCTATTTCTCGAAAAGTTTTCATTCAATTGTGACTTCATTTTCTCTCCTATATTCCCAGACAATTTTGGCCCAATTCTTTTGTCTTCAGTCAATTGAGTGCAACGAGATTTGGCTCGATCTCAATGAAAAAGGATATTTCCAACAAAAATTTTCGACATGTGTCTAGCGCAAGTCAAATCGTTCGGCAATAGAGTTTTTCTTCCACATATAATGCTTTTATAATCCACCCTTAGTCAATAAGAATGCACTTATGAAGGAATTCATTTCTGATGAATCAACTCAACATTTGCTTCAACTAGTAAGGAAATCACTTCGATTAAATTCAATTTTTGTGCGTATCCATCATTGAAGTACTCAGTGACACTGCTGAATAATTCAGACGTTATAAACCCACCAAGAGGGTCCTTAAATTTCGACAAATTATTCATCAGTTTGTAGCAGCTTCAGAAATTTCAATTCGTTTCAAATGCACGACACCAATGTGAATTCAGTGAATTATCCATCCCGATTTCCTGCTTCACCCTCTGACATGAAATGCTTTCGGAAATTGTCTATGGCAAAATTTGCTTTCGTTTAATGAGTCTCTGCAGGCAACAGATGAACTTATAAGAGTCCCAAGCACGAAATTGATGGCATCGTTCTCCTCTTGTACGGAGATAATATGGGTTTTCGTCTCCAGGTTATATTCACAGGACTTAATTGGCATTCCAGGTGTAACATTCGCAAGGGATGTGGGGATACTGGGTTAATGGAAACATGGCCTTTTTTGCCGAGAAAATATTTTTGCTGTGGTCAAAGTTTCGCTTGGGAGTCCCTACTTTCTCTGAAATTCAACTAGCAGTGTGTATTTAACAAGGTTCTCTTACCAGGGATGCCCATTATCTTGGGAAGTTTGAATATTGAATTAAACATCTTGCTTCGATGAAGGCGAGAATAAATAAATATCTCGATTTCTCGTTATTCTCGAGGCGTTCATCAAATCAGTGAAATATTACGAATTCAGGGGAGATTGAAAAAACGGACCATGGGGCGATGCATATTGTTCTTTCGTTCTGAATAATGAATGGATAACACAAAATGTAATCATCGGCGTTTACCCAGTGGAGTTCGTGCAATTAATTCGGGTGAAACAAAAAAAAAACTTCGGGCGCCTCGTTATCCTCAACAGGAATTTCAAGAAATCTTTCTCATTTAAACGCTTAGCTCGTCTCGTTCATTCATGTTTAACCGAATGACGAGAACAGTTTAAGGCGAGGGCTGTTCTGGAGCAATTTATAATGTAACTTCAAACTAATTGAAAATAACTTCGACAGAATAATTAATTTTCGTTTTTTTCGTAGGATTGAAGAACTTGGATTCGCTCGGTTTGGCGCACAACAAACTGAAGGAAATTCCCTCCAGAGTATTCTCCCATCTCACACTCCTGAATTCTTTGGAATTGGATGGTAATGATATCGATACGGTACATCCGGAGGCGTTTGCTGGGCTGGAAGGTGAGTTGCATTTCTATAATTCGATTTCAATGGAAACTGTCGAACGATAAAACATATAACTCTGACAAAGGATGTAGGAAAACATTGGGAAACATCGTGCTGGAGAAAATAGGGATGATAACGTTAATAGTGACTGCGAGAGAAATTATTCCTACATTTGTGCTCGTTAATCGAAACAGACTAGTTTCATTCATAGATTAGCTAGTTTTTTCATATACTATACCAAAAATGCACCGAATAAGAGAACGAATTTTCTATATTCCTTTCCAGAAATAGCTGCTGAAGAATTCAGGACAAAGTTATTCAGCTGAAAAGAATATTTTTCGTAATCATAAAAATCTTGATTGTCCAACAACCAGAATTCTAACGAAACCATTAAAATGCTGCTAACAGAAATTCGTTATGGTGTTCATTAATTGGTTAAATTGTTCTTTCAGAGTGTAGCTCTAGTCAAAAGAAGCTATTTTTCAGAGGAAAGTTCTGAACAATGAGAATTTGAAAAAGGATTGAAGAACTCAGCTTCATCGATCACAAGATCAAATTAAAATTTCCGTGAAAATTGGAATCGACAATTTTTGGTTATATTTATTTCAGGAAATACGAGAGATCGTGAGGAAATTTAATGAGGCAGACCATTAAGAAATCCGATATTTTCATCGCACCAATAGATTCTCGATGAAAATTCGCAATTATTGGAGAAAATAGAAAAGCGAAGGTATAGATCTTCTGATGAGACATTTCAATAATTTCATATCATGATTTTTTAGCCAACGAAGAAATTATGTTTCTAAGAGAGTTTTAGGAAGATAATATGAATAGTGACAACTCAAATACATATAATATCTTTCGAATATTGAACTCATATCGCATTCATTCTCAGAACCTCATATACGGAATGGGTGGTGGTCGAACAGTGTTCACGAAAAGGTATCATGAAAGCAATTTTTTTTCGAATTTACCTGAACAGGCAGATTATCACATACCTCTGAATTTGTGGCAAATCGATGTTAACTTGAATGTGATGAATTAAAAAACACTTCAAGAATGTCACATAAAATCAAAGATGGGATACTCATAATAACGAGCATAGTAATGAATAGCAGTACCTATGCATTTTCAATTTCTACATGAAAAAATATAACCAACCACCATTCCATTTGAGATCACTTTACTTTAATTTTTATTAGATGAATTTGCTTCGAGAAAAAAGTTGAAAGAAATGAGCGTTAAAAGGACAAAGAGTTGAAAAATTAATATAAAATATTTAACGCCACCGCTAGATTGATGATGTGAATAATTTTTGGTTTGTTCGACATCTGCATCTGAATATTTGTAAATAAATATAAAAGGTGATGTGTTTTAACGCATCCTGTGTAACAATGTTTTCAAAACGTAATAGCGAAAAGGCTGAAGATCTTCGACAATATCTTGAAAAAATTTATGAAATTATGCGATGTTAGAATGATAAACTTGAATTATCTGCATTCTCACCTGATAAAACTATCAATAACAGGTACCTAAGCCTCATCACCGAAAAAAAATGCTCCGTATTGTTTGTACAGTACAAAATTTACGTCATAATAGAAGACTGAAACAACAAGATAAATAATTTCGCAGATTCATAACAAAAGTCAGTTAAACGAATACCTAATCTACCACAAACTATAGTTTTCTTTTCTCCTGTGCAACTTTGCAAACAGAATGGAAAATTCTCAAGTTTTATAGATTCTGTTTCAGAAGTTACGAACGCTGAGGTATGAATTAAATTCTTCCTACAATGGTTTTTCTTGTCGCAAAGGAAACATGTTGTTTCCAAACTCAATAAAACTTTCGAAGAGTTGTAGCGTAGATAGTTTGAAGGGAAAAGAATTATCAGAGGGTAGTTTCAGTTGATATCGATCAGAAGAATACTTATGGATGAAAATGAGAAATGTGGGTATTGGTGATGATTTTCTAGTAGAAACAAATTTCCAGGGACAATGATCATAATCGTTATGGTATTCATTAACTATGTCACTATGGGCAATAAAAGAATGTTTTCGACCGCTTCAAAATTTATAAAAATCTGGAGATCCACATTTTTAAATATGATTCATAATAACGATCCTGATAATTGATAATCAACTAAAAAAAATTCCACGGCGTGCGAAAAAATAGTTGATCGTTGACATAGTAAAACCGTACGGCCGTGGAAAAATTGAACTTTTTGATGATCATGTCAGTGTAAAAATGGCGTATATTTGAGGAAAAAAACCAATCAATTAGCACTTCTTTCAGTTAAATATATCTGCTTCTCATTTCGATCTTCAAAACATCTTCGGTGTTTTTTTTGGGAAGTAGTCTATCACAAAGTATTTGGCAATCCTCATATGATATTTTTAAGATATTGAAGGTCTCCTCAATAATAGTCGGCCTATTCTGAGTGGTGAATGAATTCTTTTTCAGAAAACCTGCAGTATCTCCGATTGGGAGACAACAAAATTCACACGATTCCAACAGAAGCTCTGAAACGATTGCATCGGCTACGTCATCTTGATTTGAGATCCAATAATATCAGTTATATCTCTGAAGACGCTTTCGCTGGATATGGAGATTCAATAACATTCCTCAATCTACAGAAGAATGAGTAAGTAGAACCAGCATTGCATACCTAATGGCTCAAATTTGTTTATATTTTGACGTATAAATTCATCAATTCTCGTAAAAGATATTTTTTCAAATGCGAAAATTTTTTCATCTAAAATACGTAGTATCTAATTAGTCCATTCGATCTGCACTAAATGCCAGATCTAACAAGTTTCTGTTTTAATCTTTCAGCATCAACACTCTGTCTGGCATGACTTTCGATAACCTTAATTCCTTGGAAACCCTGAATCTCCAGAACAACAAACTCCTACATGTACCAGAGGAAGTTATGGAAAATGTTTTGGACACACTAAGAGTGATCGATCTGATGGGTAGGTTAAATGTAAGGGAATAATAATTATTGAGATTTCAATTATTTATTTCCTCAGACAATCCATTGATCTGTGGTTGCGATCTTCAGTGGTACAGGAACTGGATAAAAGGATTGAAGGATAAGGACGACGAAATGATGCAGAAGAAGAGGACTGTTTGTTTGTATTCGCAAGATCAGAGAGAGTACAGTTTGCAATCTTTACCTTTAGAAAAGATGAACTGCGTTATAAAATCTTACGATTCTCTAAATAACAATGGAAAATCGGCTAGGGTACAGTTACTGGCGCCAGTAACCATAAGTGTTTTAGCTTGCACCGTGATATTCTTTTAACGAATGACTTGGAGAGAATCGATTAGTATTTAGTGACAGCCTGAAGAAAATTTCATAACATGAAACATGTTATAGCAATATCTTCCGGCTATTTTTATTTTTGTTTCATTTTGAATAGGGATAGTTAGTTCGTAGTAGGTTCTGATAGTCGAAAATTAGGTGAATATATTTTTTATTCGAAACACCATAAAATCCTTTAGAATTCATATTCTTTGCTGTGAAGCATTAAAACTGAAATAAACGTTTCTCTTCGTTGTTCTTACTCGAAAGATATCCAGAAACCGCTTTTCTAAGCTAGAAAAAGTCAAATATTTCCAAAATTTCAGTATTGTGTATTGAAGTGTGTAGTTGGGATTAGGAAATGTTCAAAACATATCAAAAAGTCTCAAGTTTTGTCTATGGCGACTAGAATCGTGGAGGATCAATCCCCACATTCTAACGTCTCCATTTTCCGCTTGTATGAATAGTTAACTTTTGGACTGATTCAGGACTACGCCTTAGTAATCCACCAGTAATTGATGTCCCAATATCAGTAGTAGATGTCATTTTCTCTATATATCTTGATGTACACTAGATATAGGAAATTTCTTCTAAATGTTTTATGTCAAGTTGTTCATTATGTTCCTGTTTTCGATTTTGTTTGAAATCCTTGTTTGATATCGCACACCAAGCCTTAATATTGGGACAAGCAGTGCTCTGCTTGATTAGTAAAATATGGTGGATCCCTTAATATAAACCATATCATACGTCCGCAATAATCATGTGGAAAACTTTTCTAAAAATTTTCGATCATCGGTATCTGAACGTTTTGAGAGACAGGGAAATTTCCTATTGGGAATTTTCAAAAACGTGATGTGCCGATATTGTTTCAAATTGCATGAGCCAAAAATTTTGTGAGCTTGATAAAATCATATCATTAGTATTAAAGAATATTCAATATATATAATAATTCGTAAGTTATATATCAGAAATTAGTACATTTATGGATGCACTTCATGCAGTGTGATAGTAAAATTCCTTCTGATCAATCGTATTGCATATCAAAATTTCGATGTTCTTTGTGACTGAAATAGCTCTACCCGTACCTTATGCATCTAGAGAATAGGTTGTACCTTTTTCTGTGAGTGGTTTGGATTCGGGAAAAAAATATTTAAGTAGTTAAGGAACAATCTGATTGTCAATTATTGATCTGATATACTAAACATATCATGCATTAGTATTTGAATATAGAAATTCATCTTATTGTCTCTGTGAAGGTAATACAACCGACGGTTAGTACCATAATTGCAAGGGGGGAGCTTCTAGATTAAAATTTGGGTCTCAGATCAGTAAATATAAGTGCGAATTACCATTGAGAAAATCGGAATTTTACCGGGAAAATTGAAAAATTTTTCTGTCATCTTACATATCATTTTCCAATATCTGCGATAAAATATATGTACACGTATTGTCAAAGATATTTTGTAGGGTTATTATAAGAGGTTAAATTTGAAAATATGATAAGCGGGAGATATTTTAGTGAAGACGTTTATTGCAGCCCTGTCCCTTCTGACAGTGTTGCCAGACCATTTCAAGACATATCTGATCGCGACGTTGAAGAGCTACACGTTTTTATGACAAGCTCAAAGAAACCATCAGATTCAATATTTTTCTAATATTCTAGTGTCAGGTCGTTATCGCATAAAAACGTGTAGAAAACGTCCGATCGCGTAACATTTTTACGATTTTACCGTATATAATATTTCTGGTAGATGTTATATCTGTGCACATCATTGAGTACCCAGAGTTAGGTTATATATTCATCTTTGACGAAATGGCTGTTGTGTTTTGTGTCATAATATATCCCAGTTAATATTATTCAATGTTTCAGAAATGTAATATTCTATGTATAATGTGAAACTTAAATAAAGAGAAGGTTTACGCTGCATTGATTTCTTCGGTTATTTACCTTCCTTTCTCATCATTTCAATCTGATTTATTCCAAAAATTTAATAATGTTTTTCAGATATTCTGTGAACAGCAATAATACGGCAGAGTAAAAATTGATTTCCTTAAAAGCACAAGACTATTTTTTATTGGACGGATTGCACAATAGAAAGAAATAAGTTTCTCACTAATATAGAATATTTGATTAGACCATCTCAGGAGATCGTCAATGTAGATACCAAGAAACTTGGTATCCTTGACAACTAAGGTGTTATAGGCACAATTCAAAAGTAAACTATCTCCTCCGGTCAATCAGAATTTGCTCACTTTCAACTTGAGAACAACTGAATCAATTAATACCACACCATGAAATATGGAAGATCATTTATGAAAAATTTAGAGACGAGTATACCTAATACCGATCCTTGAGGAACACCACGAAGTGGGTAATGTAGCGAAACAATTCATCTGTACAAGCATATTACTACAAATCATCAATAGGAACTGTAATCTCTAACAGCTCTGCCAAGTGCAGGATTCTGGCCAATTTGGGACAGGTTAAAGTAAAAATGTACTTCTCACGTCATTGACATCAGTGGAGTGGGTGATTAGAGAAGGTAATAAGTTATTATTAACATTTAATTATCTTCCACGAGAAATGCTGAAAGCCTATCTCATTTCATGATATGAACTGCAAGGTGCGTAGAAAAATGTTGATGCCACTAATAAGCTTATCAGGTTATCCAGCAATGAATTTCAATGATAAAATATGAAATTATCTACCTGGATTTATCGATAAACCCAAGAATTGACATATGGTAGAACAATGTTCAATCCTGATTATTTCTGTGAATCCTATGACAAAATGTACTATCACGACTGATTAAGATGGGATTCAATTGTTACAATTTGAAAAAGTTCAATTCACCTGAAGAATCGACAAAAAAGTGGTGAGTCCTAATGTTAATTTTCGTATACTAGATACTGTATAATATAATTTCCTCGGTATTCCTAGAGTTGCCATGAATAATTGTTCAATCCCCATTATAGGTCTTTCAGTAGGAATAAATATGGATTATGGTATATTAGGGACAGTAGAAACATAGCGGGAATAGTTGGAATATTTTTTTTCTTCATGATGATGATTATCTTTTTTTCGAGCTTAAGAACAAAACATGAAATAATATCCGACGATTCAGGGAGAAAGGTTTGGAGTTATACCAGAAATTTTAAATCGTCACTACTAAAAAAGCAGCAATTTTGTGATTACAATATTGTATGCCTGAACGTTAGCTCATCTGTAATGGAAGAGGTACAGGAAGAAATAAACGATATACTTACAATGGTGAGCAGATTGAATCCTTTTACTATATTTACAGAAAAATATCCGGGTTGTAGGATCTCAGAAATTTTATTCGAAATGGTATTGTACCTGTGATTTAACGAAGAAACATATTTTATGTTCTGAAATATTATATTCAGCAAAAACCAATTTTGTTTTCATTCTGTCTTATTAGCATTCCATTCCAATACTAATTACGCTACATATTTTTGATGAATAGTGTTTTTTTGAAAGCCGTATATTTCGGCAGCTTGTTTTTTCTACCTTTCGCAATCATATGGGAGGTACACCAAAAATACTATAACAAAACTCATCCAGTTTTCCATAAGGTTTTTTCAGTATCCTCAAGTATTTAAGAAGAAAGTTTGGCTGCCCTATGAGATTTTGTATAGAACTGCTAAAATTCGTATTATTTCTCATTCAATCGAATATCATATATTTTTATTGAATTCACAATCAATTCTTTAATGATTCATTTACATTCATAGAAAAAATTCAAAACATCCTGAGTAGTGCTAAAAAATTATGGTAGCAGCAGCCTCTATTGAGATGTTCTCACCAAATTTTTTTTATAAAATGATTTTTGCACTCT
Organism: Hippodamia convergens; assembly: GCA_038502775.1. Classification (NCBI taxonomy): domain Eukaryota; kingdom Metazoa; phylum Arthropoda; class Insecta; order Coleoptera; family Coccinellidae; genus Hippodamia; species Hippodamia convergens. The sequence goes on along the minus strand of CM076611.1, from coordinate 10,265,841 downwards.
ACCCTAGATTTAACACTGTTTTCTTCCTCAATCTAGATTGATGAATTAATAACTGAATTTTTTCAGGTCAATACATCCTCGTTGTCGTTCGGGAATATACAAGATCCTGTGAAAGTTATACAGCCAGGATGGCTGAAGAGAGTTAATATGAGCATCGATGAACTAGCCATCCAAACAACTCCATTGATCGAAATAAGAGCGGGTTCATTCAATGGACCCCCATTCCAGTCATTGAGAAAGCTTAGGTTTATCTCAACTGGAGAAACCAGGTTCATCAAGGGTACCTTCAGTGGCCTTGAAAAACTATACAGTTTTTCGATTCAAGGTCCCGATTGTAGCCTCCTTGCCGCTGAGGAGGACACATTCAGTGATTTACCTTCATTAGCGACCTTTCAGATTGGAAGTTGCACTTTGAGTCCACAGGCTCTGAAGAACCTTACTGGAGGAACAACCAATTTCTCGTTGGCAAAACTGGAAATATTAGATATCCGAGAAAATTTTGTAGGGAAACTGTTAGCAGACTCATTCTTGAAACTTCCCAATTTAAAATCTCTCTACCTTTCACAAAGTGATCTGAACGAAGGGTTGGACGCATCTGTTTTCAGAGGAATAGATCCGGGGCAAATAATAATGGATTCAACACATTTGACAACGCTACCTGAAAGAATTTTCGACAGTTTCATAAGGGAGGGGGTGCAAAATAAACTGCTCGATGTGTCTGATAATAAATGGAATTGCACCTGTGACTTTAAATGGTTTCAAGATTTTTATATTTCATACACTTTTATGTTCAAAGGAGATTCCTTGTGTTGCTACAATGGAGATACCATCACGGATCTGAAAACTTTCGATTTTTGTAATTCAACTAAACCGTCCACTGATGGTATCAGTACTTCCACCCCATCAGGATCAACCATGACCCCATCCTCTCATGAAGTGACTTCTCCAACATTTCCAACTAGAGGGAGTTCTACAGAACATCCCGTTACTACTCAAAAATCCACTATCACACCTCCTGAAGCGCGAACAACGGACCAAGCACCATCGTCCTCAGTCACCACAAATCCTGATAACTACGATCCTGAGCAATGCCTCGTCGCCAATCGTACTTCTGCTTTTACGTAGAATGGGAAACAGCGTGTCAAGAGTAATTTTCTTAGGAAAAGAAAGCTTGAAAATAACTTTCACGCAAATAGGAGATGAACCAAAGTATGAAGTCACCTTAGACAAAATCTTGGAAAACGGATTAGTGCTGATTTTCATCAATCAAGCCGGCTGGACCTTTTGTCTGTCCGAGTTACGAAACGAATTCGTCCTAGAAAACTTGGACTACGGCCAGTCCTATGTTGTATGTATTTTACATGCATCACAATACAAGGTGTCCCCCAGAAACTGCCAATCATTCACTGTGCCTAAAGAATGGGGACAACAAAGTTGGATAACGAATGAATATGAGATTCCAGTCCTCATTGGTGCTTCCAGTGTTATTTTTTTCATTTTGTTTAGTTTTCTCTGTATTTTATACATATACATGAAAAAAAATCCTGAGTTCGTTTATGGAAAAGACAATGTGATAGTAGTTGAGAGGAAGAATTCCAAAAAGATTACAGACCAAGAAGAGAACTTTTATCAACAGAATAAATATCCCCCATCCTTGATAAGTTGGAGCGATGGTTATCTGACTCCGAAATTATATGAGTCGGTTGAGGAGTTTTCCATACCCTGTATAGATCAGTATCCTTCTAATTATCTTGAGAGACCGAAAATATTCCCTTCGGTCAGAATTGGAAAGAAGGAGGAGTTTGAAAAGACCAGTGAAGTGTATGAATCTGTCAATATATGTCCATCGCCATATTACATGAACGATGATTTTCCGCATGGGGCATATGGAGCTTTGTAAAAATATATGGTCGATCAAATATTGTCGTATTTCTAGCATTTTATAACACATCACCTTCTCTGCTTTATTTCAACCAAAATGGAATGAAATGAATTATATATAGAAATGTTTGTTAATTTTATATTTTGGAAATGAAATGATCAGTTTCGACTTATTCAAGGAAAATTCTTCATAATGTTCAATTCCTTTTGTCCTTGAAAGAAAGAAATTCCCTGGGAGCAATAATTCCTATATAAAGACGACGGAAAATAGCTCAGGAAGACTCTCTTCACCTCACTTCTCAAAATATTAAAATTGTTTTCACTAATGTATCAATTGATTTTCAGATTTGTCAAATTTGAGGTTTAATCTGTTACGACAGGAAATAGCCTGTTCATTACTGTGAAGCAAAGATATCTCAGTTGTGCGAGATAATTTTCATTTAATTTTCGTTTATTTTGATTTTTTTCTAATTATTTTTTTTGAGATATTCTTGTTAATTTTTCTGTAATTGGGTTTCAACCTGTAGAAAAATAAAGCTTTTTATTTATTTATATTGATGAAGGTTTTCTAAAAGGTGGGGTTGAAAATAAGTTTTTTTCACCTTCAAATGTGAGAAAATTTTTATTTCAGTTTCATTACTGAACCTTCCAATAATAAAAATATAAATGTCCACATCCATCAATTTACTCATTAAATTTATTGAGTACAGGCTATACAAGAGTGACGTTTAGGAATAATTTCAGAAATGGGTGATTTAATTTTTGTTTGCTTGGTCGAATCTATTTTCTGATTCAGTTCGTTTTCTGCTCTAGACTTTTTTTTCTTTCGAATTTGAATTTCAAGACCGTCATTACAGTGTTCATAGAGCTAATCATTGGAATTTAATTTTTTGTTATGGATTCATGGAACTGAAGAAATCCTAAAAAAGTTTATTGCGATCATTGTAATTAGATATATTTATGTATGTTCATCTAGATCCTTCATTTCTTGCATATAATATAATGTAAGTTCAACTTCATCTAGTTTTTCTAAAATGCACTTCATTTATCAAATGTCCCCATTCTCGAATATATTTTTATCTGGATTTTTAACAATCCCTTCAAGTATCATTCGACTTGAAATTTTGAATATTTATTGTAAAGAGTACAGATGGAATTATCAGATTTTCTGAAGAACATTTTGAAGAATGGGAAGTTTTTTTTTATCGATAATCTCTGCGATGATCGGAAAAGTTCAAAGACTAAATATAAACATACTATTATATTAATTAAAGATAAATATAGAACAAGGATGTTTATATCTGCGGCACTTGATGTATTGGTGGAAGGTAACCAAAATTCGAAATCCCCTATAACGTTCGAATATTACTGTAGTTTACAATCAGTACACTATATACCGAGCGCTACTTGGTCCCTTGCCAATCAGCGAAAGCAACTATAAAATTAACAGTTGATTATACTTTATGCACGGCTCGTGAGCATATGTCCCGTTTCGTCAGGAGCTTTCGTGAAATCAGCTTTATTGTTCTCTTTTACCAGATCAGTACTCGGCAAAATTTCGGAGAACAATGAAAAAGAATTTTGCAACACTGTGAATTTTAATGATTATTTCAGATGAATTGATGAATCATCGTTCTTCTTACTAATAAAAATCATTCATCTTGACATTCCAGCGACAGCAGAAAATCGTATATCGGATAATTCCTTCGCAGAGGAATAATTCACGACCGATAAAATTATATTCTTAAATGAAATGCTTGCTCATCATTAATTGAAGAAATCTCTTATTTTTTCCTGTTATGTGTCAAGCCGTACATTTCGCCACACAATGGTGTGAGAATATCCCATTCTCGCACAGTTTTCATGGTAATATTCACAATTTCCATGTTGGTCGCCTCCTGCCTTTATTTATTGTCTGTCAAATTTATGAGAGAGGAAACAGTTATGCCAATCAATATTTTTCAATGCAAAAATCATCAAACGAGGTTTATGGAAATATTTTCTTAATTTCAATGAAAATTCAATGAATTAGAGATAATAAGTTATCATACTCTTACCGAAGGCTTATTTCAACACCCGTTCAATCAAAACCTAGCCACTTTGTGGCTCGTTTTTTAATTTTGAACTCGTGAAAGAATATCAGTGCCATCTACACTTGTATTTTTAACAACTATTTTAACATTGCACGTGAAATTTTTCAATAATTTTTTTGATCGTTTGTGTTTGCAACTGCAAGTCAATTGTTATTTTTGACTTGATCTTCAAAATAATCACATGCATATCAACATTATGATAACTTTGCGTATGTACCCTGGAGGACATCAAATTGATTTTTGTTCAGAAGAGAACACTATGAAAAATTTAGAGAAATGATATTTGAAATTGACGAACCTAACCAACATCGTCCAGAGTTGGACAAAATCCTTAATTATGTTCATAATGTACTAATCTCACTTTAACGCATTTGTTATACTTATATGAGATACTATCAAAAAATAATATAAGCTAACAAGTAAACTTGAATATAGTTTACAAGGTTTTGGAGGAATTTCGTAAATGAAAAGAGAAAGTACTACCCTGTATGCTAAATTTCAGACTCAGAGCTAGACGTGAAAATATGAATACTGTTAATTACAAACGTAAGACATGTCGTCTATTACTAGAATCTGGCGTTTTATAAAAAGATTAGCACCAAACCCAGCCAGTTCACTTTAGATTTGTGGAGTAGCCTGTGTTGACCATAATTCGAAAGTCATGGCGGTAAGCTGAAATAATTCATGAAATCATGAGAAAAATCATTAAAAACTGATATCCTGTAGAATCACGAAAAATTTCATTCATCAAATTAAAACTTAGAAAATTCCTTGAATTAATGCAAAATTTGATTTCCAGGATGACCTCAGCAAAGAGCAAATTGCTCGTAAGTATATTGATAATATTTTGAGGTCCAATAATGTTGACAAATTGTCTCGAATTTTCAGTACTAAAAAATGCCTTCGACACATTCGATGTAGAGAAGAAAGGAAGTATCGGTACAGTGATGATAGGAACAATCCTTGGAATGTTGGGAATCCATACAACAGATGAGATGCTCAATGAGATCATTTCTGAAGTGGATGCTGATGGTGAGTTTAAGTTAATTTTATATATTTTTATATAAGATTAACAATATGAGTGCCCTTATTTAGTAATTGAAGTATACTCGTATTCGATATGAAGCTTGAATTTCGGAATCTTCAAGGTGTTACTTGAACATTCTTGAGACATAATATACAAATATTTCAATTAATTCGAAATTATTGAATTGTATCCATCACATATGAATTCACAGGATCTGGAGAGTTGGAATTCGAGGAGTTCATAACTTTAGCCTCGAGGTTCATGGTTGAAGAAGATGCAGAAGCTATGCAACAAGAACTGAAAGAAGCCTTCAGGTTATACGACAAAGAAGGTGATGAGATACTCAAATGGAATAATTGTTCATATTTATAACGATTAAAACTTATCAATAGGAAATGGTTATATCACCACCAGCACACTGAAGGAAATCCTCAAGGAATTGGATGATAAGTTGACAAGTGATGAATTGGACATGATCATAACAGAAATTGACACAGACGGATCTGGAACTGTTGATTTTGATGGTATGTAGTCATACTGAAACATTGAACATTTGAGGGTCATGAAGCATCAGAGATTTCTTGTAGACTCATATCTTATTATTTCAATTAGTTTTGAATTCATTACTCATTTCTTCATTAGAATTTGGAATTTACTTTTTCTACTGCCTTCTTACAAATAGATTGAAACTAAGAATTATGATCGATTAATAGATAATTTATGAGTTTTAACGTGTAGGGATAGATTGAATTGAAAAGTTGATAGAATCTTCTATCATCATCTGTGTTATGAAAAACTCTAATTTTTTTCTTTCAACTTTCAACAGAATTTATGGAAGTCATGACAGGTGGAGATGATTGAACATATTCAGCGTCCTTGCCCTACAGTATTATTCTATTTGCTCACCACTTTCAGATTGAAATAATGTATTTTTGTGTATATCGCAATATTTATGTAATGATCTAATATTAAAAAGAAAGTGATTCAGTTCAAGTCTTTCCAGTTTCCTTCTCTACAATTTTTTCATTTTATAGACATAGAGCTGCTTTTGATTCAATATATTATTTTTGAATGATTTCTTCAAGAATTTCAAACCTCTTTTATATGAAGAAAGAAACAATCGATGTAAGATAGTGAATTTTGATTCGCAGATTCAAACTCTACTGTACGTCATTGTCCACCAGAGGAATGAATAACGAATATAAGATAGGTCCAAACTCTTTATACCTTGAAAATATCGTCAAGGTGAATAACTTTGTAAATATACCGGATGTGAAATGAAAGATTTGGTATACAGAGCCTTACAAAATGTGGAATAAAAAATATAATTTTCCCAATCCATCATACCCATTTCTTGAAATTTTCATAACAATCTATTAAGCCTAGAGATACGCCGATTGAAAATTTTTGATAAAATTCATATAACGTAGTTAGGAAATATTTCAAACGCTGATTCAGACTCTCCAAGATGTCCTGAAAGCCTGTACAATAATTCGTGAAACAACCTGTATATTCACATTCGCGATTTATCATAGGTCTCAACTCTAACTTCACTGGATGAATTGAAATTGAATGAAACACCCCGACAGTTATTTCATAATGAATACCAACTACGATGAATATATTCTTCCATAATTCCTTCCATTCAAAATGGTGAGCTTTTAACGAAACTCGTCCCATTGAAGCCACTTTCTTTACTCCATCTAAGAGAATGTCAATTTCCAAAACAATTTCAATCACTGATCTCGGACATGAATATTCAATGAATTTCCTCCTGCCATTCAGCCTCTGAAATTCAGGTCAACAGAAAGGTATATCTGGATTCCTAATTAACCTCTGGAATGAGTCTGAATCAAGTCTCCTATTTAATTTACTTCCTTCATTTAGTCTATTGTGGCCCATTTGCACTAGAGCAACTGCCTTCACTAGGTGTCTTTCATGAGAAAAAGGTTCACCAGCATGGTAAGTTGATTCTTACTTGGTTGTAAAAGTTCAATTAACTGTAATCGCTTTTGTCTTTGTTCGTTGAGACAAAATTTTTTGGATGAGGAAGAAAATTAATCAACTCCACATATTATTGAGCCAGTGATTTGTTCCAAAATAAAGATTTTCCACGAATTAAATCATTATTATTGAAGTCTCATCCTCGCAAACATCTGAGTTTCGAACAAAAAATTATTATTAAAGTGATATATCGTTCAACACGATGTATCAACCCAATTAAACCTCTATTTCTGGAGTGATTGGGTTTAAAAAATTATATGCATAAATCCTTGGAGTCTTTCTTTCTTCAGAAAGTTAGAAAAATATCTCTTGTATTCACCTCCGACCAGATAGTCTTTTATTTGATTCTGAATACTTCATTAGCTAACCAATCTGCTCAGGTCTAACTTATCAGATAGGAACAGAATGACAATGTACCTCTATTAATTGAAAATTTTATTATGGTTTTTGAATTTTGGTTTGTCTTGAATACTGGGTTCTTTTAGAACGAGCTTGACAAGGATCAGATTTCCAGTAAGTATTACATGAAATTGCCTGAGAAATAGTATGTAATAATATCTCGAAAACAGTGCTCAAATCTACCTTCGATGCTTTTGATGTGGACAGAAAGGGATATATAGAGACCGAAATGATAGGTATGATCATGGACATGCTAGGAGCTCAAGTTGGCGCTGATGAGCTAGAGGTAAAGTCTTAAACAAAAAAGATTTCAATTAAGACTCCATTCCCGTTATTCTTACAGTGCATAATCAGCGAAATCGATGAGGACGAAAATGGAGAAATAACATTCGATGAATTCCTCACTCTGGCAGCTAAATTCTTGGTAGAAGATGATGAAGACACTGACGCAATACAAACTGAACTCAAAGGTGCCTTCAGAATGTATGACAAGGAAGGTAATGAGGAATGGTTCATTGGTATTTATCCTGATTAATTTGTAAATTCTCATAAAAAATTTCAAAAAGCAATATCCGCAAAATATTATTCCCTGATTTATTTTAATAATGGTGAATTCAATGCAAGGATTTAATCCAAAAAAGTTCTGAGCTGGCTACCTAAGTGAAGTGGATTGAACAGATAATTTTCAACAGGTTTTTTCTTGAACTTTTCTAACATTGAAACGCTCTAGGTAATGGATTCATAACGACTCAGGTGTTGAGGGAAATCCTAAGGGAGCTTGATGACAACTTGAGCGAAACAGATCTTGACAATATGATAGATGAAATTGACACTGATGGATCAGGAACAGTCGATTGGGAAGGTAATTTTTCTCTTAGAAATATTGTGACAGAATGTAAGGGGTATGGGTTGGGGCCTTAGTTGCCCCGCAGGATCTAATATCGTAATAGGCTCGTGAATATGTCCCATGTAGGATGAAATATACTATTTTTTCTATACGTAACAATGGAGACTGTAATACTAATTGAAATATATGTATATTTATCGGGTCATCATTAATATTCGTGTGAATATGAATGAAAATATCCGACTGATCTTTCGTCGAAAAAATGGAACAAACTAAGTTTCCTCTGGATATATTGGATGTAGTTCAATATTTTATTGTGAAGAATATTGAATTTATTTCATGCTTGATTTGACAACTTGACAGAAAATTCAATTTTATATTCAAAAAGAAAATGCGAATGATATTGAAGTACATTAAAGAACACCGACTTAATGTTTTCATAATTAGGTACAGCGAAAAATGTTAACTCTTTTTCTTATTTTTCATGAACGATGTAGTCTAACAACAAAAAATTATTTCATGGGAAATAGAGTCATTTATGTTTCTAATCAAATCCCCCCAACCCCGTTTCCTATATCTTTCAAATCAAAGTTCGATAAAGTGAATATAATAAAATATATTTCAAAACATCTCGATATCTTCTAGTATTGATTTGTTAACATGCAAAATCAATAAATCGTGCAATGAAATTGATAATATAATATTATATTCGGTCTTCAGAGACAGCCTCCTCTTTCTCTTCAAACTGGTCAAGTCACGATTTATCTCAGAAATTAGACATAAATTCACAAACCTATATATTGAACATTCGACTGACCCCCAGTTTCAGTATAGTCCATTGTAATTAAAAGATTCATTTAAATTTTAATACTCCAATCAAATTTTCCATGACTACTGCTAATGAAATTTCCTGTACGATTGAAATTCTAATGAGCCGCTAAATTATAAGGGATGTTCCTGAATCTGAGTGTCAGTTGAGTATGAAATTATTAATCGACTTAGAGATAAAACTACTATGGAATGAGCAATTCAAAACCTTAGCATTTAAAATTTGAAAATTTTCAAAATATTCTGATTAGTAGCTGCCGAGAATGATTGATTAGGAGAAAACGAAATAATTAAATGTGCACAATTATACTCATAAATTAAATTTTATTTTCAGAATTTCGTGCAGTAATGATTGGTTAAGTACATATTGGATAACTTTTCTACTTTTTGCAATATAGATAACTGTTCAATAAATATTGATGTTGTATAATCCTTTTTCATTTTCCTTGATAAGTAAATGCTTCAAGAATCTTGACATGGCTTCATTTCGATTTGTAAAATGAACATTATAATCTGATCTAAAGAAATGGCGATGTTACCCATAACGAAACAGTTATTGGTGTACTCCAAGTGTGGGTGCAGATACTTTGGCAAATGTCACTTAACGCCACTCTTTTTATCACTATAACGTCTGATCGCTTTCTTCAGAAATTCTTCGTAAAAGTCCAGGACGTTCTCACTTCTAGCACGAACAACAGGCGGAATTCTGTCACGCAATATGATCAGTAGAAATCCTATGATAGCTATGGCAAGAACCAAAGTAGTGCTAATGAATAATATTACAAATACGTATGGGGCGACACTATGTTTTGAAGATTCGACGTGATCACAACAGCAGTGTGCTATTGGTTTTATATTGTGGAATTCGTATACCATTTTTACGATGACTTCTTATGTTTACACATTCAGATACTTCTGGTTAATAAAAAAACATTCAAACCTAAGATTGGATGAGGTTCACAGGTTCCAGTCTAGTGATGTTCATGAATTGTCATCTTCATGTCATTTTCGCTTGTTGATTCTGCCGTTTTGGTAAGGTAATTCATCGAACAATTATTTTCTTTATTCTATTATGTAAGTATTTGGAAAGAGCTAATAACAGTTCTTTTCAGTTCCATAACTGTTGAATGAATCATGAAAACTTTACGCGTGAGTTAAGCATCATAACGTTCTTTGTGTTATTCTTAACACAAAAACATGAGTTCTAACAGTATGGAAAATATAATAAGCTCGAGGACATTATTGAAATTGTCTAGATTTACTTTGATAGCAATATTTGGAGCTTCTCTGAAATGAACACAACTTATCCTTTGCGGATAGTTCGTTATTTGTCAACGATTTTTTCATTAGCCGCGATCGGACAATAGGAGATTCCTTCTTGGAATCCAGTCTAATTGGCGCCAAGTGATGTTAAATTGGCGTCAAATGTTTTCCTGTTGAAAATTCCTTCCCACCTCCCAGAGAACGAAGATTGATTAGTCTATAAATATTGACCTGATTGAAAATGTAATAGATCCCAGGTATCGTGTAGGTGCATAACATAGTGCAAAAATATGGGAGATGTAAGTATACCAAAATCCATTTGACGTTAAATCTATCCAAACCTTTCTTCTGAATGTATAGAAAAAAGAAGAAGACAAGAAACCAGCTAAGCCTAAAGAACCAGAGGAGGATGAATTTGCCAACCTGAAGGATTTGGATATTGATAAGGGACAACTGAAAAGTGAGTGTTCTTCAGTGTTTCGAAAAAAGATAAGAAATAGTAAGAGATAATTAAAATATGAACTACTCCTTGAGTACCTTTTTTATCATTACAGAGTTTTGTTCATGCTAATTTTCATTTTGTAAAAATAACTACCTAGTAGTAGTTCTACGTCCTAAAAATTCGAAAACAAGCATTTTCGTATTGTGCAAAGAACTCTGCAGAGAACACGGACCTATATCATCTGAGCTAATGAAATTCCTGCTGAAAATCTGACAAGAGCAAAAGTTACTCTTGACTACATCCGGAACTTAATATCATTATTTAATGTTAAATAAGTTGTTGCGGGATGAAGAATGAAGACAAAGATCACAGATTTACTTCTGATTGATATATTTAGCGACGATTCGCAGATATACATCTACTTCTTCAGGCCTGACTGTTCTGAAAAATTTCACTTCTGATGCCCTTTCATTTATTGTATTATCAAAGATTACAGGTTCTTCTTATATTGAGACCTGAAGAAGGAGATGAAAATCAGTGAAACGTCCCTAAATAAGAGTTTAGAAATTATTCTTTCATCATTATCCTAATCCAGTAGCACTTTATTCGATATTATTCTTGGAGGACACTAAAGAAAAATTGTTTCATTCTATAACTTGGAATGCTTGTAGTAATTTTGTATTATATGTACATTTTTCTTTGGAAGATGAAATCTTTAATGATTCATTAAATTTTGATGAAAATTCGTGAGAATGACCGTTAGGAATAAAAAGAGTGTGATTTAAAAATGCTGGAATATTTATGTTTCAGTGTTGAAAGAAATCTTCAATGCTTTTGACTTGGAAAAAACTGGAAATATTGGAGTGGATATGATAGGACAAATTCTAGACATGCTGGGACAGCAACTCAGTCTGGATGAACTGCAGGTGGGTATTTTTTTATTAAACAATACTATGACATAAAATCTCTAATTCTAACAAAAAAGAAGCACCCTGATATTTCTCGTAACGCTTGATCTCTGGATGAATCTCAATGATTTTTAATCGGATTGCGAGAATTAATTTACGAAAACGAAAAAATATTGTGAATACAGGTAGAAATATAACTTTCTTCCATTTTCAGGCAATCATCCGAGAAATTGATGCTGATGGTAATGGTGTTATGAGCTTTGAGGAGTTTGCACACTTAGCCGCTAGGTTTTTGATTGAAGAGGAAGAAGATACAGAGGCTATTCTCAGGGAACTCAAAGACGCCTTCAGATTGTATGACAAACAAGGTCTAGGCTATATCGGCGTTGACCTTTTACGTGAAATCCTGAAAGAATTAGATGATAAGATAACGCCTAAGGATCTGGATCAAATGATTGAAGAAATAGACACAGATGGATCAGGAACTGTAGACTGGGAAGGTACAGAAGTATCAAATTTCTTCCTTCAATAGAATTAACTATATTTTTTATTTCAGAATTCAAGGCAATGATGATAGGATGAAGTCCATCAGAACACATCTTTATTTATTCTACAAAATTGTTAATCATTCGTTTTTATTAATATCATAGGAGATATATGCTCTTTTTCGAGAGTAATTGGGCGGTATGCCGAATGTTCAAGTCGTTATGAGAACAGTTTAAAACTGTGTGTTTGTATGAATTATATTGATAATCACAATCATCAATTCATCTCAAGAAAATTAATGGTTTATTTATAAATATTAATTTCGAACATGTATAATAAAGTTTTTTCCAAAAGTGGTACTAGTCTACATTATTTCCTGAATTTTTCAGGATACTGAATGTCTCTTAACTTTTCTTTCCAGGATGATTTATTCATTTCTGACGGAAATTTCATTCTTCTTTATTTCTGGTACTGTAAATCAGAATTGAATAATTTTTTCAGAATTTGTAACACATTTTAGCATCTGTTGGATTATGTATACCGAATAGGTTTCATATTTTCAGTGTAGTACTAAAAAAAAATCAATTTTAACACAGGAATAGAATCCAATCATTCAAATTTATGTCACACCTCTGAATGTGTTATAATTGTTATATTCCATGATTAATTGCTATATGTTCTGCTATTTTTTTTTTACCAAACCAACTCAGACAAGGATCTGTAGTCATTAGATATTTTTCCATGAGAAACTAATTCATAATCGGAAAGGAAAATTAGGTTCAGTTTTCATTATACATTTAATGATTTGCCGCGACATCTATCCAGCAAGAGGCAATGTATGAATAAAGAAACTTCCTATATCTGAGTTCATACTTTACATGATAGATGGAATTTGCTTTCTCAAATTCGATGGAATGGTTTTCGGAGTTTATGCGGTATTCCTAGAGAATAAGAATAATAGTAATATATGTAAATTCAATTATTTATAAAGATTCTTAATACTACACGATTATAGACGTTTGATTTACCATTGCCTATTCCGTTATGAAGTTTATTTTCACAATGAATCCAACTTTCATTCAATTCTATCACAGATTTATTCTAGAAACTTTTGGTTTTTTTGGGACACTGTGACAAACATTTTTTCGATATCAATTTTGATGTTCTTAGAAAAATTAAGACCAGTTATCAATGATATCAACGTAAAGGCGATATCACACACAAGTAACAATTTATCGTAGTTGTTACTTCAGTGATGCCATTGTTTATTTAAACTTATGATGTTATCCAAATTTTACCTTTTTTGAGAATAAACATTATATAATTAAAGAATATTTTGCAACTTGCAAGTAAATTGAAGATTCTATTCCATTGTTTCATTGTTTTCCTTTCAAAAATAGTCGGAGAAGAATAAATTTTCTCTCGAGATCAGATTTTTAGGTCTTTGAGGTACAGGATGAATTTGACCTACCATTTGATTTCTAGGTACGCCTCTGAAAGTTGATAAAGGTGAATGTGGAAATATCTGATCGCGCTATTCAGAACATTGAAACTTTCTTCAAGTGTCGTCATATTGCGCAATAATTTTTTCAATCTACTTATTCCACATTCATGCATATTTTCGAAGATTTGAGGATATGAATTCGTCGAAATGTGAATATGAAAGAGTAGAAATCTGTGGATTCTCGATTTCATTTCTTTCTTTCAGTAGAAGTAGATTATTTAAACCATACCGAATGAGAATTCTGCATTGATTCTACCTGTGACCCTTGGAAAGATTATATATGCGACTAATTATTGGTCTGATATCAGTGCGAAACGTAATTATTCAAATCACTTTCACTGTCTCGAACTTGATGGTGAAAATCCAGATTTGATAACTCGATGTAGACACCTATATCGCCAGGAGCTATCTTCGTTCAGAACCAATTTTGCGAATTAAAGTTAACTAATAACTGGATTTGCTCTGATCACTTTCGAATTCCAATAAGAGTGTATCCGTCCGCCTGTTTCTACATGTTTCACCTTGCCGTGTGGTTTTCAGTTTCTGTAGGAACGTAAAATAGTTCCGTAATTAATTGATTTATTGATTTCATTACAACAAACAAATCATTATCGTCAATACCTTTTGGAAGCAAAAAGCGTCTTGCAGAAGTGAAACAATTGATAATGAATAAACTCATTAAATCGCTTGGCTTGGAACAATTTCTAATAAATATCAATCACCTGTGATCGTTAGGTATTAACGAAGAGATGAACGGGAAATATATTGCAGTCCCTGTGGGAATTGGCTTTACTGTTCATACAGGCCAGATATAAATTATTATAGTTGGGACATTAATAGGAGTTCCTTATTCCGCCAACTCTTCCTCATCACGTTTTGAAGAATGATGGAGAATCAAATAATGAAGAAGAAATAACAATATTGTTATCTACTGAAAGCAATATACCATTTCACAAAATTCGTCAAATGTATTGAAAATTAAAAAAAAAGGTCAGAAATCATATAGAATGGGACGTCGGACGTCCTTTTCCTAATACGAGTATATGGACATTATAACTTTAATTCCCTCCCCCTTATGTCTACTCCTCTCAATATTTTCAATGGAATAACCAATACATTACTACATTGTTGGATTCTCCTATACAAGACTAGAGCAATTCGAAAATGAATGATACATAAGTGAATAGTCAATCAGTTGGGAGTTACAGATAATTTTAATTTATTAATCATAACATTTAAATTTGTGACGAATCAGCAGAGTAATACTAAATTGTTTTACAAGGTGCTCAAATAGATTTAAATTTCAATGCATTGATACAATCTAGTTTCAAATGAGTTTCGAACATTTTGCAACAATTCTGAGATTATTGTCGACATTCTTGAATAATTCTTTGACATAAATCATCTATTAATGCCTGCTGAGTGACATCAATATTTTGAGTTATCGGAATTATAAATTTTTTGTAATACCAAAACGCAATGATTCAAAATTATAATCATTCGAAATATTGGGATGAGATGGCCATAATGAGAAAGGGATTCAAGTTTTATAACATCTACATATGATCAAAAAGACGTCATCCTTATTATTTTTGAGGTATTTTGCAATTTGTCATGAAAGCGGTGCCTGGAAACTTATGTGGGGTGGATAGTTTTCATTGAAATTCTCTGTATATTATTTTCCAGGAATATCCAAAAGGTAAGCGAGTTTTGGACACCTTGTATGCTGTATATTCAAACGCGGAGATACACACTCTTGTAGTGCTTGTAGTAGGGCTGCTTGTCACTATGCTAAAATTGCTGAACTGTAACTAATTCAAGCTCTTAATCCTAAATCAAATGCGCACGCATAATAAATGCGAGATATTATTATGCGCACTCATCTGATTAAGGACTAAGGGCTTGAATTAGTTGAGAATTTAGCGTAGTGGCAAGCGGCCCTTACATGGGAGCAAATGGAATCTAGATGACTAAAAGATTCCTAAGGACAGCCACTCATGTACAGTTTTATCTGTCAGTTTCAACTTTATTAATATCCAGGAACTGCTTCATTGTTTCGAAAGGTTTTCTACTACAGAAAAATAAATTATTCTTCTCAAAACAATTTGCAGCTCGACAGTACATGGGTAGAAACCGGCCCTGGTTTCAGTTATCTGTTTTGGAAATGAAAGGCAAATATGAGGTAATACAAGAGAAGTTATGAAAATTGTGAATCACTATCGATTCCATATCCAACTTTCATCTCATGTGCAGAATCCTTTATTGTGTGTGATCCGATAACCTCTTCTTGATTTTTCTTCACAACTAACATTCATGTGTCACGACCAAATAAATTTTGATGCGTAATTCTGCTTTCTCGAATGAATTGAATCGTATACTTTTTCGAAAAGCAGCTGTCAATCAACATTCACCACTGAGAAGTATGTCATATTTAATTCTTTTTTCGCACACCCAAATGTAGCACAATCCCTTCACGAAATGAGAAGATTTTGAGGAAATGGTCATTGCTACTTTCACTGTCGTAGGTATTACGGTAGTCGTCAATAAATTACGCGATTGATAAATTGTGATGAGGATATTAGGTCTGAAGGTGGAAATCGAGACCGATTAGGAATTCTGCGATAATTCAAAACGCGATGAAAGAAGAATCCGGAATATGGCTTCATTTTACGATATATAACCTGATTCGATAGCTTGCTCAATAGATACATCCAATTAATGGGAAAACATTAAATGCTTGTTGTTTCTTCACGTGACAGCTAACTTATTTTCATTCAATTTTTTTATTACTTATATAATTTGTTTAAAAAGTTACCAATATGGGACTTAAACGTATTGTATTATGTAAGAATGAGTTGAAAATGAAAAATTACATCATTAGGAGGACTCTCAGAACAAGATTGAATACTTTATTCAATAAACACAAAATCGACAAAAGTCTTGGCTCTCTTGAGTTTCTCAAGAAATGAACAATCTATGTTTTGGAAATGAGAATATTTTTCACTATTCCAACTGCAATATTTTTGATAGAAAATCTTTGTTTGTTACTCTTTGCTTTATGCAGGATTAGAAAAAATAAGGAAAAGATGAAAAATCTAAATTTATCGATTATTTATTTTTGATTGATTATAGTCATTTCACGGTTGATTTCAAATTCAATATTCCGTATAACCATCTCTTCTTCAAATCATCTGCCTAATACGGCATCTCTCGAATCAAGTCAAAAATTAAATTTCCAGGCATATCTTCCTGAAAAGCTGGGTTTTGGAGATTTGATATTGCTCTCCCTAAGTAATCCCAAACGTGCTCAATCGGATTCATGTCCGGTCAGTTTGCTCGCCAGTTTATTCAGTGGATATTGTTCCCTTGAAGAACTTTTTGAACCCTTCGTGTGGCGTTATCATCCTGATTATTGAAAATATCCCTAAATTCGTTGCGTAGAGAAACAATAATTGTTTCAATGATAGAATTAGGACAATAAAGGAAGGAGCACATCATCGATTTTGCAGGGAAACGATTGCGACCAGATGCAAAAACCAATTTTAATTCATTTGACCATTATTGTCAAATTTAAGTTCGTGATTTGGTATCGACTTGAGAATGGTCAGTTGTGTGGTTTTTTTGTTGTTCAAAAAAACCTTAAAACACCATCAGTGAGTAGGGTAATTTCGAAAATATCAATTTTATCTGAATTATTTTTATGAAAGTAGCTAGCCTTGTTATTTGAGTTGAAATACTGTGGGTTTTTTCTGGTCTAGCATTAGCAGATTTCACAGAATTTTGATTTTTGTGGAACATTATTTCTGGGGATAGATGCCTACAGGTATGTATAGTTGCCCCACTATGAAAATACTGAGAAGGATAGATGCCTTCAGTCCGGGATAGATGCCCTTCATATTGTGTGATCCAATTACAAAGCCAAATTCAATGAAACCTCTTATCGTTATGTCTGTTATAATCGTAATATAACTTGAATCAGCCTACTCAATGAAATTTCGAAAGGTAGGTATCAATATTGTTGTTATAAAATATTAAATACCTAATAGGTTTCAACAGAAATAGAAATACTCTTTTTAAAACAAAACAACACAACGAAGAGGAGATCAGTCAGATAGTGCTTTGAGTTTTCCACATCTTGAGCAGTAGTGTACAGGTTTCATGAAGCCAGTTGTGATCCCTTATACACTGAATCCAGTCAGATTGAGACTTTGTATCTTCATTCATATTTTCATATTTCAGTGGCATAACGCCTTCGTAAGGTTCTGTCTCATCGGAAGCTGCTCCGAGTTGTTCTGTGGTCCAAGAGCAAACTTGACCTTGTACTCCTTCTTTCCTCTCATACTTCCGCGGCATGGTTTTGCTACAACCAGTAAAAAGTTCAGATCGGTACGAAAACTATAACAGAACACTGAAAATATTTAAAAGAATTAATACTCAGACTATACAAGGGTATGGGTTGTATAGAGATATATATGGCCCTAAGGGCTTCTATACCTCGAAAAATCAGGACAACTATCCTTTTTGGTACGGATAGATGCCCATGCATTTTTTTCACAAATTGAAAACAAAAAAGTAACTGGTCATACTTAGATGCACACTTAATGAACCTGTTTACTGATATAATAAAAAATATAATCGCATTTATAACTACTTCAAAAGTTTTACAACGGCAAATATAGCCTTTGAAACTTTTACATGTTTTCGAAGTTCGTTGCGGAGATAATCACATACACTTGCAAAACGCGTCCTCACTGTACCATATTTCGTTACCAACTGAGGTTAAGGGTGACAGTGGCTCATTCTTACACTATTAATTCCTAGTGGAGAGTTTGGGAAGTTAGGTATTTTGAAAATGGGGCATCTATCCAACTGGGGCATCTATCCGGGTCTTACCCTACTTGAATCTGGATGAATATAATTTTTTTATATAAAATGAACTTCAATGATCTTAGTCATCGGCGTGATGAAAAATAATGTTCAGCTAATTGGAGGTGAATTTTTTCTTCTCTTGCTACTTTTTCTTTGTTAATTTCCAAAATAATAAATTTCATTTCAGCTTGCCAACAGATTTCAAAAGGAGGGAAGCTTGGATCAAAGCGTTAAATTGAACTGACTGGAAACTTAGTGATAGTTCATAGGGCTCGGAACATTTTGCTCAAACTTTGATGGAACTTCAAATTAACGAGTGAGATTGTTTACCATGCTGCATGTGAATGCAGCATTAGATAAAGGAAATGTGGTTTCGACAAAACCTAAGGAAATCGATATTTTATTGATGAGTTACACACGAAATCCATCGTAAGAAAAGTAATT
Organism: Hippodamia convergens; assembly: GCA_038502775.1. Taxonomy (NCBI): domain Eukaryota; kingdom Metazoa; phylum Arthropoda; class Insecta; order Coleoptera; family Coccinellidae; genus Hippodamia; species Hippodamia convergens. The sequence continues at coordinate 10,246,846 of CM076611.1, read as the reverse complement.
GAAAATCAACTTTTGCTTTTTGATCAGCCTAGCAGTTAGATCATTGCTCATCCTCGCTATTGCTTGAAGTATAAACGAACTAATACGCATTTAGCCGATTGTTCTTACTGGCATTAGCCGGTTGCACGTAAATTCCTCGAGAAATAACGATATAATCAATCACAATTGTCATAACTTAAGTGAATGTTGCCCATGCACTTTTACTTCCTACGGAGTTGGAATACAATCGATTAACACGCACATTAATGTGTTAATAAATAGAGTCTAATCAATAAGTTCTTAATCAATCCAACTCCACCGAAGCTCTCGGTCCCAGATATTGAACTTCAGGATGTAAATATCAACGAACTCCATATATCCCTGCATCCATCATACCCAATGGCAACCAGTTTCAAGTACCATCGTCGTGGCGTCTTCAAATGTCAAGTGTACTACGATCATTGTGAGTAATCTCAAATGTCAGTGGTCAGCTAATTTATGCAATACCAGAAAAATAACAGACCCAGTCTCCTGAATTTTCCGTGTCGTCACCTTCATGTTTTATGAATGAAATTTTTTGAGGGCACGTCCAAGTTCAGGGTTCGTGAAGATGAACGCGGTCATCATCGGAGACGATTATAGACATCGGAATTGCGATATGGTATATGGTGATGATAGTCTGGAGGTCATGTATGTTTTGGGAAGTTGAGATTGAGTATTCTAAAATGTCATGAAGTGGAAATGCTGTTCCTCTGATGTTGTCACCACATTTAGCAAGATCTATGGAGAACAGGTTTATAGTTCTTCTAGGAACCAATGAATTTTCTCAATTGAAAGAATTCTAGATGATGGCTTTTGGGTATAACTGTTGTACTAGGCAACTAAGAATTATCAATTTCAAAACATTGATTTTCAAATGGTGTTCTAGATTCATGTTTCCATAACAGTGCATCAGATTCAATCAACTCAATTTTTTTAACATACTGTTTTCCCAGATACTGAACTACTAGAGACGATTGTAACAAGAGGTGGCTTGGGATTAGTATCAATCCCTATCAGGATCTTATTTTCAATGTTCATAGCACTTTTCATTCATTCAGTTTGTTTTGAAAAACACATCTAGCATGCGCGCCCGGGGAAAGGCATAGCTTTGTTTTCGAAAATGTATTCATTTTAAATAGAGATCCGAATTATTTTAGACTCTTATTGAGTGAGATGATACACATATCGAACAACACAGTGTTAGTACTGTATATGTCTACTGACTGAGATGAAACTAGGAGCACAGTTTAATAATATATTTATATTTCTAAACTGTGCTAGGAGGCCGACTTCAAATGAGAAAGCATGTATCAACAAAAAATCGTTTCTACCTAAACGCATGTAATTCAGAAGATAATCTCCTTGTTCTTTTTATTCCTTTGACTGTCACACATCAAAACTCGTTCGTTCTGTACTAATTTCTAGATTAGTTCATTTTATGTTATATTGTTTTTAATTTTATTATAAGGTATGGTTTTCTAGACTTGGTACCAATTACTTCCGAAACGTTCGCAAAATTATAACTAGTATATTTTTATCTGCCAAATTCCTGTGACATATTTAAGATTTCTAAGCATGGACATGAATACTACAGAATATTTCTACTCTTACAGAAATAAAAATTTGAAAGCATCAATGAGAATAACATTAGAGCACGCTATGAATTAAGTTAAATTCATAAACACCCTAAATATTGGATATAGGTTCCTATGGACCATTGCTGTATGAGATTTCAGAAAGTGGAAAATTCAATAAGAATTCTAGGTACCAACAAATTCAAAGACAATCAAATATTGTGTACACGAAGATATTTCATTATTATTTAATAAAATATTGTTTTTTTCTGGCACAAACACGGATCTTATATAGGTTGACATATTTGAAGAATCCCTCTAAGAGTCCAAAGCAGTCATAGTCATATCTATATATGGAATGAATATGCTCGTGATTTCTTCCAGGACTCTGAAATATATTCTAGTGGAGGCAGATTTGTGGGGAAAATTGAAATAATCTGATATACCTACATATGAAATATCTGTTGGAAGTATCTAGATTAGACTGAAATATTTATATCAAAATTGAACGAATAAGTTTCGTCCTCAAAAGATAATAGATCTATCTGACTTCGTCCATTCATTTATTTTTGATTTGTGGATTTTTGTAGATTTTTGCATACCTTGAAAATAGAAATGAATAAACAAAAAAGACAAACAAATATTAGTATATTGCATCACTCATAAGGAAGAGAATCACGATCTCATTAGTCGATCTGGTTTACAATCCAGATCTGATTTTACGATTTGTTGGTCACGCAGCCAATATAAAACAATTCCTATCATTGATATGTCCGTGGAAATTAGCAGAATAAATCTCGAGTCTCATTTAAATTCCATATTGTATTTCTGGTTGAAAGATTAGGAACTCCGGTCATATTTATACTTTCAATAGGAGATTTATTATCGAATTGTTGCTACTAGGATCTTGTTCCATTCACACTTTCTCGGTGTTCTTGTCTCATTTTCAATTAGTTGTTCATTATCGATAATGCTGATTCAGTTATCACGATATCGTTGTAAAGCTGGCATTGAATTGATCGTAATAGGAAGAATATCATGAGTTGTCCATATTAAAAGGGTATAAAGTGTTCAAGAAGAAAGAAAGGAATATTGCTTTGTGCTTGAATGTATGATGAGTCCATTAATCGATATTACAGTGAAGGAGACAAAATCTTCCACAAAACAGTTTTTATTGATAGTCTTTAGGGGAGTTGGCCTGTCTCAATGCCAATTACTCAATACTTGAAAGTGAAACAAAAGTCAAATATACTTCGCGCAACTATAACACAATAAATATAACCACTTTAAAAATTAGAATACATACATTGATTCAACACCAGATACTCCAAAATGTATAGCAATTATCATCCGACTTCAACTCGTGTAAGTTGATGACTGCCTTTTTTCCCAGTACACAGTCTCAGTCTATTATCGTCTTCATTTCTCATGATCATCATTTTTGGCCGTCGGGAATTCGTGTAACACAACAATGGAAGAAACAGGAAAATTTTCAAATTTTTTTTTTGATTTTTAACAAGTTGCATCTCAGTGAAAAATGGTCGTATTGGAAATAGAAATACTTATTTTTGAAGACTGAAGACTCTAGTTTCTTAATTTATCGGTTGAAAATTAGGAAAAAAAATTTTCAAAATTTTTGAAATTATTATTTTTGCTCTGCGCGCATGGAAACATTTCTTCGAGCTAGACCGATGCAAATGTTGCATAGCTGGTTTATTCAGCTCCAATTTGCTTTTCATGAACCTCGAATATGACCATTTGTTTTTGAGATATCCAATTTTGAATGCAAAAAGATATTCTTTCAGTCTTTCAACTGCCGATATCTCCGAAACTATCTACAGGTCGCCTAGCATGTCGACAGGCGGTTTTTTCTTCAGCAGAAAATTTCCTACAAAAATATGTTATGCTTAATTAAAAAAAATGTTTTCGGCTGTAACGTTAACGTGAATAAATAGCAAAAAATGCCATTCTGCCATTTTTTTGGTTGATGGATTTTATCTTCAATATTGGGGGAAAGCTTAGGTTATAAGGAAATTTTACAGCCTGATGTTCCCCAAAGTCCCTCCTAAATCGATGGATCGATCAGCGATTTTGTTGGACCAATCGATTGAAATTTTGAAAAACTTGAGGAAACAAGATTTTTATTCCTTAAACTTGACCTAATCTTTTCAATGAATCAATAATTACATTATTTTTTCATTTTCTACTCAAATTGTTTTTTTCAAGATGAATTATTGAAAAAAAATTTTTGAAATTCGGTAATTTGAAAAAAAACATTTTGAATTAAAATAAGAACAAGAGACCATTTCTGCTTCACCCCCACTAAAGCTGTGGACACATTTAAATCCTCAGAAAAAAATTTATTCAATAAATTTGAAGTTGTTAGCCCTAAGAGCTCACGGTATATACTCTCTGAGCAACAGAATTTTTTCGTTTTCTGCAGAGCCTCTACGTATTAAAAACAGTTTTCTAGAAAATTTTGCGACTTATTCAGTAAAAATACCGATTTAAAAAGATCAGCTCAGGGAACATAAATCTTGTTTCCTTGATTTTTCCAAAATTTCGATCAATTAGTCCAAGAAAATCGCTAAACCGATCGATCTACAGAAGGGGACTTTGAGGAACATCGGGCTATAAAATTTCCTCATAACCTAAGCTTTTCAACCAATATTGACGAAGATACAGTCAGTCCATAAACCAAAAAAATGGCAGAATGGCATTTTTTTTTTTTCACGTTATGTTACAGGCGAAAAACATTGTTTTTTTAATAACCATGACAGATTTTTGTAGGAAATTTTCTGCAGAAAGAGAAACCGCCTGTCGGTTTGTTATGCGCTTAGTAGTTCCGGAGATATCGGTAGTTGAGTGAAAAAGGATCTTTTTCCATTCAAGATTAGATATCTCGAAGACAAATGGTCATATCCGAGGGTGGTAAAAAGCAAATTAGTGCTGAATAAACTGGCTATGTAACTTTTGCATCGGTCTAGCCCCCTTTGCGTGTAGAGCAAAAATAAAAATGTCGCAAATTTTTTCTTCCTGATTCATTTGGTACTCCTGGCTACCGGTACTCCGAGAAATTGTTAACCAATAATTACAGAAACTAGAGTCTTCAAGCTTCAAAAAACAGTAAGGTTTTTGTATTTCCCATACGACCATTACCACTGAGATACAGCCTACTGAAATTCTTAAAAAACTGAAAATCTTTCTGTTCCTTTAATTGTTGCGCGTAGAATATCAAGGAAATTTAGTCCAACATCAAATCTGCTACCTTGCAGAGCTTAAGAGAGTTTGAACTGTTGATTTCGTAATCTTTGGAAAAGTTTAAGTACACTTTCGATCAAGTCAAGTAAATAAGGTTAACGTTCAGTAATTGAAGATCTATGTAGATAACGAGAAGAAAGAATTGTAACAAAACCCTTTTGTAGGTTCAAACACGACTCATAAATAATTCTTTTTCCGGAAATTTTATTCAATCGAATAATTACGTAGTATAATCAGACGCAAAATAGGTATCTGCTGCAGGCGTTTATTCAGATAAGTTTTTCATGGAGCGGAAGATAAAATCGATAGATTCAGAGTAAAGTTCCTCACCAGCATTAATTCATTTTTAATGAGGCTCATACACCACAATGAGACATGAATTTCCAATTACATTGCTCTTGGAATTGTGGGTGGGTATCTGCCCATTCCTTTCTTCAGACACCACACCATTGTTGTGACCCTGAATAGAACCCAGATCTAATTGTCGGAAAAGTAACTGTCAGGTAACGAATTAACACACTCAGATTTGATCAATTGAAATTTTTAAGTTCGATAGAACACCAAGGTGAAGTATCATTCGGAATGGAAGAACTGCCGTTGATCCAGGGCAATTACGGATTTTTTTTAGAAGTGTTTATTTTTCGTCCTTCAAAGGCGTGGGTTAGTTCCTGGAGAATGCTGTTGTTTTTTCAACGAAAGGGATCTAATTGGAATTGTTCAATTTTGGATGCTTGAAGATATGCGGCGCTCTTGGGTTTCTCACGAATCACGCAAATTGTGGCGAAAAAAATTGAATGATCTACAAGGATAAGTGTGCTCTTACATTGAACCATTTAAAAATATTTTCAGTTAGCTAGAGGCTCCAAAACATTACAGTCCGATTTTTGATAGCGATGTAACGGTTCAATCCTTAATCTTTCCATATTCTGCTCAATTAATTTCATTCTTGTTGTACAAAATTTAACTTCTTCAAAAAGGGCTTCATATAATAGTTAATTCAACGAGTAATTCAATGCGAAAGATCTGCATTTGGAAATATTTGTTTCTGCGAATCTTCAACTTATTGTATCTGATAGTACTTCTCTTTACTCAAAACTGAGGACCGTATACATATAGTTCACCCTTGACGGTGAGTGTGACTGTGAGATCGCCCCCAAGTAGCTGACGTCATTTCATGGACCATACTCACTGAGTTGAGTGTGATTTAAAGTGCCCTCAAGTAAAGTCGCGAGCTCCCTTCAGATCAGTATAACGTTAGGTACTCCATATCATTCTGACAGACTCTTCTCAGGATTTTTTTTTGTTATGCTGAAATTTATTCGGTTGTTTAGATCAACGAAAATAAGAAACAAAAAACGTTTGAGGGTTTGTTGAATGGGAAAGTTCGATCACCTGATTGAATGCGAAAGTTAAAATGAGGATTTCGTCGTCAATATGCTCTGATATAGGGTCTTGGTGGGACAAAAGATGTTCAAAAATTGGTGTTATGAAATTTAAAAAAGCAAAGCCAACCAAGTAAGATTTAAGGAAGTGATCAAGCAGAGGTGAGAAATTGCGGAGTCGACGAAAACATTCACGTAGTAGAAAATTCAGGAGAAGCTATTATAAGAAGACAACTGAAGGATTTCTTCTGTGTGAGGAGAGAGAACATTCAAGAAAAAAGATGAAAGGATCTATGTGCCTAATGAAACTCATTGATTCGATGTATTTGCAACTCAACTTCATCCTTCTATATTCTCAAACGTTTTTAGGAGATGTTTCTGTTTTTGAGCTACCATCTCTTAAGTCGTTTGCTTGGAGGTCTTCTCCTGCTACACATTTCTTGACTATTTTGTTTATCCCTTTTTCTGCTATCCTGTTACATGATCCATCGCAACACTTCTTTTACCTCTAACCCACCTGACAATATCGTCTATCTCGCAAAGTTTCCTTATCATGATACCTTTGGTGGTGCCGCAAAGTATAACGTGTTATCGCCAGTATTGTTATCTTTACTGTTCGGTGCAGACTTTTAGTATCTGCTGTTTTGTCATTTTTTTATTAGGTCTCACAAAGGTTTTGTGGATTCTCATTTTGCTGGATATTGACATTGATTATTTCTCCAGATGATTCCCCTTCAAAAAGTAGCCTACGTCACTTAGCTCCTGACTTCTTCTATTAGGTTTCTGCTACTAGTAATATAATGTCATCGAGATATTTGAAACTCATAACCTGATCCTGAGGCATCGTCTGATGGTAGACAGCTAATTTCACATTTTTGAAACATAAATTAATTCAAAATAGTATTCATCGGAATGACTACCATTTTCAATTCCTAGGCTCACAAATCCTTCATCATGAGGTTGGAGAAATGATATTACTTAGATTTTGTCACTGAGTACAGAGATATACCGGTTTCAGCCTTATTTGACATTATAAGTATCTCATACACTTGGCTTCACAGTTGCGAAAAGAATTAGGCAAGGCCCTGATTTAGGGCCACTGCTAAAATCTCCTAGAGTGAAAGAGAATGTACGCAGTTGTTTTTGGTATTTGATTGGAGATGTGGAAATTCTGTTTGACATTGTTAGAGGTCACTACTTTGTAATATTTTACTAGTTACGTCACAACTAATTGCCTTAAATATTGAAATTTTTTACGAAGATTTTGTCCCTGAGTGGTATGGGATATTGATGATGCCAAATAAAGCTGAAAACTGCATATTTCTTCTCTCAGTTACATAATCTAACATCATTTCTTCAACTCCATGATGAAAGATCTTTGAGCCTAGGAATTGAAAATGGTATTCATTTCGATGAATACTATTTTGAATTGATTTATGTTTCGAAAATGTTTTCGGTGTGGCCTCCGTAAAGACAAAGAATTTTTTTTTCGATTCATTCTTCTTCTTGAAAAAGCTAATTTAACGCCTTGGTTCTTGAAAATATATATTCAGTCTAAATGCCTTTTTCATCCTGAGATAAATAAAACAAATTCCTAAAATAACCTCCGTTTGGAAACAGAGATCCAGTTGTATAACATTTTGCGATTATCATGATATGTTGATTTCTTCTTTAAGTTTTGTTTCTGTCATCATCTGATTTTTTCGTATAATTGAAAAAAAATTTATCTTCTTTTTTTCAATGAACGAGTGTTAGAATGAGCCTTCTGTGCGAGTATGATACATTATTTTTTCTAATTCATTGAATTTTTATCGAAATTAATGAAATGTTGCAGTAAAAATCGTTTAGTGAGTTTCGCATTGAAAAATAGTGATTGGCAGAACTGTTTTCTATCTCATAAATTTGACAGATGTTAAATGAATCCGTGACAGGAGGCCAACATGTCATCAATAAATATTAATATAAACAGGTCTAGAATGAAATATTCTAGCATTGTTTGGTGTAACGAGATGTGGTAAAATGAACGGATTTGACACAGAATTAAAGAAATTAGGTATATATTTCCCTTTTGCATTATTTCATTCATAGGGTCTTCATTATGATGAAAAACTTATGTCTCGATCTCTTTTTAGTTTGACAAATTATGAAATAGAACGTCAACCTTCATATTTCGGCTTGATTTTTCTGGCCTTTCATGTTTAGTTTTAGCCACAACATCAGGTGTATTGACAAGAACATCACCTGATACTACGAATAAGTACGATCATAGGGTCAATGTGAAACAAGATCTCTTAGGATATATTTTTTTTCACAGGAGAAGCACATCTTTCTTATCCCCTACCAAAGCGAATGTGAGAAAATGCCACCGCAGAAGAAAGGCAATTGGAATAATTCAATTTATGCAATATTCGGAGAATGGAGAAAGAACCGTAATTACTGGTAATTAGATGCTGCACAAGGCAGATAAGCATACACAGCACGCACATTATGATTGTGGGACACAGACCGAGCCGAGGTATCAGTGTTGTTGTTATCGAAATTCCGACGTACGTTGCCTGACAGGTGGTAGCTAAGCGGTACTCCGCCGGTACCATTCGGCGCCCATTAACCAATTTGGTAACACAGCGTCCTTGGCCGGTGAATGTTGGCAGAAATGACCGCTGCCAGAGAACGGAACATGGAGCAGCAACCGACGGCAGTCCGAGCCCCATACCTTTCACCTCCGAGCAGGCCATTCATGATCGATTCAGTAGATGGTTAACAATTCACGAATACGTGAATTATGGCGATTTGTTGTTGGTATATGGCGTCGTTCAACTGCCGATGTCTCAATATGGGAACGGTCTTCATTGAAAAACGTTGTAATGTGTTAAGTTTGACTCATATAGTCCAAACTAATTAAATTTTTTCCAGAATCAATTTTTCATTACATCAGAAGAGCGGAATCTGCAGAAAATTATAAACATCGGGATTATTGCTGCAAAAAAAAATATTCTTTCAGACGTATCTGAAACATTAGGCTTCGTACACATTAGGCGTTTGGCGTTGCGTTTAACGCGCGTTGGCAGCGTACACACTGCAGCGTTAGTTCGGCGTTAGATCAGCGTTATATTTTATTAATTGAGGCGAGCATACCGTACTAGTTCAGTAAATACTTCAAAAATGATTGCTGAAGTGATTCGGTGTGTGTAGTTCATCTACGGTCGATATAAAAAGCGATGCCAAAGACAAAAAAAATTTGAGTTCACCCAATATCACGCGATAAACTAACGCATGGAAGGTTCCAAATACTGTATCCAAAATTACGGCAACATTGATCGAAGTTTTTCAATTATGTCAGAATGTCTGTCACATAATTTGATGACCCACTTAATATGATCAAAGTGGATAGTAAATCAACCACCTTCAGAGAGACAATATCTCCAGTAGAAAAACTTGTTGTCACTTTGAAGTTCGTACTTTTGAATGGAAAAATAAGAAACATTTTTTCAAACCGATCTAAGCTTTCTGATCGCTGGCTTCGTGATGATTCCCACCCTGTCTGCAGTGGCGTTCGAGCTCTAGTCCACTGCTGAGAAGTCTGTGTTGATGCTAATATCAACATAGTTATACGCTCCTGGATTTATCGAGGAATATGGAAATAGATATGCTTGATGTGTTGTTTTCGTTTGAGGAATTTGTGCTCTTTGAATGATATTGAGCAATTCACTTTTCCTTGAAAGGCGTCGGTTCTTGGGTACTTTTTTCATTTCACTGTACAGGGTGGACAAAATTGGTGAACTAGAATTTTTTAACCGAAAGAGATAGAGGAAAATGAATCACACTTTACGGTCGTCTTTTTTAGAGAAACTGGTAAATCCAGCAACTGCATTCCTCTTCTTTTGTTTTCGAGGCTAAAATTGAAATTTGGGAGATTTCAATTTCGGTCTTCCTTTTCTGAATGTGCTAGGATGTTAAATGAAAACATCATACAGACACTTTTTTCATAGCAATCCAGTAGTGTATGTTTTCCCAAGAGGATAAAATACAACTTCATCTTATAGCATAAATAAGCAAGGACGCCTTTTGGGAAAAAATATAGTTTGCTACTGGATTGCAATAAAAAAAATGTCTGTATAATGTTTTCATTTCGACATCCGAGCACAAACAGAAACGGAGAAAATGACCGAAGTTGATATTTTGGACTGAAATTCGAAAACAAGAGAAGATGAATAGGAATGCAGTTGATGACATTATCAGTTCCCCCTAAGATTTTCTTTTAATATGGAACTTTTCCATGAATATTGAAAATTTCAACTATCTCTTCCGAATTCCTTTTTTTCACTATTTTATTTTTATATTCGGGACTCGTCATGTCACACCAAGCTGGTCTTTTTGAACCTCATCAATAAATAAGTCAGTATCGAAATTCTATTTTCATTTTCAAATTAGTTACAATCGTCATGAAAACGCACGTTGAAGTGTGTACGACTGCATACGAACACATGTATCTCGAAACGCCCACCTGACACATATTCAACGCGCGTTTCAAAAAATATCTTGAAACGCACGTTTTCCGGGCGTTGGATACAAACGCTCGTTTTGCATGTGTACGGCTACATAAGAGCACTTGCTTTTCGAAACGCGCGCAAGCAAGAAGCGTGTTTCGAAACACCTAATGAGTACCCGGTGCAATATCCTCAAACGCACGTTTCAGGAGCGTTGGATCAAAAACGCTTCTTGCTAGCGCGCGTTTCGAAAAACAAGTGCTCTTATGTACCCGTACACATGCAAAACGAGCGTTTAGATCCAACGCTCGGAAAACGTGCGTTTCAAGATATTTTTTGAAGAGCGCGTTGAATATGCGTCAGGTCGGCGTTTCGAGTTACATGTGTTCTTATGCAGGCGAACACACTTCAACGTGCGTTTTCATGACGATTGTATCTAATTTGAAAATGGAAATCAAACATTTCGATACTGACTTATTTATCGATGAGGTTAAAAAAAGACCAGCTTCGTGGGACATGACGAGTCCCGAATATAAAAATAAAATAGTAAAAAAAGGGAATTGGGAAGAGATAGTCGAAATTTTCAATATTCATGGAAAAGTTCCAGATAAAAAAAATATTAAGGGGAACTGATAATGTCATCAACTACATTCCTTTTCATCTTCTCTTGTTTTCGAGTTTTTGAGCGATGTCAACTTTGCTCGTGTTTTTTAAAGCAATCCAGTAACATACTATTTTTTCCCAATAGGCTTCCTTGCTTATTTATGCTATAATATGAAGTTGTATTCTTTTCCTCTTGGAAAAACACATCACTACTGGATTGCTATGAAATAGAAAAGTGCAAGAAATACTCAGGGTGTGACATTTGAAATAACGAAGTAGTTACTACTTTTCGACATTAGCGGCAACACCGCTGAAGAGACCAAATTTTCAATGAATTCCTGCTTTCCGTTCTCCATACACGTCTAACGTGGATCACCCTGTATTTATATACAGGGTGATTCACGATCGATAGGGAGAACGAAGTACCTAATAATTCAGTCACTTCGTTCTCCCCACAGAATAGCTTATATACTTCTACGGATCAGAACCTAGGAAGATGCATGTTTTCACATCAGCAAATACAAGAAGGTCTATTTGTAAAATATAAGAATTTTCCCCTTTCTGACACCCTGCTCATGTTAGAACAGAAAATCACCTCGATATAGAAATTTTTCTACATCTTGTTGAGAATGAACGCGTGGCTGTTTCTGAAGCATCTGATCAGTATCGAATTAATTGAAATACTTGACCACAGGCCTCTTTCATAACATTATCCAATTTTCACATTCCCACATTTCTGTCAGAAAAAAATATTGCCTCATTCCGCTCCAGTTTATATCAACAAAATTAATAGATCCGAATTTGACATGCACCAACTTAGGCTTGCTATAATTCGGTAAGTTATATAACTCGCAACTGACGAAGACAGACTACCTACACAGTCAAATATGCTTATTAACAAACCACAAAATGTAGCAATTTCGTTAACGAAAAACAACGTCTTGACAAGGAATGCGAGCACTTCGTTTGTTGATTGATTTTAAGACGTTCAGGGGCGTCTTGAGCCCAATTCCGCCAAAAGCAACTTCGAATATGAATTGGCAGAAATTGTTGAAAAAGCTTTAGATTATCAAAATGCCCATTTACTAGGGTATTAGTAAAGAACACATATTATTCAAACAAAGGCATATATAATATTTTTCTGGGGTAATCCCCATTGAGAACCAATAAATCGGGAACACATCATTTAATCACCTCAGATGAACTTTGTAACGTTATTTTTTCAAAACTAAAATAAAAGAGACTCAAAATACAAGTGAATAACAACTAAAATATCTTCAGTTGGAGAAATACTCGAATGAAAATCTTTCCTACAACAAGATAACAAATAACAAATAATGTCAAAAATGAAAAATCTCGTTTTCCAGAACACAAAGAGGAACCAATGAATTAGGTACACAACAATTTTAAATGACCTCAGCAAAAATTTCAAATAAACATTTTTGCACAACCAAAATTCAGAATACAGAAAAGGATCAGAATCAAAATATATCGAAAAATCAGTTTTCATTCCTGATATATTAACAACTAGCTGGCCCGGCGAACTTTGTTTCGCCTAAGAGATTCATAAAGTTGTATCAACAAAACTGGTACTTTTTCAAGTAGGAGGTAAATAAGACAAAATTAAAGTACGAAATATACAAAAAATTTAATTACATTAAAATAGGAAGGTATGTACATTGTTATTTACATGAATAGACTTCACTTTATTTAAGCGGTACCTTATTATTATTTAAAAATTGTCTCATTGTTTTACCTTATGATGAACCACATTTTTAGTGTTTTCGTCATAAAATTTTCCTTAGTGTTCGGAAGAAAGAAAGGTGTGATAACACATGGACTCAGATATTATTATCAAATGTTGTTCACCGAATTTATATCAAATATAATACTTACACGAAAACGCTATCAACCTCAGCGACATCTACTGGCGTTATTCGCAAGAAGGAGAATAATTTCCTACTTTTTTTCCATTTCATCAAATTTTTCATTGTTTTAATGTATTTTATGTTAACCTTATCGTAGAAGAATCCAACAACAAAACTTTCATAACAAACAGTTCATCCAATCTTGAGTTTTAAATGGTGTAACCAACAATATGGCCGACTGAGTTTTATATATTAAGATATTTGAAAAATTACGAATTTAAAATTTTGTAAATTCTGAATATAGTATATTTCTCATTAATTTCTAGTTATATTGCGTTTTTTTTAATAACGGATGTGTCCCCAATCCTTCTAATGATTGGTTTTATCGAATTTTCGCCACTGAGCATGAGTTCGTACAAAAGCGAATGCATTAAAATTATCGTGGGCCAAATCACCCATGACCGAAAGTGTAATATTGTTAGCGACGATAAATAAGAGCAAATCAGCCCACCTGTAAGAGCGAAAGTGGTCAATTAATTTACAAAAACGGACCAAGAAGTGCGTATCTACGTGAAAGTAGTCAATTCGGAAAGGTTATCTGTCGATCAGTTAATAAAAAAAATGTTCACGATAACAAAACCAGAACTTCTTCGAGCCAATCGACTAATTATGATTCACTCTATAAATAACGGTTCCGTCAAAATATGAAATAATAATTCAATGAATTGTGAATCATTCAACTAGTTCAGATGGCAGCCGTTATATATTCTTCACAGTGCAACGCACAATTATTATGATGTTTATCCTGACATGCTAGTTTAATTCATAACTCATAATATTCGGTTAACGATTATTTAGAGTGGTAGCGTATTGTTGAAAGTGGAAGCCACTAACAGAAATAATTCTGTCCTTAGCCTGCATTCAATTGAAAATCATAGTGGACTCGAGAATAATCCAATTTTTATAGAAGAGACTTCCCATTCCCTATAAGTAGAGTATTCTACTCAATATCTTGAATTTATGTTGCTTTACTGAACCGTGGTTACAAATGTCATTTGACAAAGGATTTGAATTTTATCTCAGATCGAAGGCCATTTTCTGTATTATAAAATTACCGCCGTTTGAAACGGATTAGCGATTCAAGGATAGGTTGCGCCCTCCATGAACATGCACTTTTATGTGGGGGTGAAATCATCGTAGGACGAAGTGTTCCTGAACTCAAATAAACAATATTTCTCTTCTTAGTACTTTTCAATACTGGAAGTCTCCTCATCGGTCCAAATTTCATCAACAGAAAATGAAACAACAAAAATTACTCATGATACGAACAGTGACCCAACTGTGAATTGTGACACAACCGTAGGTTGAATCTTAAACTCAGGTTACTGAAACAGACATTAAAATTCACGTTATATAATAGCCCTCAGGAACGGAGGGTAAATATCTCACTAGAGTTCGAAAGAGACTCGTCACTCGATATTAGGTTCATATAATAAACTGATCTGCTCCCCTGAGATATACAGGGTGAGTTTCTGACATGTACATATATTTCACCAATAGATTCTGGAAGTCAAAATGAGTTGTACTTTCAATGTCAACAATTTTTTCGGATTCATTCTTGATCAAAAGATTCAGCCTGTTTAAACACTCATAATAAGCTTTGTCATGCCTGGAATCATGTAGCTAAAGTTCTTCAGAGCATTAGATGTTCCGCCTTGACCTTCAAAAAAATGTAGCACAAATTAAATTGTGTGAATCTTTTGAACTTTAGAACTCAAATACGTAAACAATTTTCCACAGTATCCGATATTCATTAAATTCCTCATGCTAAAACTTTCATGATCTGGAAGTTGCGATCTTGAATTACTTGATGATTGCAATAGAAAAATCAACTGGAAAATCTGTGGAGTTGTTCGATTAATTTAAGAAGAAACGAAACATTGCGGAAGAATTGGAAATTTGTATGATTCCAAATCGAACGAGATAATAATATTTTGGAGAGTTGAATTCCAAAGTAAATTCAACACTCAATGAATTAATATCGAATGAGTGAACTTCCTAGATATAAGAACTTATTATTGGAGAATTTAACACTGACAAATAATACACTCAACAAAAATTCAAGGGCTTTCGGTATTTTCAGAGGCGATTTGAGTCGTCATAAATACAGTAATTTCCACCCAATTATTTAGTTAAAATTTTCAGCAACACATTAGTTTGTGAAACTCCACCGAACTTCGACACCCTTCTATGCGAGGTCGCAGTGCCCATTAATTAAAATTCCACCTAATAAGGAACTAGTTCGATAAAAAATTCACTAACCTTCATCGAAGTGAAAAATGATTCGTTAAATGGATCGAACGAATTGCGAAAAGGATAATTTCGATATTGACCCCTAAAATATTTCATTGGGCAACAATACAATTCGCATTCTAATGCGAACTTCAGGAATTCTGACAGGGACGAATTATATATTTTCAACTACGAATTAATGAATATTACTACATTCCGTAGAGACAAGAGGATGAGATACATTAAAATATTTCGGGATCGAAATCAATAAGATCAATAATGTAATTTCTAATCAGGAATTTTTCATGCATTCATTCATACTTAAAAATTACGATTTGAATTGTCCTATTGGTTACACTAACAATCATACAGGGGGGGCCTTCGATATGTACATATACAGGGTTTACGGCCTGAGACGTTTCTGGAGAACTAGACCTATTTGAAGTCTGAGAATTGAGATTTTGATATTGTTCTACAGTATCTACCGAGCCAAAATATTCTTGAAGCTTGACCACTTTGAGTTGTACGTGGAATGAAAACATTTAAAGAAACATGTTTTCCGTTTTCAATTTTGATAGAGTATCCAATTCTGAATACATTCTCATTCAGATTGTTGCATTCGTCAAAATACTTTTCAAAATATGGAGAAAGAGTGTTCTGTATTATGAGTGTTATTCTTATTGTAAATAATACGTTAATCATAAACCGTATTCAACCTTTTCGAGTCAAAGACTGTGGAAATATTGTACATTTCGAGAAGTTTGAAATACTCGACACAAGATATTACGAATGTTGCGTCAAAAATTGGGATCAAAATTGGCCCATAACTTTCGTTTTTCCAATTGAAACCTTATTTTCATATGATCGGATTCTTCGAAGAAAAATTATGATAGTATTCTAACATATTAATGCTCCTAAAATAAACAATTCTTGAGTTAATTAGGACTTTAATAAGAATTATTCATTTTAGGTGCATTAACACTATCATTATTTTTCTTTCCAGAATACAACCCAATCATAAAAAGTTGTGTTCTAATTTTAAAAACGGAAGTTATGGACTTATCTTGATCCCAAGTTTCGATCCAACATTTGGAACATCATGTGACGAATATTTCAAATGTTCTGTCTCCCGTTAAAATATATGAACAAGTCAAATAGTACCTCATTATAAATTTGAAGGGAGCGAGTAGGGCCATGAAAGAAACATTTTCAAAAATAATGACTGTATTTCAGATGATATTTGAAACTTTTCGATTCAATTCGCAGACTGTTATGTCGAATAATTATGCATTTATCGTTCCCCATACTCCAGTTAAATATACAATCAATTTGACTGAGAATGCAATCGGTAAATAGCATATCTTCTCAGAAAGTAATTCGCAATGAACGACACTTCTCGCTATCGAATCGATTCATTTCGGACCACCAGTTTTGAAAGTGACTCGAGTTCAACGTTTTCGGCTATTATATAAAAGCGGTGATCTGTGAAATTCACAATTTTTTTCAGTTCCGACTTCGATTAGGTGGATTTCTTGCTTTTGCGTTGAGTCCGGTTTCTGTATGCATAACAAATCAGGAACTCGACTCTTAACATTTTTCATATTCGGAAAAAAAATTCTCGGAACTGAACGCGGAAGCCAAATTACCACAAAAGAGAACGCCGCCAAAAACAAGTATTCTTCTATGACCAATTCCTCAACAATCGTTCAGAAAAAGCATCAAATAGTCAGGAGTCTCAGAAAACATCAGACTTTTCGAGTACCTTGATCCAAAATCATCATTTGAGTAATTAATATTGTCTCAGATCTATTAAAAAATTATTGTTTTTTTTCAGTTTCTCATAAAATGACGAAACCTTATATTGGTTTGTATTATCCATCATTCTGGGCGACTTTAATTTTCATTTTCAAAAAATCTTGCACTGCGGATGACGTTTTCGAAAATGAAAACATCACCGGGTGGTTTTTCCAACCAAATAGATTATGTTACATCAATGTTACACAATCTACTTGGTTCTCTATTTCTTATTTTGACTTTGCTACTAAATCGTATCTATTTATGCAATAAAAATGGGTCCTCCCATTTGAAAAACGAAATTTGTTGTAGAACCTGAAGTCCTAGAAACTTTAGAATTTCAATCCCGAATCTTGTGTCTTTCCCAAAAAAATATTCTATATTTATATATTCGTGAATAACCATGTATATGTATTGTTAACAGATAATCCAAACATTGATTCCTCCGATTAATTTAAAGTTATATCATTGTAACAAGTCAAATGGTCTTGTCTTCATCAACAAGTTTGTTCTACACGGTATTCATTTCGTGTTGCAATGTTGATTGGAAATATTCTGGGTTTTTATACATGAGGAAGAAAGCCTTTTTTCGGTGCATATCCTAATATAGTTCTTGTTATGTTGTAAGTTGAAGAATGAAGTCGTGTCATATCAGTACTGCGCTTGGTATGATGACAAGGTGAATCGTGAATTCTAGGCAATTGATGAATTTCCGGATAGCTCTGAACAGAAAGTCTGAGATTTGAAACCAGTTGTTAACGATCTCATTACAGACCATATAAAGGGTATGTCAGGAATGAGTATTCATGCTTTCAGTCAGATGCAGGGCATTTCGGTCAGTCTTCGAAAATCGTCCAAAAAATAATAGGTTGAAGAAAACAAAGGATATTTTATGTGTTTCAACAAAATCAAATATCTGCATACGTCTGAAAATGTTTATCGAAATCTCTTTCAGGTACCTGCCTTATGTTAGAAGAAATTTCCTGCATACAGATGCAGACTAAGAGCCTGTACAAGTATTCATGAAACCCGGTGTATACAGGGTCTTTCACGAGGAACCTCACCCATATTTATACGGGAAACTACTGAACGTATTTTCATGAAATTCAGCACTTATGAGTATTTCATGATGCTGATGAAATCTAAAATATTTTCAAGGCATGAGCACCTCCGGTTTTTCCGGAAATGACGTCAACTTCCGTTTTTCAAATTAGAACACCATTTTTTTATTGCAGAAATAGATTCCTTAGAAAATTTCAAGTTATTTTGATGTAACATTTTTCAGTTTTGGTTGGAAAATTCTCTCTGAGCGGGAAAATTCGAAAAAAAAAATCGAAAATAGAGCTCCGCTGAAACGAGAATAACTTCGAGGTTTATGGATGGAAAATTTTCATTTTTGGGATTTTTCAAGATGTAAGATTGATGTATTCACTTTAAAAATCGAAATCGCGATTCATGATACAGGGGGTGAAAAAATCGCTTTCAAAGTTAGGGATGACAAAATCGTGAAAAATCAATTTTTTCAAATTAGAACCCCATTTTTTTATGGCAGATATTGAATCTACGTTAAAAAATAATGTGAGTGTATGCATCACACCCTTGCCCTAAAGTGGATATTTTCTGAGTTATTCACAAAAAACTGTTTTTCGTCTTGAATTTTCAGCTATTTCTTTTCCCTTCACGCCAAAAAGATGAAATTTTCAGGAACTGTTATTTGAACCATGCTGTAGATTTTTCACCTCTTCTTGAAACCGACTTCAAGTTACTATTAGGAGAACCATGGCAAACTCTCGCAGTTATAACTAGAGAAGATGCTCAAAGTTTTGACCGTTAATTTCTAGACATTTATTTATACGTCTCAGGAATGCTTCGTGCGTTGCTCTTCTTATTTCATCGGGAAGAAGAGATCTGCAAAAGTGTTTAAAAACCAAATTGAGTTTCAAAACTGTGAATCTAAAAATCTAAACAAACCTGAACGCATTTCTAACTCGTTCTATGCAGTCCTCTTTATCAGTCAGGGGAGTTGAGTAGACAATATTTTTTGCATATGGTTCATAAGGAATTATTTATTTATCACTGGAGAGAAAACCGATGGCAGATTAGTTGAAATAAAGAAGTTTCCGATAAAAATTCGAATCAAAATTCGCCATCTATTTAGTAACAACCTGTAACTTTTTTCTCTTGCATATTAGGGTAGTAAAATCTAAAACATGCTTTAAGTACCAGTTCCTGAAAATTTCATCGTTTTGGCGTGAAGGGAAAAGAAATAGCTGAAAATTCAAGACGAAAAACAGTTTTTTGTGAATAACTCAGAAAATATCCACTTTAGGGCAAGGGTGTGATGCATACACTCACATTATTTTTTAACGTAGATTCAATATCTGCCATAAAAAAATGGGGTTCTAATTTGAAAAAATTGATTTTTCACGATTTTGTCATCCCTAACTTTGAAAGCGATTTTTTCACCCCCTGTATCATGAATCGCGATTTCGATTTTTAAAGTGAATACATCAATCTTACATCTTGAAAAATTCCAAAAATGAAAATTTTCCATCCAAAAACCTCGAAGTTATTCTCGTTTCAGCGGAGCTCTATTTTCGATTTTTTTTTCGAATTTTCCCGCTTAGAGAGAATTTTCCAACCAAAACTGAAAAATGTTACATCAAAATAACTTGAAATTTTCTAAGGAATCTAATTCTGCAATAAAAAAATGGTGTTCTAATTTGAAAAACGGAAGTTGACGTCATTTCCGGAAAAACCGGAGGTGCTCATGCCTTGAAAATATTTTAGATTTCATCAGCATCGTGAAATACTTATAAGTGCTGAATTTCATGAAAATACGTTCAGTAGTTTCCCGTATAAATATGGGTGAGGTTCCTCGTGAAAGACCCTGTATAGTGTGTACATAACATACCTGAAATTTTTAAATTTCACAAACAATAATGTCAAAATCTTGTTCATTTTTGTTTCAGTTATAATCACTCATGAAAACCTGTTCAAATGCCAGATGATCAGCATTTTATTAAATCCACTAGCAAGTTCTTTTGGGTCGTGAGTTTCATTAACCTGAGTATAAAGTTAAACACATAAAAATTTTATTGCTCAACATGTGAGCGCGGGAGTCCTGTGTGAAAAGTCAATTATCACTTTTTGTTTAGAATAAAGGTTTTATACGATTACAATAAATTAAAACATGGGCGTGAACCTCCGTACAAATAATTCCGATTAATAATAGTCATGTGAATAATTGATTTTTTATCACTTTTTTTAGAACTGATATGTGAATATCTTTATCAATTTGATCTGAACGTTCGTCATCAACGTTTACGAATCATTTGAAATTCAATGAGAAAACTCAAGCCTGAAGAGTCATTGCAGTTTCTTAGTTATTGAAGTAAGTAACGGATATTATACTTTGAAGTTGCACTTATGTATTCAACCAGAAAAAAATTTACTTGAATGATTGATTATTGCATCACTGAAATTTTTTTTCGTTAGGAATTGTTTCAGGTATATTTCTCATGACATTGATTATGGTTTCATTACTGTTTCGAATATATATGTAGAGAATATATGAAAGACATCAAAACTTTCAAATGGAAGAATAATGAAGTGTAAAAAAATATCAGAAGATCTCCTTTCTTTGCTTACCAATATTGAGGGATGATTTACCTATGAGTTTTAACTATAAATCAGACTCGGATGATTTCTTGTTCAAAATTTGTAACACCATATAGTATCAGTCGGATTATGTGTTGTTGAAAGTATAGCAAATGAACATTTTCAAGTGTCGAACTCAGAAAAATCAATTGTTTCCAACTACTGATACTGCTGTGAAAATTACCACCTTGAAATAGCCGAATAGAATTCGTGTAAGTTGAATTTACATTATAATCTAAAAATTCTCAAGGAGCATATATGTGAAGTATACACCTCATAGAAAATGATGTTGAGGCATGCAGCAAGATGTATATTCCATATGCTTCTAGTAGAAGCCTTCTACCCTTAAAATTTCCACAACTCCAAAGAATAAAATTATCTTCCTGAATAGAAATCAGTATACCTAATAACGGTAATTCAATCTGATCCAAAAAATCGTCAGTCTAGACAAATACCAATACCTGAATATCTCCATTGGAATGAAGGATATAATATAATTAAGATAACACGATAATAGTCGAAGAGAATGTCCCAACAAATTAGGCGTATTCATTCGATTGGTTTTCCATAACCGAATAAGTACCATTGCAAGGTTGATATCAGTACGTAACTATGTGAATATGTTGTAATGATAGGTCACGAAATCGGTGTATTAAGGCTGTTAATTTTTTATTTTCTCCATAACTATAATCTTTTCGACAGGATTTATTCTAACGTTATATCTTTGTCTAGTTTCAAGTCACAACTATTAGTTCCTGCTCACGAATTTCTACTTCAATTGAGTATTCATCCAGAATAGTTATTACAGTAAAATTTAACGTCAACATCAACTGTTGTCACTTCATTTCTTTAGTTGGTCATATTTCATGCGACGACGAAAGCTTTCTCAGGCTTCTCTTTTAAATGAAGCAAAATTTATCTGCATTCATTGTGGCTGAAGTATCACTATTTTGAGCTGTGAAGTTATATTTGATGTTCTCTCAGATATAAAGGTTTCATATTTTCAATTTATAATATTCATTTTTTATTTCTAACGATATAAATACTTCCATCAAGGACGGACCAGAAAAATGTTTGTGTTCAGATACCGGAGGCCGAAGGATAACATCCAAATAGTGGAAACAGTTGAACTTTGTAACGTTCAGAAGTTCGGAGTGTATTTTTTCATTGTTATAAACATTAATTCTCTGAAAAGAATTGGCCCCAGAGGAATGAGTGCAGAAAAATTCAGAAATCGAAATTTTTGTTTTGAGGATTTATTTTCCTTATCTTTATATTCACCTCTTTTAGAAGAAATATCCAAAAAAATTGAGTAAGAATTAAGATTGATGAAGTCAAACCTGATAGAATTCTATATTGTCAAAACTTCATAGATAAACCTAAATTGATTTTCAAATGGGTTCAGAAATTAAGGATAGTGCTACTGATTACGAATAATTCCTAATTATTCATGATATGGGTACTTATTCAGCTATTTTTTTTTTGTTTTGTGACATTCAACAAAATCATTCATTTTCGTAACTATCAATCAACGAGAACATAAAAGTCATGGTATTTATCAGTCGACGAGGTTGAAGAAAAAAGAAAAAGTAAAGTGACCCGTAATTTCGGTCTACATTCACCAAATTATAAAATTTCGTCCCACGTCTCATAATTCCTCATAAATTATAACTTATGCCTGAAAAATTTCAGACCGACAAAAAGTCACCTCGAGAAGTAGGTACGGGTTGATTGGGCGTCATTTATTATAAAAAATGAAAGTATTTCAGGATTTCGCAAACTTCTTCCTGAATGAAAATAGTTTCGTGACATTTTTCAGATGATCAAATTGATCAAATTTCATTTATTTATTTTCATGGCGTGTTTGTTCGTACTCTTATATTTCTGATGGTGAAGCAATTGTTACATAGCTATTTGTACTATTTTCATCATCTTTGTTGATCCGACGTCTCAGAAATTATCAGCCTACCATGTTTGGGGTGATGATCCTCAAAAGGTCCAAGTGGGTTGTACTTTTCCTTCTCTTAGTGATGAAATTAATAAGATTCATCCTTATAAAATTGAAGATGGTAATCATTTCCATGCTTACTATTTTCTAGTTGCGAATGTTTCGCGAATGTTTTTCGTGATGGCTTCGCAAAGGCAAGGAATCTTTTTTAATTTTTTTGACGAATTTACAGAATTAATAGCAGTCGTATAATTGCAACTGAATTGTGTCGAAGGAATTTAAATATACACTATCTTTAACCGACCTTCGGCAGTCGATAACGGAAATTCTAATGAACATATTACAACATGCTCGAATATTTGTTCCATATAGGTACCTAATATATTATAATTATTGAGAAATTGGTTCGGTTGTATTACTCAACGGAACAAAAAACGTATGATTTTTGCATGTGACTACTCGTGCAGGCAAATTCCATGTCCCATAACTATGTTCCCACAGAAACAGTATAATTGTTGAAAATATTATTTTATACAAACAAGGTATATAAATGATTCTATCATAACATCAGACCATTTGAGATTTTTCTCACCCCAAGCGGCTGTGCAAAATCAAAAGCATGTGCTATTATTTACATTTGCGATGAAGAATTTAGTTTGGTTTTGAAGAAAAATACAATTTTTTTCTTAAACATAAAAAAATTAGAAATGAATATAATCTTCAATTTATAGGCACACAGAACATTCATCTGGCACTGGGAAGATGAAATCAGATTATGTTATTGAGAAAAAAAATAGAAAGGTTTTGGCCATATTTGTTCTCGTCAGTAACCCAAATTACTTTAAGTCATTTCCTATTTCACTGATTTTGTACGAAGAGTAGATTACCCCATATCATTGTAGTGGTACTACCAGCGATATGAATCTTAAACGTAATGAAGCATATTCAACTTCACCGCCAAGAGAATATACTTTATTGAACTTTTTCATGCGATTTGATTAACGAATCAAATTTTGCAACGCTTTCTTTAGTTAACAGATAGACTAATACTGGAGTCACGTTATTTCAACCAGCAAATCTTTAACAATCTTTCATGCTCTCCACAATCACTGCACACCGCCCTTGCTTTTCATGGCTCACTTCTAATAGATCTGATCGAACTTTCAACACCCACTCAAATTTCATTGTGGTTATTCCATGAGGGGTCTACGGCTCTCCACCGTATTCCCTCGTTGAAGATTTAATTAACAAGATATTCTTCAATTTGCTGGGTGTGTCTCATAAACCATGGACTGCCGACGAAAAATGAGAGGTGAAGGATTGTTTCGATTTCATGGACGTAATGGTTTATAGCTATATTAATCAAAAGGAGCTATGAACATTTATTCAGTATGACAGAAGCCGTCATAAAGATTCTGAATATTCGACAATTACATTCTATACTTTGCGAGATCAACCTACTGATTGGTCATTACATAAGTAAGTAAGGGCAATCAATTTGGGATAAAATATTACAAAGGAAGAAAATTCCTAAGTAAATTCGGCGTTCTCTCAGGGAGTTCACATGAAATCTATCCAATAGATACTCTTGTGGTATGTCACGAATCGGACAGATGCCATCGATTCTAAAACTAACGCATTTCAGAAATCGCCTCAGTATCTATCAATACGAACCATATAACCAGGATTCCACACAACACATCCATATTCTAGCTTCGACCTCACAAGCATCCTAAAAAGAAGAAAAAGAGACCGAGACTAAAACAGTTACTTGTAGTTTCTAACTATGAAACCTACAGTTCTGAGTCTGAGTTAATAATATGAGGGATGAATAGTTGTTTCAAAATTAAATATTGTAAAGTCTATGCATTGGCATTACAATTCCCAGTTTCTATATTCCCAGTGGCGTAACAAGACCTCAATCATATGTGGGCGAGATGAAATTTTCGAGGCCACTTGAAGGAAAAAGGTTTTCATAAGGAATAACTGAAATTGTCTAACATTTAATAAAACATATATGACGATTTATGAAGTACAAATCTAATAGAAATTGTGGGCTTCTGTCCTCACTAAACTGTTTAATTATACCATCATAGTCTAGCTGGGGTGCTGAATCTGTTTTGATAGAGAAGATTAGCAAAGCTGAAAGCCTTTCCTGATACATTGTATTTCGCAGATGATTTTTTATCAGCTTTAATTTTGAAAAGCTTCTTTCAGCAGAGGCTGTACTCACCGGTATAGTAAAAAAATTTGAATTACTATATATGAATTTGGATAAACTTCTTGCATGTTGTTTTTAGCCATACCTATATTAGAAAAGCTGTCTCACATCTTCAATAATGCAGTCAAGTATCGGTACCATTGTTCTTAATTTCACATATAAATCATATATGTTTCTCACTACTCTCTCCTACTCTCGGGACCATCTCAAGAATTTGCTGCATAGGCATATTTTAAAAAAATTTCCAGATCATAGAGAAAACCAAAAGTTTCAAAGTGTTGATTCAGAGATATAAAACTTGAATCTATATTACTAATTATTGAGTCAACTATGCAGTTGAAAAAGCTTGTTTCATATCTACTCCTGGAGTACTATACAACTATACAGAGTATCCCAAATTGCCTTATTTAGGCTGTTTCTGGTACTTCTAGACTAGATAGGTTAAAACGTTGAAAGGAGTTTTGAGCTCGATTTTCGTAAAAACACCAGTAGTGGAAACCGCTTTGAAATTTTTTTTAATCTAATTTTTTTATGATACCTATAAGATGAAAAAAATGGACATAATGTAATATTTCCAGTAAAAATAGCCTGTACAAAGTTTTAATCGTTTTCAGATATTTTCGTAAATGAAAATATTATGGCACATTTTCGAAATCGATCAAATATCAAAATTTAGGTATATCCTAAAAAAAAAAAGATAGCGTGAAACGGTTTAAATTCATGGTATTTTCGCGAAAATCGAGACCCGGACTCTTTTCAGGGATTTCTTGTACAAGTTCATTGCTGCTTTCGTAGTAAAATATTCTTTCTGATTTATGGAGGTCTAGATACTTCTTGTCACCCTCAGGTGGCGACCAGGGTAAACTGATATGTAGGTAGAAAGTTGAAATCGACGTCAACAAAGAAAAAAAGTCTTCATATAGATTGATCTGTGAATAAAATAATTTATCTTAAAGGGGAAGGAGATCGAAATATTTTGATCTTTTCTTTCTGATGCTGTCCTCCATTTCATTTCTTTTCTTCTCCAACCCTGCATGAAGCTTTCACTCGGTTGCAGAAGTATTTTGTATTCCAGGCCGAACATATCCACTGTAAAGACAGCTTGTGATTGGAGCTATCGATATTGAAAGTTCGTTGTTGGTTGATGATATCATAAGGATGCTATAACGTTATCCTGCCATCAGAATATATGTGTATCTCTTTTTTATTGCCAATCAAAGTACAATGTATAAAATCCTTTTTTTGATATTGCAGTAATTGTTCGGAGAAAAGAAGACCATCAACGTCGTCTGGCTTGATGTGTCACGCCCATTGAATCGACAATGTCTTCTCATGTGAGAAACGAGGCGACGTTAAGTACTGCGTCTCGTAATGAGTCATCAAATCTCTTCGCCAAAGCGAACTTTTTTTATTTGAGAAGATATGAAGCGTTTCATAAGCTTGCAGCATAAGCTGAAGCTTACAGAATAAAACTTGATTGAAAAAATAAAAAAAATTTAAATGTCTTTACGTAAATTTCCGCACCGATTTGTAAAGAGTGAATAAATTGGAAAAAACTATCGCCTAACAATTAACGAACAATCTAAGTTCGAACTATTAAAACAAGTTACATTTCGAAGTCTTCTTCTTTATTGGGAAGAATCATTAAATCGTCGGAATATTGGCTTTTTTTCGTCATAACACTCTTAAACTCAGAGTTATCGATTCGTTTGATTCTTCTCTAATATTCAGGTTTTTTTTTTATTTCTAAGGGTCTCGATCCTGCATGAGTTTTTCTAGACACAAAATATTGTAATCACATTTTCTTTAATTTTTGATTCTCATTCAAAGGTTTAGTTTTTCTATAAATTTCAAATCATTTTTAATTTCGTAAACAGTTCATATGTTGAAGTTGGATTAACACAAAATTTTCTAATGACGGAAACTGATTTTTATGAAAGGGAAATTAAAGATGATAAGATTTTACGATTTGGTATGAAGAAGTCTCCCATTGACTTAGAAATTGAAGTTGTTTTGAAAGTTCGAAATTTCATTGTTTGTTTATTTTTAGGAAACAATTGATCTGGCAATGTCAAATTAATGGGAGCCACCGAGATTCGTTGAAAATTCAAATCAAGTGATTTTATTGGTTATAATTTACGTAAGGTCTTCTGATCGAACGATCAATGTTTTGTGGAACCCTCCTTTTTGTTTCTGAGTAATTAGTACAAGAATTAAAGTTCGTCATCCAGGAACTGACTCATTTTTTTTATTGTATGATTCAGTCTCGTTTCCATGAAAACAACGAAAAAAGTAAACTGAATTTTTCGACGAAAAAAATAAACATCATCTGAAGGTTATTATGTCGTACAGTTATGAGCTCATTTTAGCCAATCCTGAAGTCTACTTCTAGATGAGAAGAACACCGGCATTGAGAGCAATCTACGAGTCTCATTTTCGGATATGATCACATTTTTCTGAGTGAAGAAATTCTCTTTCTCAATCTTGTCTACGTCCTGCCCTTGCATAAGACTCTATTCAGTTATGCGGATATTTATTATGTCATTAGGTGTACTCGTTGCAGAAAGTTATTTTTCGAGCATTCGATTCCATACAAGATACACCGAATCGTCGCGATTTATCTGGTCACCAACAATGGCCAATATCACATCTGACACTGATATATTTTGTCAGAACTCGCCCAGAAAATTGCGCTGGTTGTTATTGATCAATGAAACCCATAATGTATTGAGTTTCGAAACCGTGTCGGAGAATGTGAACGTTTGAAATTTTTGTCGGTACGGAATCACACTCGGCGAGTGTGTTTCTGTGGAAATTTTTCGAGGATATTGTATCCCTGAAGGTAAAGAAAACGTCGATAATAGAATGAATGCTCCCCCATAGAACCAATTCATGAAAGAATTATTGCTTTTAGATCAATACTCCGAAGGTGATCAACAATTAATTTTTATGAGTTTGAGTTTGGTCGATTAATGTGTTAATGAGGTGCTCATTTTCTAGGTATCGATATGGGCCAAAAAAGCAACAAAAATAGAATAGTGGCATGAATATCGTCTTGTAGAAATCTGTGAATACATCAATCATTCCTGGTGTTACTTCTAACAGAAGATATCGCGTTTGAATAAACAATGGTAGTTGGGTGGGTAGAATTGAATATACTGTCTGAAGTGCTGTTAAAAAATAATAATAATCACAAAGTAACAAAAATGTTTTCGGTCTGAAATATTGCCCAACATGGTATGAAAGGATTGATGGACGTCAATCACCAAAAAGAAAAGTTGTTACCTTCATCATCAACTTAGATCGGAATGGATCTTGATGTTGTCTCCACTATCCATGGCTCCAAGGAGTGAATTTTTATTACCCACGCCACTGAAAATACACTATAAGTCAAATTAAATTTTGATCTTGAATAACGAACTTTTGGAATAAATACGATTATCCAATGAGGCCGGGTAGAGGTGTGAAAAAATTTTTTGGATTAACGAGCACGCAGAAATTGTTCATTAGCACATGTGACCTGCATCGATCTTATTTTTTGACTGGCTGTTGCAATTAGGTAATTTGTTTTCATTTTCGAATGAAAATGAAAAAAAGATATAACAGATCGCCAGCTGACAAATAACACATGTAAAACGCAGATGTAGAACTTTAGTAGTTCTTCCATGAGTTACGTTCACATTGAAATGAATTTTTTCGTTGGTCTGCATTGATTTGAAAAGTGATGAGTGAGTAATGGTTTGAGACAAATATATACACAAACTCCTGATGTTGAGGTAATTCGAAGATGAAATTGTATGATACGATTAATCCTGCAGTACCTATCGAATATTTAACAGTGCATTAACCTGAGTCAATCTTTCGAAGGATTTACCTCTTCAAGGGCTCGAAAGAAGAATTTTTCACAATACCTTCAACCACAGCAAGAAAAATTTGACAATTTAATGCTCACGAGGTCACGCCCAAGACCAGCAAACTTTTCCTCCAATTATTTCATCGCGGTTTTGTTTTATGAAAGGCAAGCTTTTGATCTTTGCAAAAATCGGGGAGTTGAATGACTGGCCTGCCGCTTATACATCACTCCAGAGACATTTACAACCAACATGCGGCTTAACGCGGATTTGAACTCAGGTTTTCTTCATTACTTTTCCCAAGCAAGGCTGAAGTCATAAAGAGAATTCCATCCAAAGACGTGGCCTGAAATATTTCATATAACACAAATGATCGAATCTATTGCGAGTAGGTGTTTAAGGCGAGTTGATTTTCCATATAGTCAGATATCATAATCTTTTCATCGGCTTAGATCATAGAAATTAACCTCGATAAGAGAATTCTTGTTTGTAAATATTTTAATAATCAGGGTCTTTCACGAATGCGCATACAGTCTTCTAGTATGCAGATGCTGGATCTCAATCACTATTCGAAATACATTCCCCGTCAATGAATTCCGGACAGGCAAAATTTTTGTCAAATTCAACACCCTGTATCGAGCCCTGTATCTTTCTTCGTAGTGCTCTGATTTTGTTGATTTCACCAGGTATAGAATTGGGTCTCATTATAATAATATTAACCTGGAATTCACTTTGTAAATGTACCTGTAGTTCATCCGTTATACAGGGAGAAATGAATCCTTGTTTTATACCCTCCGAATTGCTTCTGGGGGAATATTTTCCCATTTTTTGAGAAGGGCTGATCGTAAATCGAGCAAAGTGTTGGGCTGCTGATTTCAAACAAGTCTATCTAGAATATCCCATAAAAGTTCAATTGGATTTAGATCCGTACTTCTAACTGTCCACACGAATCGTTGAATATTCGTGAATAACGTGCAACGTTAGGCCTAGCATTGTACTGCATTAACAAAGATTGTTGTCCAGTTATTTGATTTAAAGGTATATTTGAAAATGTACTGACAAGAATCGACAATCGTTTTGTTAAGAAAGGGTCACACTTCGAATTAAAACATAATGATATCCGATTTTCTTTCTCAAATTCGCCATATTTATGTTGTTTAGAAATGGGGGATAGAAAACAAGGTTTTGTTTCTTCTTGTATAACAGGTTAGCTACAGGTATTTCCGAAAAGTTAATTTCAGGTTAATATTACAAGACCCAATACTATAACTGGTGAAATTCCAACAAAATCGGAGCATCACGAAATGATACAGGGTGTTGAATTTCACAAAAATTTTGCCTGTCCAGAATTTATTGACGGGTAGTGTATATCCTCACCTCACTTGTTCAGAAGATATGGGATGTTTCATGTAGTTCAGCAAAAATGTTCAATGGGCATAATTCTTAAATAGATTTTAATGAAAATTTCAAGAAACGAGTATAAGAACCTAACTAATATTTTCTCGTTATGTCTTGTGGATAGCGCAGGTCTGGACTGAGAAAATTAGATTTTTCAGTGTTGATCTTTAAAACACCATGTAAATTTAATTTTCAAAAAGCGAGATTCTTTCCAGAACTTACACTAAATACACTGTCAAATAAGCCTATTGGCAATAATGGAACAGTGCGTATCCAAGATTTAATCCTCATCGAATATCGCAAATTTCAAATTAACATAAAAAATTTTTATATTGAGGTTATGTTAAAATTTTCAGGATACGATGAGATGATGATCTGAAGGCAGAAAGCACTCTTCTATTTCCATTTGGAGAGTTTTGCATAAGATTTACATTTTGAGTTATCTCCAATTCTTCCCAATTGTTAAAAAAAAATTTTCATGAAATGAATCATTTCGTGTTAATCAGGAAATATCTGCTTAATTGTATGTAGTTTTCATTGTAATCATAAGAAATTTGATGAATTTTCTCAGTGGGTATATACCTCGGTATATACTTACTTAATGTTGTTTTCAGAGTACCTCATAAAAATTCTTCTTCAAAAGTATTCCACACCTCCAAATTAGATCATGATATAGGCAACAGTGACATTCAAATGCGTGAAGTTTCCACAAATTTTTCAAAACATCTTTGTTTTCTCCATACATTCTTTTTTCCACTTGAGTATGAGATTATTGTATACTTAGTAGATAAGTGGTAATATTCTCATTTTCAAGAAGAACTAAGAACTATTAATATAATTCAACATGATATAATAAGAATATAATTAAATTGATGTACAATGTCATGCAAAAATTCGGTATGGAATCACAGGTTTTTTGAATAATCTTCTTGAATATAATGTGTCTTTTACTTTTTTTTTATTCTGATGTGGTTATTGTCTGGTCTGAATTTTTCCTGCTGTTTTTTCTTCCATACTCGAAGTGTTCGACAATCTTTTCTGTATTACAAATACGGTGTGTTCGGTCAGCTGCTTCCCGATTTCATCAGATAAATGAATGAATCGCAAACTGGTATTTTGCTTGTTAAGAGAATGTATAGGTATTTCTATTCTTCATTCTGCTACAGTATGCTTTAATAACTGCGAATTCGTAGTTCATGAATAAATATGCGATTTTTCGTTTCATGAACGCAAACATATTTAATTCAACTTGACCCGCTTGCCGATTCTAATCAATTTCAAATATTCATTCTGAAATATGAGATTATTCAGGTAGGGGCAATGGTTCCGATAATTAATTATTTTTCATATAATATCATGAAATGCAAGAATGAAGTAAAAGTTATCCGTGCATAATGAGCACGGTGCGTAAATTAAATAAAAACAATACAAGCGCAAAAAGTAACTAACGACCTTCTTGTTGCTCAACCATTGCAACTTTACGCCAAGATCTAGGGTAACGGGTTCGCTTTTAAAAATTTCAGGTTACACACGTTGTACAAGGTGAAAGAAATGCATAAACCCGCAGATTGTGATGAAGTTGGAACTAACACTCGTTCTATCTGCGCTAGACAGGAATACTTGAGGTGAATGCAATAATTTATATGTTGGATTCTTAGGAATTTCTGTAAAATTTCCTCTGCGCATAAAAACAGACATTCAATGTTTCCTGAATCGATCGAGTTCCTTCAATTTATGAAAGAGGTATAATTTCGGTTATTTCTGAAGATAATCTATTCAATTTCTTCTCTTTTCACCATTTCAAGGAGGTATTCACGCCAATAAGAAGCTTTTTATCCCTTGAATTCTTTTCCGAATTTAATTATTTCTGGCGTTTCAGGATTAATCTCAGATTATTCGACTCGTTTGAATACAAAGTTTCAAGATAACAATTTTTGCAACAGGCCGGCCAATAAAAGAATTGCAAAAATGAACGACATTTATTCTAAAAAATTTTGATATTATTCATAATTCTATTTCATATTCATATGTTTACCTTCAAATTTACAAGGTATGTCAGAAAATTCAACACACACTGGGTATAAGATAATACTTAATTCACAAACAACATTATAATAATAAATTGACAACTAGGTATAATTGTGCTCCAAAAATTCATCTCTACTATAGGTCATTCTTCTGATCATGAAGATGGATGTGGAGAGCTTTTTACAAAGGGGGTTTATATGATCAGTCCATGTTAGTTAGTGTTTTTTCGTCATTTCCCTACAACTTATTTCTGCTGATCCAGTCTATCGTTTGTTGTACAGATGTTCGTTCCTTCTCCATAAGACTTTCCCATATGCTTTGACATATTTATGAATGTTGAATCATTCACAAATAACTCGGCCAAGTCTGCATCGTCTGTAGTCGTCAGTTCATTTGAGCTACAGCTCATAGTTCCTAATCTTAACTTTTTGAATTACGAATGTTTTCTAGAAGGGAAGAACTGTGGACTGTAAGACAATTTACCCGCGGCAAAACTTGACAGTTGCTGTCAAATTAATACCTATACATTATGCATGCAGAATAATCTTTTACTTGTGAAATTGGTAGGTAAAAAAAACTTCAATACTAGTGTGTCCCGTATTTCAATTGAAACGATCACTCCTTGTTCTTGTTGAGAAAAATAAGATGTCTCTATGATACTACATACGAATATACCACATGGAATTTGTGAGGTCAATATATAAGTGGAGTAGCTTCCTGATTGCTCATGCCACGGTCTAAAACATCCTAATGACCAAATTAGCGTGTGAATTTCATAACTGATGAAATCACTAAAATTATATTTTTCAAGCAAGTAGATCGTCAATTAAGGGATAAGGAAACTGTTATTACATAGTTGTTCATATGGTACAAGTGCAGACAGCATTGATATTTTACACAAGTTCCAAATTTAAAAACGAGTTTTGGAATGAACGAGTGTCAGAATGAGCCTTCAGTAAGAGTATCATACATAATTTTCTCTGATTTCCTTAATCTTTTTCGAAATTAATCTAACATTGCCGTTAATAACGTTCAGTTATTTTTGCATTGAAAAATATTGATTGGCAGAATGGTTTTCTATCTCATGAAATTTGACAGATGTTAAATAAACTCATGGCAGGAGGCCAACATGTCGTCCATCAATAAATATTACTGAAAACAGTATTAGAATGAAATATTCTAACATTATTTTTTGGCAGAATGAACGGCTTTGATACATAATCAGAAAAAATCATTTTGAATTATTGTCCCCGAAAAATCAACCAAATGAGCACTTTTCTTATATTTGTCCGGGATTCAAATTGCTCCTATCTGCTCTTGGAAGCACCAGGCTGATTCATCAAATAATCTCCGAACAATTTTTTTTCAGTTCGATATTGCACAAATAAGAGGCAGCAGTAATTCGAACAATCGAATAACCTGCCGCTTGAAATTCCGTGTTTCTTCAAAGATAATAATTCGTTATAACCTAATTTATGTCCAGCGTGAGCTTTCTTAATGACATTCCACAGAGTGAAAAAATGATCACTTCTTGTGTTTCTGAAATATTTACATTGGTTACTTTCATCACATTTCAGTCATACAAGGAGATGGAAGTGGTAAGCGAGTATTTTGTTGCACAATTATTTCTATACAAGATTTCGATCGGTATCACATTACCTGTAGCTTATTAACGACAAAAAATTCCTATCAGTGTTGTTCATTATGCATCGAGTGAGGTGAAAAAGTTTTAAACGACTGTTTAGCAATTGAAATGGGGTCGGTGATTTCTTAAGGGAGCTAGTTATCTGCCTGATCAATTATCGAAGGAATATTTATCAGTTTCCTGAAGATATAAGTGTCAGTACCTACTACTGATTCATTCGAGACTATTTTATAGGTTAGAGTCATATTATCTTGAGAATATCAATCCTATCGATCCCAAACTTCCCTCAGTAATTAATGAGAAATTCTCATTATTTTTCATTGTGAAGTCCTGTAGTTTTTTTTTTTTTTGAAATCTCAATATTGAATTCCTAGAGGAACCATATGGTCCTAAAGAAGTTATTCTTATTTTTTTGTCGTGATTCCTCATAAGCAAGATCACGAAGTTTATGAGAATATACCCCACTGAATATTCAACTTCGACGTTCTGAAACTATCAAGTTCATATTCGTTGAAATAGTATATTTGAGTTTTTCCAGCTCTATGGAAATTTTATATTAATTTCTTGATCTAATGAAACTTGAAGACACACAGGGCAGAGGAAGTTGATCTTCATGGTATGGTAAATAGCTAGGTATTTGAATTTGAGAGCGCACAAAAGCTCTTGCCTGTGCTTTACATTAATACAATATTTTTCGTATATAATGTGGAATATTTGATGATGAATAATCTGAAGTACTTTATATTGTAGATTTCCGAACGTTATGCGTAGAGATATTGGGCGTATTAACCGAACGTAACAGTTGCGCGTCCGGTGGCACATACTCTACAAATTCAACACGTTCTGGAACAATGGGCATTTTTGGAAGAGTTTTTAATTTATGCTAGGTCTCGGTAGCGAAATCTTCGTTCGGTGAATGCGCCCATTATAAATTGAGAGTGAAGTCACTGTTGAAAGGTCTTATGAATATTTTCTACATGAGACCGAGAAACAATCTCAGAGATTTCCTGTGATAACTGATTTACAAATAGTCCTTCGGGCTTCTGTTATTCTGAAGCTGAACAGAGAAAACGTCAAGTCGGGTAGTGCTCGAGATATTTAAAAATTAGATCCTCAGTTTAATGTTGTAAGGATCACATTTGTATTAGAACCGACCCAGACCTTACAATCAATATTCCAGCATTCCAAAATATCAACTTTTTTTGTCATTGAAATTGAATGTTAACCGGAATCCAACAGGCGTGAGAAGAGCCATCTATTAAAGTTTTTGATTGTGACACTTTGAATTTCTCAACATTATATACTTGAGGTGATAGAAAACAGTTTTGTCTTTTTCCTTTCTTTCGATTTAGCTCGGAAAGAAGATATAAAACATCAAAAATGTTCATGATGACCACCACTGAAAACCTGGACAATGAATTTTTTTCAAGAAACATTGAATCTTGTGAGTCTTGCAAACAGAGTTTCATTCAGCAAAACTGTAAAATT
The DNA here is from genome assembly GCA_038502775.1 of Hippodamia convergens. Classification (NCBI taxonomy): domain Eukaryota; kingdom Metazoa; phylum Arthropoda; class Insecta; order Coleoptera; family Coccinellidae; genus Hippodamia; species Hippodamia convergens. The sequence continues at coordinate 10,211,325 of CM076611.1, read as the reverse complement.
TTTTTAATTTCCCAATTTCTTAGGTTCTGAATGGATTTCTGTTAGCATTAATCTTCTGCACTGAATCGATTGAAAAAAGTTTTTCCACATCTCAGAAAAATTCGTTTGAACTAATTACTTATAGCAACAGCTGCAATTGATTAATTCCCAGAAGCTGTATAAGTTCCTCTTTCTTTTCATTCAATTTCAAATTCGATAAATACAATTAATTTGAAATGATTAGTTTTTCATTTCTGAATGTGTTTCCTACACAACCATATCGAACATTGTCGAAGATTATTCTATTCAAACCTACTAAACAATAGTCTATATCGATCTCGATAAACGACCATATGCATTACAAATTATACAATCAACAGACAGCAACTTAAATAACACAGTCGATAATAACCAATACATTATGTATTTCATAGAACAATGAACTGTTCGTCATTCAGGAATGAACTGCGATGAACTGGGAAGATGCGTGTTACTGACCTAGAACAAGGTAATCTTGCTTCATCCATACGACTGAAGATGCCTACCAGTTTTAACCTTGTAGGTATTACTTCATTCAGCATTGTTGATAATTATAAAATCGCGCGGTGGAATATTAAAGGAATCATCAATGAGCATCAATTTCCCCATAAATTGGCTAATAAAATTCTTTTGTAACTTACGACCAAATTCAACGGTACCTCTTTGCATGTATTTGGATCGCAGTTTCTGGGAAAAATTTTTATTTCTAAAAATGAGTTAAAGAATCGCCCTCTTAAATATCTGCTTCACAAGCGTTAGGGATATCGTATTACATCGTATATAATCTTCGAGAACATCGATGTAAAATTATTCAAAACTCAATAACAACTTGAGTCGATCCAATAAAAATCAGTGTGAGACATTTCGTCAATCTAGTCGGCTTTTTTCTAAAGTTTGGTTTTATGCTTAGGCTTCATGAATGTTTTTTTTTGAAATGGAGTCAGTTAATCAAGGACTCCGATTCGAAACGAGTTTACTGACTTATATTAACAAACGTTGAGCTCAATAGGACTATCGAAATGCTACAACGTGGCCTAACTCAGGTTGTTGTAGCGGAATGGCTACAAGTCGACCAAAGTGTGATATCTCGACTTTGGAATAGGTTCGAGGAGACAGCTTCCGTGTTGGAAAGACCAAGACAACATCTGCTCAGGATTGTTTCATCACCGTTTGGCGCGAAGAAAGCTTACATCTACGTGTAGAATGCTACGGAATACCCTTCAAAATGCAGATGGGGTCCAAGTTTCCGTCGAAACCATCAGACGATGTTTGAGAGAGGTGAATCTAGGTTTTAGACGTCCCTTAGGAGGAGTTCCATTAATACTTGACTAATCCGTCACAGACTGGAATTGGCCAGGCAAAATATCAATTGGAATGATCAATGGCGTAGTGTCCTTTTCACTCATGAATCAAGATATGGACGAGTTTCAGATTCTCGAAGAATAAGGGTATGGACAATAACACTCATATCCCGTAATCGTCGCTATGGCCATCCATTCCGAGGAGGTAGTGTGATGGTATGGGCTTGGATATATTTCAACTATGACTAATACGTTACACAGTTAGCTTCGCGAAAACGTGGTAATCCTGTAACATATAGCTACGGTTACGTGGTAACTTGTGGTTACAGCGCCAAAATTCGCCTATAATGAAACAACCATTCAGAAAAAAAATGGTATTGTGGAATGTGATAACAAGTAATAATTAAAGTAAGCTACCGGTAAATCAATTTGATCAGGGTATTCATGCATAGAGTCGGGAAATCTAAATTGGAATAATTATCAAATTCATCAATAAATTAAAATACAAGTTCGAAATATTATTGGTTACACAAGACAATCAATTACAGGTTAACTTTTCATAGTTCCCGAGGCTGTATCTACTTGGTTATCTATATCGTAGCTTCATTATTAAAATGAAAGCGATATTTCATCAATCTATTGAAGAACGATTTTCGATGATTAAAATTCTGTAAGAATACACCCGAAGAATCAGTACTCATCAACAAGTTTTGTGCTTAAATGACCGGTGTTCTAGAACTGAAACTGTCGAAAATCAGGTGTAATACTTTATGTAACTGAGTCTGCCAATACTCGGGAGTGCCATTTTTTGCTCATAGACCATTTCTCTGAAACAAACACTCCTTTGTCTGGTCCATTTGTATCATTCTTGTTTCAAGGGTCTGATAATATCACTTGCTTAATTTCATATTGAGAGATTTTTCAGAAAAGGACGAATGTACTACAGTTCAAGTGCTTGGGAGAACTGATCACAGTTTTTTTTCATTTTTTTATAGTCAACAGTGGCCTAGTTAATCTATCATGCAAGTGTCTTCGAGTGATAGGATCGACCAATTTTTTGCAACTTTTGTGCCAAATTAGTTCGAGAAAATGAAAAGCAAAAAAAGCAACAAAATATTGTTTGCCCTTACGAACTGTAGTGATAACATTTTATAAACCTAGACAAATTGAAAACCCTGAATGGAAGACCTTTACTCCTAATTATAACGACTTCATGGTGGTGATGAATGAGTTATCATCAGAAGAAATGTCTGAGAAACTCTGTGTGCAATGTAAGCTATCTGTGTATTGCATGAACTAAATAAATACTCAAAACACAATGCCATTCTGCCCTTTCCAACCATTGTTATGATTTTTCCCACGATATCCATTGCTACATGGAGCGATTATGACATTAATGCAACTATTGTCAACACTGAAGGATGGCAATTTAGATAACGTCGGTAGACAATGTCTCAATGAAGCGATGCATTCATTTTTACAGACATTGTAATGAGAAAGACGTATGCCATCAAAGGTTTACTCCAGAATGAACGTTTTATCTTGATTCGTCAGAAAGAGAACTACTTACGTCCTTGACATCACTTTCAACATTTACGGCTTCGAGCACTTTCTTTGTAAGAGGTCGTGCCGAGGTCATGTATCCAGTTCATTAGATATTTCTGATACCTTCTCTATTTTTGCCTAATATTCAGATCTTATACTTATAGGTTCAGATATTTCAACCGACGATTCCATTTTGCTCAATTCTGCTCTACTGAAAAAATACTGACTGTTGAAAATTCACTCATTTTTTTCTGTTGTGTCTCACAAACGATTTATCAAATGCTTCATCAATTTTCATTACGAAAAATAGAGCGCATAATATAATCATTTCAGTTCGAAACACATCAATAAATAAAAATACATTTTCTCTTCAAATTCGCAGATTATCATCGGTCATGATAATTTTTCCTGAGTATTCTTTTGCTCTCTGAATAAACGAAGTATTCGATTGACATGCGAACAGTCGCGCTATGTTTACAACTTTACTTTCTGCTTCTATCAAACAGGAAACAGAAATATTATCACCTCACTCATAACCGATTGCTCTGACAGAACATTCGCCTATGAATATGCAAACATCAAAGCTAGAGCAAGGTTTTAGAAGGGTAGAACCTAATTTAAGACATTCCAGCATTATCAGTCCATGTTATATTCGTAATATAATAGTACTGAACAATTGCTCAACCAATAGACAAAGATCGAAACGAGAGCAAGATTTATTACTGAACTTGTTACATCCTATTCGTACAACCTCAAAGGCTATTCGATTATACTGATAGAAGGATATGTGGGAGATAAACATCTGATAATGAGTCATTCCTATGAGTTGGAGTGGACTTAGACTTCTCAATGATGGGGGAACTCCAAATAGATAATACCTATCCGCATTCATATCCTACGAGTGATGGACTAACAGGATAAATACCATTCAATAAAACTGGGTGTCCTGTGGGAACAGAATGATTTTAAAGTTGAGTTGAAGAAAAGCCATTGAACTTCCCAGTGTTTTTTTTACGCTATAGGATTTGAACTAACGAAACCCGAAAAAATTTCAATAATCATAAATTTTTGCATTTTGCATATTGGAAAAAATTGAGACTCGACAATACAGTAACGTGTTGAATTATATATTAGAATCAGATATGATCGGAATTCTTGATTTTATAATTTGTCATTCGATATCAACTTAGTCAATATTTGAAAAAGTTCAAGTTCTTTTTTTTCAACTTACCATCGTCTCTTTCTAAAGAATACAAGTTAGTATATTCCTTAATTTTTCTATTATACAGGATGTTTGGTTATTCGATGTGATTCTTGATAGGAGATATATAAGAGGTCAGTTGCAGCAAATTACGTCGAGTGAAGCGTGGTCCGAAAATCTATGGTTACGAAGATATGGCGATTTTTCAACTTTTTTGAAATTATTTGCTTAGTCATCGACAACAATTAGTTTAAACAAATTTACCTCAGTTTAATTATTCAAAAAATATTTTTTCAAAGCTGGATAGACAGACATTCTTTTTTTGCTAAAAAGTATCGGCTAAAAATTCAGACAACTCGAGATATAAAGGGTCATAAATGGGTGCAACTGTTTCCTCCATAAAATTACGATGAAAAAATTTTGAATTACTCGAAAAAAGTAAAATGAACTTGATGTACAAATGTAAGTAAAAACTTCTTTGTTTCATCAGCCTTTCAAAAACGTACATCCGTGAATAGTTCTATAATGGAATAAAAAATATCATGAATTTTTTTGTCCATCTTGCTCCAATAAAACTTTAATGAACAGGATGAAAAATGAGACTTTAATAATGCATGCACTCGGTTAAGGCTCACTTCTAAAATTGTTACCCGGGTGTACTATAGGTACCTACACTAGCTATTCCATGTGTCCCAGTGAAATAGAGGGTATCTGAATAACTCGAAAAAGTCTGATAGGTTTTCCGGCCATATTTTTGATTGCATGATGGAATTATTGACGTATGTACTTTCTTGGAAAGCTGATGAAACAAGGAAGTTTTTCCTCACATTTGTAGACCAAGTAAATTATACTATTTTTGAGTAATTCTCTATTCTTCCGTGATAATTTTATGACAAAAACAGTTGCAGACATTTATGACCCTTTCTATCTCCCGAGCTCTCAAAAAAATATTCATTGAATGTTTAGAGTCAAGTTGTTTTCACAAAATTAATTATTTTTGACGACGAAGCACAAATTTCAAGAAAGTTGAAAAATCGCCATATCTTTCTAACCATAGATTTTTGAAACATGCTTTTCCCGGCGTAATTTGTTGCATATGACGTCTAGTATATCCTCTTTGCAAGATCACGTCTAATTACCAAACACACTGTATTATAGGATGAATTGAAAGTTTTATAACCTCTATTCGAGTGATAAATTATTTTCTTTGAAGGCTGGAATGTTTCGGCATACTGCCATTCTCAAAGCCATGCTCAAATAACACGAAGATCAAGTTAAAAACATTGATTGTAGATGTAATCGAGTCGAAAATATGACCACAACAAATATGATTCAATTTTAAGTGGTTTTAAATATTTTTTTATTGTGACGGTATCAAAATGTGTGGGTTCTTTTCGATTTGCTGGAACTTAGAGTCGACTTTTCTCGAGGAACTTAAATGTTTCTTGAAAGGTGTTCACCATTTTAGAGTTAAGGGTATAGAAATTGGGTATGTTCGTATGTTTTCGAAAAAAATTTAAAACTAGATAAAATAGAATCATATTTATTGTTGTGGTCATATTTTCGACTTGATTACATCTACAATCAAGGTTTTTAACTTGATCTTTATGTTGTTTTATCATGGCTTTGAGAAAGGCAGTATGCCGAAACATGTCAGCCCTCACTCGAATAGTGGTTGTAAGACTTTTAATTCATCCTATTCATGGCTACCACTAGGGGTTTTTACGATTTAACACGTTTATAATTCTCTTGACACACATATATGATCCGAAATATGTGATTTACAAATTTTTTTATTCGGAATATTGTTTTGATGATCAGGTTTTTTTTATTGATTTCAACATTTTAGGCCTCATACATCCAAGAATGAAAGTTATTTTTCTTTCATTTATCTACAAAATTCTAAAATAACCAGGAGCTATATGAAACAAGAATTAATATGATAATTATCCTGAAAGTAGACAAACAACAACGCAACAAGAAGAAGAATACAAACGCTTAATCTACAAAAAAAAACATAATGAAATACAAAATATTCAAGAAGAAAATATTCCTCGATAGACCCAGAACTAGAATCTAGAAGATTATTTGAGGGGTAATTAGAAAAATTGTCTTTCATTGAACTTGAGGCTATTTTGAAATGCAGAGTGAATTAACATTACCTTGCTAATAAAGCTAATCATTAGTAGTTATAACCCAAGTACATTGATAATCGAAAAAATTTCATGACAGATTTCGAAAGCTTGAGATAGTCTTTGAGCATTTATCAATGTCCGAGTGTTATTCGGATAAAAAATTTTTTTGCTACTTATAAAAAACAGAGCTAAATCAATTAATTTCAAGGTACCAATAACAAAGTAAAAAAGAAAAAAAATTTTTGGTGTGTTCGATTCGATAATTTTGTTAAATTCCCGTCAGTATCACACCCAAATAGTGATTACATTTCGAAATATTAAATATACGAAACTTTATGGCAAAATAGCCCATGGACTGATTTCAGTCTAATGTTCACATGAATGGGTGGGATTGTTCATATGATACAAAACGAGGAAATTTGATTGATTATTGGAACTTTGAAAAAATTTTCTAGCCTATTTAATATACGTCAAGAAGTCAGAAACAAATTGATAGATGATAAAATAATTCATAAAATTTCGAAATTAACTGTAGATTATATCTAAATAGCTTTAACTTTCAAACCAGGAGATAAATTCATGTTATTCGGACTGCGAATAATATCATCAACTATATGAAATCACGTATATAAAATTTCAGACGTTACCCATGCAGATGTGACATAACCAAACATCTTTCCGCTATCAATTTTCCCAGTGTTCCTAGCAAATTTCTCCAGCTCTCGGTATTATGCAGCGTAAAATTGAAAATTAAACATGAAAAATTTCTACTCTGAAAAATTGTTCACGAATCCAACAATTTTTCACGTGTACTTCATTTTATGCTTCACTTACGGTCTCAACACGATCCGCAATAATTCAAATTTCTCTTGTAAAGTTCCTGAAAAAACAAGGAAATTGAGTAAATTGGTACTGATAAAATCAATTAAACGGAACAGGAAATGCATTGCTCCTTCTGACTATAAATTTCATACTTCGGAAATGGAGAAGAGAAGAGAAAATTGCAACTTACTTAAATGACCGAATAGCTTTAGGGTCCAATAAATCTTCATATATACAACGATCTAATTACTTCGAACTGAACATTCATTTTTATGGAATGGAATAATTGCAGACAGTTTATAGTATCGAAATCATTATTCAGAACATTTGTAAGACCGCGTAGAATTGAAATGAAAATCATACTGGTTCTTCCAGATTCCAAACATTTTAACAATTAATTGAGAACATCTCCATTCAGTTGATTGGTTACCACAACCATTTACTGAAAAAACCTACCGTAGATATTGAGGTTGAGGAATGTACACAAAAGAGGATCTTTGAATTTGTTAATAATAATAAGTCATTTTCGAGATTGTTAGATGCTAGGACTTTCAATAATATAGGTTTTATTTCTAACTGAAAGATACAAGACAGATAACTTTTTGAAGAAATGCATTTAGGTATATGTTCCTTCGTAACAACTATCATGAAGTATAAACGTTGATTGCAAAAGTTTTGACTGAATTTTAGTTCTGAGGTACAAAAATTAATGTTCGGGAAAACATGTAAGTTGAGATGATGGTGAAATCATGTTCGAATTGATGAAGGCATTTTTTAATTGGAAAGTATTGAAGGTCCTTCAAGAACAATTGGAATTGAAGACTTCACAAACTTATATATGTTACTACTCGATGCATTTTTCAAAAGATAGCTCAGATTGTTTGTAAATATATCTCATGGGATTTCACTTTCTGTTTTTACAACTGATTCAGTTCTACATGAAAGCTTGGAATATCAACGTTCCAGTTCATTGTATTCTTTGTCTTTGCATCTAATGCATTCAATCAGCATTTACCATTCACTTAGCATAATGAATATCAATTAATCTCAAACAATTTAATTCAATGAATATGGATACACAGTCTACAATAAATTGTCAGTGATTACAATATCATCTTTAAGTGGTGTTTCATTAACATATATGATGTCTGAAGAAGTAGCATTCATTATTACGATGTTCAGTTTTATCGTGAAAGGCTGTGATTGTTTGTTTTATTTCACCTCTCAGAGGATTTCACGAAACTTTTGCGATCAAAATTTTTTCTGCTATGAAAAATTCAAATTTACTGAACAAAAGAGGTTTTTCTTCATGCCAAAAAAAAAAAATAATAAGTAGATAATATTTTTTTTCGGATTCTAGAGAAAAAAACACATTAGGTGAAAGGTCTTAGATATATGATTTGATAGCCCTGAGAAAAAGCTTGAAAATGATGAAGGAAATATATCAATTTCAGGGTTATAATTTTGAAACTCACAGGTTTTCTTTTCTTATTACAAAAATGTTAAGCATCAAGTCTGTTTCAACTTCTTCATGGACGACATGTCTTTTCTACAGGATTGCTAGAAATTGCTCCTCATCTGCGTCATTCCAAATTCCTTGAATGATCGATGTTCGATAATTTTTCTTGATTTTAGCAGGCTGTGGATAAGTCCCAGTGAAATCACTATTATTCACTCACTGTAGGCGCAAAGCCTACACAGTGAAAGAACGGTACATTAAATTGCCGCATTTGGATTTTTATTAATTAACCGATTTCATCGAACGCTCTAAACGCCAGTAAAGGACTCCCAAAATACTGCTAACATGTCATATGAGTTTTCTAAAATCCACAATTCAGTATCAATTATGAAACAACTGATGATGTGGAGTCGAATGAAAGTGGAACTGGATTGTTGAAAGAAATAAAGTATTATGTTTGACAGTTTGAAGAGTTGATATTAATGAATCTCATGTAATGGGATGGGTAGTAAAATTTTTTGCTACCGAAAAAAATTTTAGAAATCCAACTAGGACATCTATAAATCACATGTTTTGAAACACTCGTGAGATTCTTTCGTAATAGCTCTTCCAGTTGGTCCTCGTTGAGATCGAATCATTAGACTCGAACTATTATAGAGGTTTATGCACATCATGAAATAAATATTACTTCACTAAATTTCATATAATATTATGTGACACAGTATTCTAGTAGCCTGACCAATGAAAATATCGTTATAATGTTATGAAATTAGTATGGAATAATGAGATTAATCTCTTTATGAGTGCGTTCACACTACCGTCAACAACTCGTTTCGTCCAAATGGGATAAATGTTTTTTATCAGGAATATTGCATTATTTTATTTCATTGAAGATTGAGCACTATATGCATTGAGGTAGTATACAGCTTTAATATATACAGTTGTATAAGTGAAGCATATCAAGTTATCCTCTATGAAAACAGTTCAAATATTACTTCAAAATTATAAAATATGAGACAAAGAACCATTAAAATTTTACGTAAAGTTTGACTGAATCAAATAAAAAAATTAAACAACTAGTGCATGTGTTTCAAACAAAAACAAAGCAGGTTCTGAATAGAAATATTCCAAAAAAATCATCTACAGAATAGACTTTTTTACTATTATACCCAATTTCATACTCTTCCCCCTTTTGAGTTGAAGACATCATTAAGAGTAAGAAGTATGGTATGTTTTCTACCGAGAACCTTTCAAATGTCCATCACATCGTCAATACAAATATTCTATAATAAAAAGTTTTTGTCAGTTTCTTGTGGGAATTCACTGAAAATTGATAAAATAGATTAGAAACATTGGAATTACATAGTTCAAGTTCGAGTCGATATTTTAATGAACAAGGATAACAACAAACCCTTTGAATTGAATATTAGTAAATATTTTCATCAAAAATATCGTCTGTTAAAAAATAATTTCAACTATGAGTTAGTAGTATAATAGCGACTCATAATTATTTTCTACTACAAAAATTCTTGTCTTAATGTGACGTTTGGAAGCATAAATATTATATCTATTCATCCAAAAAAACTCACTATGTATTCAAATGATATTTCAGAAATGAGGATATTACCAAACTAAATTAGAATAATAGACGATGAAAAACTTTGAAAGTCATCTAGAATTCACGAGCAACATTCACTCTAATACATATTGATATTTGTTTTCAGTTCATCCGCATAACGCGAGTGTGAACCATGGTGTTGATTTTTGGAAAGTGCGTGGAATATATTCAGACGTGAAATGATGAGAATTAATCAGAGTAGAGGAATGGGCGAATTCACGATTTAACACCAATTAATTATTTCCAATAGCGAAATCTCAATGTCATAGATTCATTTAATTTATGACACATGCGTCTACTACCTGTTGAACTGCATTTTTTTGATAATAATATTACAGCCCCGAGGTATTATGTTGGACATAGTAATGATATGAGCATTTTTCTCTAATGTTCTTGGGAAGAATTTAATTGGCTCTGTTCCAAACAACTATTTCATTTAAGTTGGAAATCCAATTAGAGTTAACTGAAAATTCAAGAATTCGAAAGTTTTCAGTACAAAAGCAATATTCGTTTTGCCTTTGTTCGTTGGTTGGTTGTTTTTACAGAATATTTCTTCAGAAATATCGTTTTAATGGTTCGAAATCATAGTTATCATCATATTGAGAATATAAAAGATCTTTAATAAAAAATATTAAGAGGCTCTCTTCCGTATAATTGATCCAATAATCAAATGCACACAATGAGGAATGTTCACATTTTTCAATTTCTAGATATTCCTATTCTCCGTAGAAAATGAAAATATTGTGTCCTACAATTATTTGAATACAAATAGCGCCCGAGATATCGAGTTATAATTATGAGTTCGATGGATCCGTGTGACGTCACTTTACATCCAACGACTTGAGAGGTTCAGTACGTAGCCGGGTACAATATAAGGGTCTTTCGTCTCACGGAGTGCGATTTGCGAATGTAGTATGACGTCACATCGCCGCGAGGAATTGAATATTCACGGGGTTGTAAAATCCGAACTACTAGGTCTGAAACAAAAACTAGTGATTTCATATACATATAGGTTATACTGTGACGAAGTTTCGATCGATTTTGCATACCTGTGAACATTCCTCATTGATGACACTTGGATGACATGGCAGAAGATTAACCAGAAATAAATTTACTGTTCAGTCAAGAATCTATCGGATCCAAGCAATAGTTGAATTTCAGTGGAGTGTGGTCATTTTTCGAATATCAAAAATATAGTGAAATTTTGAGACTAGGTACATCGCTTAGAGTTGCTGAACCCCGAACCCCAGCAAACGAAAAAAATCATACAACCCCACTCAATGAAACTCCCAACAGACAATTAGAAGGTAATGTTTCATTTCCAGTTTCAGAAATAAGTATAACAAAATAAAATCAAGTATTAAAAAAAAAAAAAATTCTGAAAAATTATGAGTTTCCTACGTAAATCTCATTCAGTTCTTCAATCATATAATTTTAGATTGCATCAAATACCCAAACACTCGTATAGAACTAAATATGAAAACAAACATTGGGGCATTATTGGAATACAATCCACAATCTGAAAAAAAAGTGTTGGAATTTTGGGAAAAGATTGGACTCCGGGGTAAAATATAATTTGTACATAGAAATTGTATATTTATTTTATTTATTTATTTATTTAATTTATTCATTTATATCATTTATTTATTTATATATTTATTCAATTTATTGATTTAATTGGTTATACACTTTATGTCTGTTTATCGTTCACACATTCGTTTGTCTGTTCGTTTGATTATTGACACGTTTATTCATCTATTTGCTTCGTTGTTCGCACATTCATTTGGCTACATACTCCATCATTCACACATTTTAATATTTATTGAATGCCGTTATTTGTTTTCTGTCTCATTTCGTCTATTCACTTGTTCAATAATTCACTCAGTTGTGAACTTATTATGAGTCTGCCTGGAAGAATCAGTCTGATGCTTTTCTGCTCTCTCGTCTGAGAAAAACGGCTAATGACCCTAGCTGTCGATGCTGTCAAATGAATGAAAAAAAAATAATGTGTTGAAGTTTGAGAACGAGAAAATATTTTTCTTCTTCTATGACTAGTTATATGCTTACTGTTGATTTTTACTATATTTCTCAATTTACTTCATTTTCTCAGTTGTCCTATCTTTTTCACAATTTCTTTCCTTGGCTCTACAAAATTTGCGTATAATTCGTTTTCAACCCAACAATATGAGTTCATGATAATTTATAACTATATTTTATTTCTACTTGAATATCGCTGGCTAGGCAGAACCATCAATGGCTATACATGAGCATAAACTCCTCGTTGAAACTGAGACACATATTCGAAAAGTTAAAATTCTTTTGATAAAAAATACAATGCTTAATGCTCAAATTCAAAAAAGGTTAACTACGTAAGAATGTATCATTATGTCGAGATGTAAATGAGCTTTTTCTATTTCATAAATAAATACATTTCCTTTATTTCTTTCCAGTTTCTTCCATTTATCATTGCTTTCCATTATGACAGATAATGCCAGTCTGCTTCCATTTATCTGGTTGTCGTTCAATATTATAGCCTACCATTTGGATGACCGTTTCATTAAATTCAACAGCAAACACATTAATACAGTTTTTTTCCCATTCATATGAATTGATTACTACTTCTGTAATATCTAACGTCGAATTATTTATTTTATGAGACCTATACGAAAACGAAATATTATATGACTTCTTAACATTCCACAAAACTGTTCTCTATTACGCTGACATTTTCCGGATATGAAAGCCTTTAATTTCGGCCGTCCATTTAAAATCAACACTTTGAACGCCCAGTTGACTCATTAGAGAGAATTAATAACAGCCACGCATATTCGTACATCCTCCATAAATGTTTTTCACCAGAGGAAGTAATGCTCCTAAGGCTATTCTCCAATGTGAATAATCAACGATGTAATTTAGTTCGCAATTCGCTTTCACGTTTCTCGCTAAAATGTTGTGCACTAATTTTTATGAATTAAAAATACGTCAGCAGTAATTGACTTATAAAATCTGGGACTGATTCGATGGATTACTGAGTATAACGAGGTATTGGAAACTGAAAACTGATGGAACTCAACTTCGGGTTTAGAAAATAATATTGAATATATCAACACGGTAGCTAATGATATTATGTTGAAATCTTTCAAGGTTAAAAGAATGAGTCTTTCAATTCCAGAAATTCAATTGTATTCTTTCATTTCTCCATAAATAATTGCAACAAAACTCAGATCAGATTCTTGATGTACTGTTCAGTGAAAATCTACAATGTTCTTCTCATGAAGCCTAGAGAGAATTTAGAAGTTGACAGCCAGAAGAATTTTCAATTAATATTATTTTTTGAGCAATGTGGTCTTACACCTCATCAGAATCAAACGATGTCATTTACAAAAAATTGGTTTTAACATGTCATTAAAGGGGATTAATAATATCTGCTCATGACAACTATTATAAGCGACTTCCGTTTTCGCTGCATAGACCTGATCATCATTTCAGAAGTAGACATTTTATGACATAGAAAACTTATCTCAGGATTTTCGGTGGCTAGCTTTCTCAGATAGAAATACAATCAGAGTTTCAAAGTCAGACTATTACGGAGTGGAGAATAAAAACTGGCTCACTTTTAACAGATTCTACATTATGCAACATTCAACTTTGTAACAGATCATGCCAGCAGAATACCAATATATAAAACACAATCCTTACAACATCTCTTCATTCATGAAAATTTTCCTCGATAAAAGGAGAATTGAGGCAGTGACATAATTACGTGTTCATGATTCTTTCACATAATTCGGCAATTTCTGTGTGACCTCAGGGGTGATAATATAGGCAGCATGCCGGAATCTGACATGTAGGTCATGCAACATTGAGATCCAATAAATCAAAATTGCAAAAAAAATTGTACAAGCAGAATTGCGAATTTCCAAGGTATTATATTCGTTGGTGCGTGCTCCGAATTTGGGAAATGAATGAATTCGTACATACATAACAGGTTCGTTCGGTGTTTGTAAACTTCATAAATCAGAACGACATAAGGCACTTTCATCTGATTTACCTATCGTTCAACATAAGTTTAGTTGAGATTGATGTTTTTTCATTATTCGATACCACAATTTTTTTTTAAAGACGGCTCTAGAAGGAAATAAAATCTTGAAATAGTTGAGTGAATGAACAGACAAAATTGAAATGTTTTCTTCGTTTATGAAAATATAGAATATCGTATTTAAAATTGTTGAAAGTTTTCGAATGGAATTAATAATTCCGAAGAAAGCAGCGAAGTGACGTCTGAAGCTTTTTCGAATTTTTCTTAATTCAAAGCTGGTGGGATGGATTTTTTGATATAATTCCTCGTGAACAGATTCTTCACACTAAACCCACTATGTACCAATTAATAATCTCAAGCTTTGCTAAGATATACAGGAGGCCCCATAAAAATTAAAAAAATTAAACATTATCAATAAAAATGTACAGCAGATGCAATTTGCGCCATTTTACACACATGCAAAATTTCATAAATTTTGTCCTGTCAAAAGAAACTTTGTGCTTCCCAATCTTGTACTTGGTGGGCAAAATTGGTGATACCTGAACTATAACTTTTTGACCATGAGAGTCATGAATGACACTTTACGGCGGTCTTTTGTAGATGAAATGATATTTCTTTTTCTCCTTTTGTTTTCGAGCTATAGGCCGAAATTTGAATTCGGGCGATTTCAACTTTGGCCATTATCTCCGTTTCTATTTGTGCTAGGATGTTGAAATGAAAACATTATGCAGGCACTTTTTTCATAGCAATCCAATAGCGTACCAAGAGGTTTCCTTGCTGAGCTATAACATGAAGTTGTGTTTTTTCTAACGCAAACAATAATTTGAAATATCTTTTGAAATATTGTCTGGGAGTTCTTTGCATTCTAATGTCAATCAAAAAATCAAAATATTACCACGATTTTACGAAGTTTAATGAAAACTAGTAATTGTCTGACGAACGAGTCTGATTTAGACTCCGAAACGTTACGCTTAAGAGTTCAAAGTGTTTTCTTTTTGTTCATTGTTGGGCAACAATTTCTTCTTGTGAGGATTTGGCTCCTGACAAATTAGTTATCAAATTTTTACGCAGTAGCCTTTCTTATATTATTCGAATAATTTTTCTAATTCTTTGTTGTTTCAGAGACTGGGAAAGAAAACCCATTTACATTTCAGGAAAATAGTTTTAAATGGCTTAGAAAGAGTCGCCATTTTTTTCGTGTTCCAGAAATATATCAAACATCATACATTCGAAGTATTAAGTATTAGACTGAATCACAGGATAATGTTTCTTCGCATGGTGTCATTATTATTCGATTCTCCGTGTCTTGATCTCTGTTAAAAACAACTGTCAAATATTAGGATTCGAAGTTATTATAGCCGGCAATATGGAAATGTTCGAAAACTACAAAAAATATAATAATATGTTCAAATGTTTTATTTTAGCAGCAAAAATGACATCGAATTGACGGTTGTTCTGAACAGAGATCAAACCACGAAGAATTGAATCAAATGACAAAGTAGTAGCTAATGACACCATGCGTAGAGACATATTATTCTGTTATTCAGCCTAATCAACACTCAATATTTCAAATTTCACATACTAACTATATTTTTCATGATAACTGAATTAATTTGAGGGTGATGTATGATGAATGATATATTTCTGAAACGAGAAAAAATGGTGATTTATTCAAAGCCATTTCAAATTATTGTTTCCATAAGAAAAAACAACGTATGTTATAGCTCAGCAAGAAATCCTCTTGGGAAAAAAAGTACGCTTCTGGAGTGCTATGGAAAAATGCCTGAATAATCTTTTGATTTCAACATCCTGGCACAAACAGAAACGGAGATAATGGCAAAAGTTGAAATCGCCCAATTTTCAATTTGGGTCCATAACTCGAAAACTAAAGAAGATAGAGGAATGCAGTTAATGACATCATCAATTTCTCTAAAAAAGACCACCGTAACATGTCATTTATTTTCTTTTAAACGTCTCAGTTGAAAAGTTGTAGTTCGAGCATCATGAATTTTGCTCACCCTGTACAACAATTGGCAGGATAACATTGAATTTCTTGGAATATGTTCGAAATAAATTGATATAAGTCAAGAAGTCTTAAGAGAGCAACACTAACATTTCGTGTTCTTCCTTCGATAAATCATGCTTCGGCCCCAAAAGAACCACGCAATTCCCTCAACTTCGCATGTCTAACACCTATAATTATCCAGATCAATAGTGTAGTATTGCATATCGCGGAAATTCGTGAAATGAAGCTATCGAAATCAAATTGGATAACTTTCGCTACTGGTTTTTTTTACTGTAATTCGATCACTTTTTCATCTTAACGATTCACATGGCACAATCGATAATTGAAATCTATCCCGAAGAATCTTAATTGACCCACTTTAAGTCGTCTGATTGCTTTTTCATATCACTTGTTTCTGTTTTTGTCCTCATGTTCATGTTTGATTCGATGAGACTGCCGTTTCGAGACGTCTGAATTGCTCTGATTCATTTATAACTTCATGTTGGTGAGGTTGCATCATAATTTCATGTTATGTCATCAAGTAGCATCAAAACTGAAGCAATGCTCTAACACATTTCGCTGAATTACTGGTATTTCCTTAAAAATACCGCCCATGATTGAAACTCAATATTAACATTGGAAAATCGATTTCTGACTAAAGGATGAACTCCACCAGAATCTTCACCCTCTGTCCCTCTATGAAATGCAAGAGCTCATCTTTAACAACGAAACTGAGGCCAAACATTAGGCAGAAAGATGCAACAAAATTTCATCTAACAACACGCGTCATGTCAGACCAGAAGTGTGAAGGGACTGTGCATGAAACCATTTAAGCTATACTATCGCAACCCTATGATATCTCTTCCCTCCATCCAACATTCCTTATTGGAATAAGACAAAAATACAATTTTTCAGAAACAAAAAAGCAAGAAATCAATACCAATTACTAAAATTGTCTGCATTATTTTCGATAATAACTTGGTCACTGCAGAATCCTCATTCATGTTTTTTTGAAAAAGATGACTTTTTTCCCTGCAATTATTTTAATTCTCAGTACAATTGTTTAAAAAAATGGATGAAAATTCCCACACAAAAAGTTGTTGCACATCACAATAAAGTTCAACGAGAAGAAGTATAACTGTTTAATGATTTAATATAGACATTCTGGATTGATATATCGAATAAAAAACCTTTCGAGATAGGGTACTTCAAATTCCATGAGTTATGTTGGTTATAACTCATTCTCTTTCTCTTTATGTTTTTCATGGATATTGAATCAACATAACAAATGCGGTGAATGGCTTCGATAACTCAATGGGAACTGAAACATAGGTGGTATGCCTGAGAAGATGAGTGAATTAAAAAAATTACTTTACGTCATAATTACACTGGCGACAGAATTATATTGTCTTCATTCAGGTAAAGGAATTAGAAATGATATGGACTTTCATGTAGGAGGTTGCCATGTAAAACATACACCCACTCAAAGTATGTTCTTTTTGCGTTGAATTGATTTATTGAAACATTGCCGTGGCGTAAAAAATGCGTCAATACAAATTTTGATTATCCCTCATCAAATTGCACTTCAGTGTTTTCATACGAAAAAATTCAGACCAGATAATTGTTGTCAAAGCTCATTAGGTCTGGAATAATTTTCCATACGTTCACGTTAAAAAACACTTAATTGCAGTTTCAACCAACTTTCCAGGAATTGCTTGCATTTTTTTCATTATATTATTTTCGAGATAAACTTTATCTTATCATCACTTTCCAGGAATATTTTATCAACAATATGCAAAAAATTTTTGGAAATTGCTTCATTTCTACTCAGAATAATTCCACGTCAATATATGCATTTAATGGAAAATAACCTTTATCATTCTGTTATTGCGAGTATCGAATTTAATGATATCTGGACAAACCTCTGAAAAATTTCCTTTATCAGATGAGGAACGACTTGACCGAAAACACAGACATTAGTTTTATTGAGATTATGGTTGAAAGAGAAAAATGACTTCATTCATTTACTGCTTGAGTACTACTTTCAGTAATCAATGAATAGAATTCGATAGATTTGATGTGTCTAGGAACACAGATGGGCAGGATTTACTCGTACATCTATGATGGAAGAAGGTTCAAAATGTCTGGATCAAAACTACCATTAGAAATTCTCTGTTTCATTACAGTACATAGAACAAAATCTCATCCATTATGAAATTCAAATAATGGAAATGCTTCGACTGAGATTCTTTCAATAGTTCTTCCGTTGCAAATTAATCAGAAAACTGACCCAGTCAATATCACACACCTTCATTTGTCAAAATCTCAGAAACGCGAATTTTTAATTTATCATTTGACATTTGCGCTTATGTATTATGACTGAGAGTATTTTAGGCATGTCTGAGAAGATGTGACAACTTTGTCGAGATCTATAAGTTGAAAATGGAACAATTCAATATAGATACCTACCCATAAGTAGGTTTTAACATAAAAATAACTAGAGTGAACATAGTCTGGGCTTCAAGAATGGGAAATGGCAACCAATTAAAAAAACTCATTCAATGAAGTCGCATTGAAACCATCAAGTACCACACATAATTCAAAGATTTATAAGTAAAGTTCAATCAAATCCACCTTCCTGTATAGAAATGATTTAATTTAAATTATATTCTTTCAGTTTATACAATAATGATGAATAGCATTCATCATGAAATGCTGTGATCATGCATGGCGTTAAACAAGAAAAACACACAAAACATTACGGTCAATTACATCATTTTGCGTGTGTGTTTTGCAATACGAAACTAGTAACAAACATTGTAATAGAGCTATACACGGTCTGAATACTACACGAGTGAACTCCTGAAATTTAGAAGTATAATTCGTTATTTCAAGAACAACAAATTGATACTGAAGCAATTCGTAATAATGCCTTGGTATTTCTGCAGAATCTCGGAAGACCTTTGATGGGGATGGCCGTATTTCAGTTAGCAATTTTCATGCATCAATTCCGTTACACTCTCAGAAATGATTATCAATTAAAACTATTACTCCATTTATTTTCATGAAGAATTTTTCACCAAGAAGTGAAATTTTCTGATGAGTATGTTCTAGATCTAGAATATCTAGAGGCACTTATCAGACATTGTGTAAATGGTACATGAAATACTTTGAGGTGTTGAAGATGAATATTCGGATAAATTCTGAAACTGAAAATCACATCTATAACCTTGAATTTTAAATTTTTGTTTGTCTATTAGTTGAACAAATCGCTTCAGTCAGATTATTTTATTTTGGGTATATTCGTCTTTTTGGATGATAGACTAAATAGACATGATGATAAATGTACGGAATGAAAAATGTATAAATATGAACAGAATGGGTGTATCTCATATACCTAGATATTTGAACAAATGTGTAGATTGGCAGGATTGTGAATGATAAATGGTAATTGACCAATGAACTTTTGAAACATCTAAACTCCCAAAGTTGAGAAGATAAATTCTACATTTTATTCAGCAAATATGTTTTTTCTGAGAGTCTTATGATATTTTCTCAACAAACTCAGGATCCTTCATAAAAATACTTCAAATCTCATCGCTGAGAATAAGCTCATCATGAATATTGGTTTTGCTGTTTACTAATATAAACTGCTCAACAAGAGTTGGGGATATCGTATTCAATCGTTTCGAAAGTTTTGTAATCTTCGATATATGCTTCATATGCAATTTGAAACGACGTTTCTGAAAATGCCAATACGTAAATTAACAAACGCTGAGGCTAATATAGGGCTATCGAAATGTTACAGGGAAGCCTTACTCAGTCCTAAGTCAGCCAAAGTGTGATATCTCGACTTTGGAATGATTCAGGAAGACCGGTTTCGTGTTGGAAAGACCAAGGCTTGGTGGCCGACGAAAAACCTCACCTGCTCAGGATCTTTTTTCATCACCGTTTCGGCGAGAAGAAAGCCTTGCATCTATACGTGTAATATGCTACTGAATACTCTTCAAAATGCAGTCGAGATCCAGGTTTCCATCGAGAACATCAGACGACGGCAAGGAAATATATCATTTGGAACGATCAATGGCATAGTGTTCTTTTCGCTGATGAATCCAGATATGGATTACCTTCAGATTCTAGAAGAATGAGGATATGGACAATCCTACGCATATCCCGTAATCTTCGCTATGTCCAAGAAGTCCATCCATTACGAGGGGGAAGCGTTATGGTATGGGCCGGGATGTTTCAGCTTGGTATTCCACATATACCGATTCCTCCGCACTCACCAGATTTGAATTGCTTAGAACATTCATGGAATATTCTCCAAAGAATATTAGATTATCATCAACCTACCCCAGAATCCTTAAATGATCTGAAAGAGCTTCTGCCCTGTTTATGCAACCAAATTCCTCAAGCTCGTGTGTAGTATGGAAAGATGATTTCAAGCCATACATTGTATCTTTAGTCTTGAAGTGATTTTTCCTAATCACACTGTATACGCTGCAGGCTTCAATTAATTTCATTACCTGCAACTTGATTTAATTCAATATCCCTAACTCAGGTTATTTTGCACTGGCCATACCAACACTCTTGGCACCTATGTTGATGAATTCCACGTAGGCTGTCAAGAGATGTGAGATTTTTATGTATCTTCAGTTTAGTCTGATGAACATGTACAATCAAGCAGCTGTCTCCTTCCTTTCTTTATTCCTTGATAATCAATTTGGCATTGATTTTGTCCCAACCCGACTGACATTCTATCATAAATTTTTTTTTTCTTATACAATACATTCTGAATGTAATGTGAAGTGTCACTTGATGAAGGCCACCATAGTGATCTCAAATTGCATTTGATATATTGCAACTTTCGAAAAAGTGTTTTAACAAAATGGCGAATGCGCCACGACGTACAATTTTATACCAATATCTCACTTATCCTAATTCATCTGTAGGCTAGGCATATTGTCACGCAAGATTTGATCAGTAGTCAACTTGTTTCGAATTTGATGTGCTGGTGTTCATAAAATAAACAACAGGTAATTCTCCATGGGTTCTGAAAATTTCAAAACTCTAGTCCTACTCTCTGCATTTATTGTCTTTGCACAGATGAGCTCCTTTTAAAGTGCTGAAGATATTTGGCCAATACCTAGAAAATAGCAGACATTTGAAAACGTTCCAATACTTTCGTAAATAAAGAAAATTTTTGTTTCAAGGCTTCAGAAAGAGTTTTTTTTCCAGTCATAACTAATTTAAATTTCAAATCCAAAACAATACACGTATGGCTATTGCCATGTTCAACAAATTCATATTTCATTCTCTTGCACCACATTGCAAATACTCATTAGACTCTGATTCAAAGTGAAGTTTGCTGTCCTTAAACTGAGCATCTGTACCATTCACTTCAGTTTGAATAATTATAAATCCTGTTTCAGATGAGTACTGCAGTATCCGCATAATGAAAAAAATCACTTCTCTATCAGCATATTCATCTTCAGAATGAATTATGTTATGCAATGATGGATCCATCTTGATTTGTTCCATTGGCTCAATCATTCCGTTAGTTGGAGTTAAAGCTACTCTCTATCAATGTTCAGAACCATGTGAACATTTGTCTTATACCAAATTTCATACATAACATATAATATGTAGGAATTTGACTGTGTCTAGGGAAATTACTAGGCACCAGGTAGTTTAGTAAAATATTCAATGAATAGATGAATAGAATTAAATAAACACTGACAACAAGAACTCGGGATTTCAGTCACGAACGTACGTCTATGATGTTTCGTCTTATAAGTCTTGTTTAACGACCTCCAGGGCCGCCGCCAGGGCCGGCAAACCGGGCAATCTGCCGGGGCGGCAGATTCTAGGGGCGGCAAATTAGCTTTTTCATACTGAAATTTTTCTTCTTCAAAATCGAAAAGTCGCCTGCTATTGTGTAGAAGCACCGGCAGAAGAAAAACCTATAGTTTTTGGGATAATTCTGAAGTGATTTTTATTTTCAGTTTGCCAATCAGGATTCAAAATTTTTATTTCTAGGAGGGGTTTAAAAATTTTGGAACCGTCGGATTTTACATTCAAACGACGATACGTATATTGCTCTCTCCGCTAATTGATACGAAATGTAGGCGATTGTTTTTGGTTTTTTCTTATCGATTGTCCCAAGTACGCATATCGATAATAAGGCGCCGTCATTTCCAAATTCGAAAAGGCTCCTTTTATGAGTTAAAAGGATGCCTGACTGAAATTTGGGGCAGATTAGTGTTCTATATTTACTTTATTATACTCATAGTAGAAGGAGATGGTGGTTCAAAAGTCTGGAAACGGTGAATTTATTTCGCGCACAGGTGGAAAATCGAAATTGCGATACTGAGGTCTTTAGTGATTTCTCCCGTGGAATCGAATGGGCTGATCAAATTTCCAGACCAAAAAACCCGTATATGAGATATGAGGCCGAAGTTTAAATTTCGAATGCAAACCCTTTTTTTTATTGCCGATTCGGATTAAGCGGGAAATTTTTCATCCGAATTGGTTAAAACCAAAAATGTTTTCGTCCATATTTGGGTCCTATATGCAGCGTTATTTGTTCAAAAATCTGGGGACGTTCATTCAGATCAGGATGCAAAAATTTATATTCCGATACTGAGGTTCTTAGTAATATTTGAACCCATCAGATTTTGGGTCCCGAAAGGTTCATACGAGATGAAAGGACCAACTTTGCAATTTCAAATGCAAACTTTCCTTTTTATTATTATTATCATTTCAAATTTGAATTCAGCGGGAGATTTCACATCCGAATTGGTTGAACTAAAATTTTTCGTCGATTTTTGGGCTCTATGCAGCGTTTTTTCCTTGAAAATTCAAAGTTTGTCCTCATATCCCGCATAAGCCCCATGGGGGCCAAAATATGATGGGCCCAATCGATTCCCTGAGAAAAACTACTGAGGACCTCGCTATTAGAATATGAATTTTCGCATCCCGGTATGAATAATCCCGCGGATTTTTGAAGAAAAATGCCCTATAGAGGCCAAATATGGTCGAGAAAATTTTTTTTTCAACCAATTCTGGTTAAAATTTTTCCCGCTGCAGCCAAATCTGCAATACATAAGACGAGTTTGCAATCGAAATATCAAAGTTAGGCCTCATATCCCGTATAAGGCCCTTTTAGTCCAAAATTCTGATGGGCTCATTCGATTCAATATTTATACTGATTGCTCACATTAGCTGAATCAAATTTTTGAGTCGAGAACTTGGTCACCGTAACGTGAAAAAAATTTATGAGGTCAAAAATCAAAACGAAAACAGTACATTCAATCAGGATAACATTGTCTTGAATTTTTCTCACATGCGAGAGCTGTGTTTCCTTGGAAGCAGAAATTAGTAATAATAAAAATCCAGGGCGCGCTAATTGTCTTTGGAATGAAATTAATCATTCAACTTCTACTCAGAGCCGGGGGCGGCGGAATTATATTTTGCCGGGGCGGCAAAATGTCTGGCGGCGGCCCTGACGACCTCTGAACTAGCTTCCGTCTATTTCGCTTAGTATAAGAATCGCGTTCCAAGATTTCGTCTAACGTCTAACGTTCGATTAGTGTCCGTCTAATCACTTCATCGAAAGATTCGTTTAATCAGTTCTTCGGAACCTCGTCTAATTAATATTCACGTTCTGACCGACCTTCTTCGCGTTCTGTCATCGACTCCCGAAATCCTCTAACCGACTGTCCCTATTTTTCTCGAGGTACCCCCTGAACTCTTTTCCCCTCGAGACCTAGGAACCCTCAAGTTGATGTTTTATCAGGAATCTCGGTTCTTTGAATTGACATCTGGTTACACTTAAGAAATTTAGCGTCAAGTGCCTTGAGTCGTCTGATACATAAACCCTCTGAATAGAGCACTCGAGTGTAGGTTAAAATTCAAAACTATAATAAACCTAATACCTAAAGACATGAACAGACTATTAATCAGTTTGTTGAACAATATTAAATTGAAAATAAAAGAAAAGGAGCAAAAAAAAAACAAAAGGAGAAAAATCGGTAAACAAAATTTTTTATGATCAAAATTGAGAATTGGACGAGTGTGCGATCTTAATGTATAAGATGGTCTACCAAATTATGCGCGTAGGATTGTGGCTTGTTAAGCAGCCACGTTTTCATCCTTCTCTTGAATAAACTGGGGGAATTCGCCTGTTTGACTCCAGTTGGGATGTCATTATACACTTCAGGTCCAAGAAACAGAAATGATCGCTTGAATAGTGTCTTGTGGGGTTTGGGAACAGTCAAGTGATATTTGGTTTTTCTTCTTGTTTCATAGTAGAGACTGAAAAAATTATGTCTGGACACAAGTTTCAGAAAAATTAAGGAAACGATATTCTCTGAACTTTTTAAAAAAATTTCAAATAGATATTCAACGAGTAGAGACTCAAGGAAGACCTTTCGAACAATATGAAAGATTCTGAATATTTCATTGAATCCCAATTTACGAATAATTTATATCAAATTTTTTCTTACAGAAATAATTAAAAATAAAAGAGCGGTTGATGGAAAAACTAGGAAATGCTAATTTATACCCTACAATGGTACTTCATAGACATAGACCTCATATTGCAGTTTCGAAAGCTTCATCAAAATACAGAGAAAGTTCGATTTTCTTAGATTTTGTGCAAATGAAGTATTGTGATCTCATAGGAACATTATCGTACGTTCCCAAATCTGAAAGAAAACTACCGCGATAAGAAAAACTCGGAAGAGGTTGAATACTTTAGAAGCCATGAAACAATTTCAATACTATCTCCAGGAAAATACTGACTTTCAAAAAATGAATCATACGCTCATTACATACGAACATAAAATAACAATAAACTATATCCTAATTTTTTTTTACAACCTCCCCCCTCAGGAATATTTCTAACGCTGCCCTTGTACTATAATTTTCGTCGCCAGATATTCTGTATACAAAATATAAACTTTCACACTTCGTAAAACCATACTTGGAATTTCGATTCTTTTTCTTCTCGACAGTCATAATGAATTCGATCGAGATAATGACATAGGTATGTATGTAACAGGGTTGTGTAAACAAATTGATTTCTTGTATGATTGGTGTTCAATAATCACGATAATTTCGATCATGTATGAATGGAGAAAGTTAAATTTTGTAGATTTTTATTTTTATTATATGAGGTCTTTTGTTCAGTATTCGAATACATATCATTAATCCATATATTTGCATTAATTTCAGGAAGTGTATATTTAAGTTATCGAGGTGAACCATTCGAATTCCAACCAAGAAAGACCGTCTATCAAATGATCACCTTTCTAACATCCATCCATACATGGCCACTCTCATATTGAAATTTTTATTGGCCATCCGACCTGATACTGATAAATCACGACAAAAAGCATTTTATCCTCCTGACTGAAATTCTATCTTCTCATTTTATCTTCAACTCTACTAAAAATATAACCAATTGAAGAAGTGTTCAGCGACATTGAGAAACCGTATCAGTCATTGAATACGACAGAGCCACAAAAATTTTGCTTACACAACAATTCATCTATCGTTAGTGGTTAATATCCTGAAATTAACTGCGTGGAACTTGTCTTGTATTAAAAAAAAATTTTTTTGGTTTCAGAAACTAAGAGAGAAAACCATAAAAAATTCAGAGAAAAAGCCTTTACTTTCGCATTAATTATGTTTCCACGGTGGCATTATTTTGTTTTCATGTTTATTTTTTCAGAGGAAATTTGTAGGTAGGTAAACATCTCAGTCTATAGAGAATCAAGAAGATTGATGTGGAAATAATATATCTTTATGTAACATTGGTGGTGTTTTTCTTCTTGTTCTCCGACCTGATCCATTCCTAAGCAATATATAATGACAGTGATACCTAATGCAAACTCATTGAAATTCCACGATGGTACATCCAGACGACAGGTGTTGAATTTCACCAATTTTCTTCTGCCTCTAACGGTGAATACCTGAGTATGGTTATCACATGTTCATTCAAGTACCAATTAAACGAGAGGATGCTTAACGTAACATATGTTCTCCCAAACTGGTTGATTCGGAATCAATCCGAAATATCGGGAGTTTTATTTAATCGAAGTGCTCGAGTCTGCGATTTACGCATGAATAAGTTAGTTCGAATCTCAAGTTGATCGGAATGAAGAAAGTGTGAACGACAGATTAGTTCTGATTGTACATGAATGCATTGTGAAAAGTACCAAGGAATTTATCAGTGCTATATTTCATTTTGAGCAGAAAATAATAAAGTTATTTTGTATATTGGGTGAAAAATACACAATTAGAGAAAAATGAAGAATTAACATTCCATTCAACTTTTATTTGATTTCGAAATCGCAATATGTTATAAAAAAATGTGTTGAACGAACACATGATTCGTACAACACATTTTGTGAAATATCTTGAGAATCGTATGTACTAGAAGAAAACTTTCAACCACACAAACCTAGCATACTTTGGTACGATCTTGTTTTCGAAAATCAACGAGTGCTGGGAAAAACCTTAGACGTAAATACACTGATTTTCCTACAATCTACTGATATATCATATTTTATCTATATGAGAGAAAAATTGTTGATTGTTTTCCGAAATCTGACCGACACAAATTTACAAAATTGCGGCACGATCATAAAAAACTATTTTTGATCAACTGCCATTAAAAGTGACACTTTCAATGACAGCAAACAATGTGAAATAGTTATTTTCCTATCAAGTGCAGAAAGTTTTACTTTTCCATACGAGATGGCTGTTGCCTCGGGAAAGCAATCGAGTACGGGAAAGATACTTTCTGTACAAGATAGGAACATTATTTTTTCTATGACCCTATATTGAAAATATATATTTCATTTCAACATACAAAACATTCCATAATACACATGAATTATGTCGTTACCATTGTACTCGCATCGTTGACGTTCGATGCATAGACATATCATAATTCTGTTAATTCTTTAATAAAACCCCTGCTAATACTTTCCCGCACTAGTGCGAGAAAGTGACACTTTCCTAACTGCAATGAGTACCCACGGGAAAGTGGGTGAAAACGCACGGTCGTATAAAAAACATTTTTAACATTAGTGTTAATAATATTTTTCTCTATTTCAGTATCGTAATGAGTTCATTACGGTACTAAAAGTAGTGCTGTAATGAAACTCATTACAGCATTGTTTTCAGTTATATTTCTCGTTTTATGATTGTCAGTACTGACCTCCGATCGAATCAAGTTTCGAATCAAATTTCGTATATCACACCAACTGCCAAGATACAAAACAAAAGTCACTAATCTGAATTTTCATTTGAATTTCGAGAGTATTTCACAAAACTTGACTGAAATAGAGAAAATATCGTCTAATACTCGTTGCAGAAGGCAATTCCAACACTCATGCTTTTGAAAACTCGCTCCTTCGTCGCTCACTTTCGAACTTCGCATTCGTGTTGGAATAGGAGCTCATTCAGCAACTTGTTTTAGAATATACTATTAGCATCTTCTCATGATGAAATCAGATGAGTAAAATTCAGCAATTGCAAATTTTTATTATCAATATTTTACTATCATTACTTATGAACATTAATATTAATCGTAAAACTAGAACAATTACTAACATTAATGCCCTGTGACGTTAGGGTGCTTTGAAACAAATAAGAATCCTCAGCACCATCAGTAACCAGAAGTTCAATGGATGATGATGATCCAAAATCTGTTGAGGTTTGGAAAATTTTTTCAGCAATGACATTTCTATATGCAATGGAATGATCAACATAGCCCTCGGCTACCGTCGTAGACTTCCATCCACCATGTTTTTTTATATCCGTAATATTTGTTCCTGATACTGTTAGCAATGAAGTGGAGGATCGTCAAAAACAGTGTCCTATATATTGCTTTGGTTCTGGCAGTTTGAGGAATTCGGCAATAATAGATGGAATTTTCCCAGATGTATTAATACCAACTTGATTGGCAGTGCATTTTTTATTTATGTATTTCAGAAAAAAACGACGATGTTTGATGACAGAAGGGCGCAGTGCAAATATGAAAATAGTCTACATACATCCCTGAAAGAACGACATACTGAAAGAACGACTGACTTTCGTTTTTTGTATTTTGAATTTGGAAGTTGTATAACCGATGATTTATTTGGTATTTCGATGTCTGCTACTGATAAATTACATAATTCTTCACGCCGGCAGGCTCCAAATGATCCTTAAATAATTGCAACCTTTACCATCAAGTATTCCTCATT
Organism: Hippodamia convergens; assembly: GCA_038502775.1. NCBI lineage: Eukaryota > Metazoa > Arthropoda > Insecta > Coleoptera > Coccinellidae > Hippodamia > Hippodamia convergens. The sequence continues at coordinate 10,182,922 of CM076611.1, read as the reverse complement.
TATAAACTTTTCCACTTGTTCACGAGTTAGAATTTTCGATTTTTCTTGGACGATATCCTTCACTTTTCCGTTTTAAATAAATATGCTACTTCCTTAAAATATTTACAAACATCCACACCATTTTCAACAAGGGCGCTCGACTTTATCATTGAAAATTTGCTCCACAAAGTTGATGAATTCCATGTTTTTTATTTTTCTTCTGAGTTCTTTAATGTTCGATTCGCTCCCCTCATTTCACAATCTTTTTCACTCACAAAATAAAATGTCACTTTTAACACTCGTATCATAAATAACTATTTCATCTAAAAATGATGAAATTATCTACGAGTATCACAATTTTTTCAACTTGTTTCCGTTGGAAAAAAAGGTGCTGGGTTGAATTGTCTCATTTTCATTAGCAAAAAAGCACAGTTTTTTCTATTCATTCGAGTGCTGGGCAACTTAGAACATGCGTGGAAATATTTCGAAAAGTACTGAGCAAGCCATTTTTTCGAATTTTGAAATATCTCGAGAACAACATGGAGTTGACAAAATAATCGAACAGCACAAATCAGGGCAAACCTAGCACAATTCAGAACAACAACAATTTTTCCGCTTTTTCGAAAGTGCTAGATCAACACGTTCAGTTTTGAGAATGAGAAACACCCTAAACATGTAACGAAAAATTTAATACTAAGTGACAAAGAATCACTCGAAAGGAGCTGTTTAAATTGTAATTTTTTTGTTGTAAAACATAGATAGTATGGCCTACTGTTCTTTGATTTTGGGCATTATCAAACCACGCTTGACAACTTCTCATAACAGCAGTTGAAATTTCTCGAAATGACCGCGGAGTAATAATTCGACCTCTTTCAAATTCACTCAGATGGCGATAAATTCCACGTGCTCTACGCATTTTTGCAACAATTAAATATCGACTTTGGATCTCCTCGTACAGCAGGTTTTTTGTAAAATTCAAAAAACCGACTCCGACTAAAATATTCAAGTAACAAAAAATGTTTACATCAAAAAACCTTCACGATTTCTTTCTAGAAATTTTACACCTTGTTATCTATGTTCTACCAAAAATAATTAAAATTTAGAAAGCTTCTCTGGGTCTTGCACTATCTTTGTCAGTATATATTGTTATTAAAACTATAAAACATATAGTAAAATTTTTCTTCCTTTTATCATTATTGTTATGTTTCAATTAGGTATGGATAACCGAGTCACCACTTTCAATCAATTTCGATTGATGGGAAGTTAATATCGTGGGAAATAGAAGCAAAGAAATTATACGAAGATATGTATCGACAAGTTCACGGATAAGATTTCAATATAGTTTCTCATTCAATAGTTATTCTCAATGAATATAGAAAAATTATGATCTGGAAAGGCTCATTGAGATCTTCCTAGATACGAGTGTATAACGATCAATTGATATTCAACGCATGCCATTGTTTTATACAATACGTGCACTTTCAAAAAGCGCATTTTTTCAACAATATCTCATGTTCCCACTAGTTACGTTCTAAATTTTAAGTAGAACCTTAGCGTTGATTTCTTCGCATTTGAATGATGAGCGACGATTGTTTTTCACTATCTACGTATGTTGTACGTTTAACGATTGTGTTGACATCATGTGGTATTCTGGACTACTAATAGATTAGAAGGATTTTCCTTTTCGTGTCGAATTTCCAATGGGTGAAAGTTCTCGTTATTTGCGGAATAAACTGGATACATGCACATGGACTTACCAATTCGCCTAGAACTTTATGTGGTGAAAAACTGGTTGTAATATGAGTGGTCGACAATTCAACGCCTCTTCAACATATCGATCCAAATAAAAATGGATTAAATCGATAGAAAACACCCATAGGTGAATCGAGTCATCCCAACAACTGTCGCAAAAAATATGGGGAACTTTTCGCATGCTTGTTTTTATGGACAAAAGCCTCATTTCTTCATTTCGTAACCATATATTGTTGCTTTCGCAGGGCTAGAAATACAGATTATGCTCAAATTATGTAGAATGAATGATAAAGATCACGACAACATAAAACATAAGAAAACAAAGAACACTGCATATACCATAAATTGGCCTGTTACAGAGCTACGATCCTCACTAAAACTCTCCAAATGCGTACAATTATTGAAAAGGACGATTACAAACAGCGAAACATCGAAAATATAGTTTTTGTATACTACATCATTCGGTTGTTCACTTGAAGTCGCATACAAAAACGATATTTCCGATGTTTCGTTGTCTGTGGTTCTCCTATTTTGGTCAATTTTTGAACGCAGAATTTGTCTTTGTTGAGTGAGATTCTATCCGGATCGTGGCTCTGTTAGCAGGCCCTTTTATGGTATATCTAGTGCTGTTTGGTAGTTTGGTTTTTGATATTGTCGTGTTCTTTTTTATTCATTTACCATACCTAAATTGACCATGATCTGTATTTTCAGTCCTGAAAAAGCATCAAAAACTGGTTGCAAATTATTGGATCAGCTAAGATTTGCTAATTTATTATACACTTTCATAGTTGCCACTAACTTCCTGCACATGATGTTGGGAGTAGGTGACCCTTTGAGTTTCGATCTGTGATAAGACAATAAGATGATATCGATGGACATGAATTGAACGAAGAACTGGATAATGTTCATCAGTGTGTAAAAAAGATAGGGACAATACATTTTCTTGGTTATGAAATTCAGAATAGAAGAAAATTAACTGAAGTTTAACCCACTATCGAATTATCCTGATCGGATAAGATCGGATTTCCACCCTTGCTATTATTTTAGCCGAAAATGACGAAGCTCATTCGTTAGATGATTGTGCTATAATTGAAGATTTCAATATTGGAAAAGGCCCAAATATCAATTTAAAAAATTATCATATCTGTATTTGTTGATTTTTCAATGTAAAATGTGAAATATTTCAAATACGTTAACCAAACCTACTTTCACATAACAATTTGTTGTTGTTATTTTATTGCCACCTTCTTATGTAGAATTTCAGAAACACGATCATGTCTTTCTTCTACTCCGTTCTCGAGAATTCCTGATATCCACCTGTGATGTGCTGGATAGTTTCGAGTGTAGGACATCCATAACGACGGCTATCATCGCCTAGTGTGGAGTCCTTGATGATATATTCAGTAGTTCCTTTATTATTATTATCGTTAGCAAAAACAAGGATATACAGTTATACAAACAGGGTGTCCCGTAAAGACCACGTCAAACGAAAACGGAAAGTAGATCAGAATGTGTTTTACCTGATGTGAAAAAATCGTTCATATGAAAGTCTCACGAGATATTTGATGTTTTATGAAAATGTTGAATTTTTTCACTCAAAATGCTTTCTCTCTCGCGGAAGCTACAATTAAATAATTTTCGAATCAGTTTTTTTCTCCGTGAAAATTGTTGGATGATTACTTCGATTCATGCAATGAAAAATAGCACAAAATATTATACAGGGATTCAGAAAAAAAAATTTTAATTCATAATCTGAAGTGTTTTTTTGTACTGAATTCTATCTGACGTGGTATAAAAAAAGACATTAATTCTTTTTTGCATATTACGTCAAAAAGTTGCCCATTTTGTGAGGATTCCGAAAAGGTAAAATACAGGTGAAAACCTTCTTCACGAAAAAAGATATTTGAATGTTTATCGAAAATGGAGCATTTCTGTGAAAAACTGATTATGTCATCTTTTTCAGAAATCCTTTCATTTTGCAGATTGTGCTGTAACATATTGAATTCTCTTGAAAAATGTCAGTTAATTATTAAATTACTTATGACGTGAAATTATTCATCAATTGCAATGATACAATATAATAACGCACAGGACCTTCAACATCAACAAATCTATTGTGATGAAACTTTATAAAATATCAATAATAAAAATTCAGGATTCTTATTAGAGCAGATTTTCAAGATACAATGGCAGTAGTGAACTCATCAAATGTGCAAAGTTTCAAGTATATAGTTCGTACACTTTGGATTTTATAGACCCCGATTTCGTCACTCACTGATGATCATGAAAACTATTAGGGTATTTCCCGAAGTCCTCTGAAGTTGAAAATGAGTTATGTGAGCTAGTATCAGTAAACAAATAATGGAAAAGTCTTTAAACTATCATCCTCCAACCCTTAGAACCAGGGAATGTATAAGTTTGTATGAGACTTCCGCCAATTTTGGATTGTGAATCAGGTTGACTTGAAAAAGATCTCGCAATTATTATATTTTATTGAATGATCATTGAGGAAAAAACGGCAAAATAAAAAATTTTTGTCATGAGCAATGTACAAAAAGAACTGAAATCCAATCAAAAATTTTTTATGTGAAATTTTGCCAAGACGAGGCCGTATTTCTCACATCGTCAAAAAGTTATCAGATCTCATGTAGAGCCAAGCTGCTCCCTCTACACTCTTCTACTCCACAAGTCCTTATTTCACAAATTTTATGCCTTGGTCGAAATAAGTAACTTGGCCGTTTGGTAACTATTTTATAACCGATAAGTTATGAACATCGAATGAATCTTTTACCTCACGCTCACGTGGCGGAAGAGAAACGGCCAAGTCACTTTTTTCGACCAAGGCATAGAGTTTGTGAAATAAGGACTTGTGAAGTTGAAGAGTATAGAGTGAGCAGCTTGGCTTTACATGAGGTCTGATATATTTTTGATAATGTGAGAATAACGGCCTTGTCTTGGCCATATTTACATGAAAATGTTTTTGGTTGGATTGATACTCACATATAATGATACCGAGCGTATGCTTCAATTATCGCGGTGAAAAAAATGCCCATTTTAAATTCGACCATTAGTAGATAATCCGAAACTCAATTTTCCAAAAACGATCAGCGTGAAATTTTGCGTCAGTTAAAAGTACTCAATTCAACCTTGCGATAATACATCACCGGAGTGTATAATACCCACGTTCATTTTTACGTCGGTACAGGCCGAATTCTTACGTTTTTCCTTGACCATCGTCGTCGCAGCAACCGCTCCAATTGTCCACGACCTTGACGCCGTCTGCCACAGTCTAAACAAGGTAGCCCCAACTCCCTCCATCAGGGGCGGTCAATCTCGGTAGTGGAGAAGCCAGAGGTTTTATAAAGTCTGGTGAACGGAGCTTATTGTGGTAAGCGCGATAAAAATAGGGCAGCGCGAAAGATCGTGGCTGAATGAGAAGAGCTAGTAGTAGTAGGCAACATAAGCAGCGGTGAAGAACTGTCAGTGTCTTGAGTTTTAGTCGTTGCAAGTCAGCATCATGAATGAGGCGGTGGTACGGTACTGCCTTTTCGCGTTTGCCGCACTGTTCGTCATCCCAGAAGGCCTTGCCGTGAGAGTGAGCCAGTCAGGAGCACAAAGAAAAGGTGAGTCGCAGTGCGGTCAATGTGTTTTATGATCGGTTCTTAATTGATTCTATGTGCGCATCTAACAGGATTTGTTGTAGTAGCTTTGTGTGTCGATTGTGTTCATGTGCATCCGCGGTAAATACAGTGTTCTGCAGTGGCGGATCTGAATACTGTGATGGTTTCTAAAAACTTCACTCCCTGTAGAAACCTTCGACAATGAAAGATTATCCGAAAAAACAGGATAAACCTATATTTTTTGTATTCGAAATTTCAATACGGGTTGAATAAAGAACCATTCATGCATCAAATCGTCTAGTACAGCACAAAACACATCAATTGTATTGTCAATTAACTGACAAGAGGACTCTTTATACAGAGAAGCCCAAAGGTTAATTTGAAAGTGCGAAATAATTGAGTACTCCACATTTTGTCTTCAATTAGTTAAAAATATCTCGTTTAATATAATTGAAAGAAATCATTCTTATAACTACATTTATTGAAGATACACAATATTTCCATATATTCCAGAAAATATAATTTGATATTTTTTGGAATTATATTATTACATGAAAATAGGGATTTTCTTCCTGTAAAATTCAGTAGACGGAATTATTTAATGAAAAAAGTGGCCATCCTAGATCAAATAAAAATTAGAATATTAAAAATGATGCTTTTCATCGTTCATTCATTATGAGTACACATGAATTATTTAATCAGATTTCAGTTTGATGAGGAGTTTTTGGTAGGTAACAAAATAGTTATTTATGATACAAGTGCAGAAGGCATTGATATTACAAGAGTTCAAAATTCAATGGAAAAACGAGTGTTAGAATGAGCCTTCTGAACGAGTATCATATATTATTTTCTCTAATTCGCTGAATTTTTTCGAAATTAATGAAATATTGCCGTAAACATCGTTAAGTGATTTTTGCATCGAAAAATGTTGATTGGCAGAACTGTTTTCTATCTCATACAATTTGACAGATGTTGAATAAATCCGTGCCAGGAGTTAAACATGCCATGAATAAATATTATTGAAAATAATGTTAGAATGAAATATTCGAATTTTTTTTTACGAGGCGTGGTGGAATGAGCGGATTTGACACATATTTAGAGAAAAATTATTTTGAATTCACATTAATAAGTGTGTCTTTTTTCACAATCAAGAAAGCAATGTTTCATCTATTCTTTATAGCAGAACCTTCTACATAGCACAAGTTATCTAAAAAATTGTACATTTGGCAAAACCATCGACCAAAAAATGTTACGTAAAATATGTTTCCATTCTACAAAACAACTTTTGATATATGACTAGGAGAATTTACTGTTCGCAAAGATCACCAAAAAATCCGACAATTTCGAAATATTTTGAATGACTCATTTCATTTTTTTGTGCATTTTCGAGTCAATACTATTCTTATTGAAATTTTCATTTGAAGTTACATATATCACAATACCCATAAAGTTGGGAAAAAGTGTAGATATTTTCAAGCTAAATCAGCAAAATTTTGAGGGATCATCAATTAGTATTAAGAATGAACATCATAATTTATTTTTTACGTCATTATCGTTGTTATATAGAAGGTTGCAAGCTTTTAGAAATATCATATAAGTACATAGTTTCAAATGCAATTTCAAATAAGAATTTAACCAATTGTTTTATAACACAAAAATTCTACACCATTAAAAACCATCGAAATTTATTGATTCAAGTGGTAAAAATTCATTTTGAAGTTCTGGAAAGCCAAGATATACATTATTGTTCACTCCGAAGTTATGTGTTCATTAGCGTCATAAAACCATTAAAAACTCAATAGCACGCAAATTCTGTCTGATTATGGGAAGAACTGCATTTTTAAATTTTTTATATTATATAAGCTTTTATTTATTTTTATCTGATTTCAAGAATACAATACTCATTATAGTTAATACAGATTGCAGTTAACTAGAAAATGAAAACTGTGTAAAATAATATATAGAACGTCGAATTTTTTGTTCATTAATTCAAAATTGATATTTCTGTTGTTGAAAACCAATTAACAAACATGTGTTTGTCAAGTGAAACTATTACTCAAACGGAACAATTAGTTCAGTACTAATTATTAATAATTATAATTAATTAATCCGTTTTGTACTTTTTCATGAGTAAGGTATTGACAGTAACAGTTATCTATTTGTTTCGTAACACTTAAACGTTGAAAAAACATTAAATAAACTTTCGAAGTAGTAAAAAATTAAATGATACCCAGATATCCCATTGAAAACAATTTTTCCAGGATACCCCTAAATCTGTTGGAGTCGCATTTCATTAAATATATATAATATATGGAGGAGCCATTAGGCGTTCCGAAAAAATAGAAATATTTAGCCTTTGTAGAGATATCTTTATTCCAAACTAAGGATTTCTATAACACCACGTAGCGTTTCTGCTACGTCATAGTTACAAATGAATAAAATCATCTGGTGTCTTCGTCATCCTTCCTGAAAAAACCAATGGATATGAGGAAAAAATATCTACTGTTAAATGTATCATCACATTCAATGAATATTCTATTTCTTTAGAATTTGAACATGCGTAAGGAAAAAAATTCTAACGCTAATCATGGAAAAACGTACGCTTGAATTTAACAAAATTGAGTGTTAATCACATTGAAGGATAAAATACCGTTTTTTGCGATAGATTGATTTGAATTATTTGCACCTGTAGTACACAGCAACGCAATGTGTTGTGCAAGAAATCATTATTTTGAGAAAAAAATATATTTCTACAAGGGATTTTATTTCATTACTTCCGGAGGGCCAAATAGCTCGTCTTGTATATGTATCTATAAATTTTAAAATATGAAAAGTTCAACATGATGTTATAATCATTTATAAAGACTCTGTATAATGCAAACGTATTTGCATCATGTGTATTAGAGGTTGATGACGGTACCATATTATTCGGCGTAATGTATACCGGATAACCCTCTTCTAACATGCGCCAACATGTTTTACACTTCAGTCTAGATCCGGCAAATTACCCGACACCTGTTTGAATAAAAAATGTGTCCAATCTCCCTGAAGACGTCAGATCGATAAATCGATAGACCTCATTTACAGCACTATAACAATCAGTAAAGCCGGTCAGATAGGAAGGCATTACTCCGCGTACCTCAAAGCCACTAATAGATCTTATCTCTGGCCTCGTCTACACAAATTCACTTTCAATAAGACATAATACGGTTATGGTTCACAGTGAACCAACCGTACATACGAACGAAGGATCGGCACGTTCACGTTGCCTTCGAGAGATCTAAATCCGTGGAAGCTAGACGAGATTTATTAAACGGGGTTAGCTGTTATACAATCTAACGGTTTACAAACTCGCCTCCATTATTGCCCGCTGCTTCACCTCGTTTTCAGGCTTTGGCGATTTGCATCGTGGTCATTCACAGTGATATCGAACCGAGTGCGTTAGATGTGGCCAAAATATTGACCAAATAAGGCGGCGTCTTCCTTTAGAGCCGGATTCGAGTTTCCGCTAGAAATTTGAATTTATTCATGAGTTTGATTGTTGGGAAACTAACTGTTTTTTCATAGTTGGCTTGGTGCGTTTTTTCAGATTTATATCGCATGTTGTGTTCCCATTTACAAAAGTTATACTAACCTGCTCCAATAAAGTTAGGAGCACATTCCTCATACCAATGCTCAGTTTAAACACATACATATAAACGCTATTGTAAGGATACTCTTCAGTTGTTGTTTCATAATGAGTTGATGCACGATGGTGTCTTACACAGGCCTGTTAGGTGTCCAATTAAGTACTGAGAAAAACTTCAGTACGATGCTATGCAAAAAAGAGGAATGGGAGCGGGAATACACTGACCAAAATTTCAAAGAAAATACTGATAAATGGTATACAGATGGTTCTGAAACCAACACGGGAGCTAGCGCTGGGGTTCACGGGGCCAATGCCAAGTGAGCACTATCGTTAGGTGTTCTTCAAGCAGAAATATAAGCAATCGAAAGATGTCTAGATATTCATCTAGAGAGAAACTATCAGAATTGCCACATAGCTATTCACTCAGATAGTCAAGCTGCTATTGAAGCACTGAACTCCTATGTCATCGACTCAAAGTCAACATGGGAAAGCCGGAGCAAACTCAATGAAATAGGCAAGAAAAATAAGGTCTCTTTGATCTGGGTTCCTGGTCATGTGGGAATCACAGGTAACGAAGAGGCCAACAAATTTGCCAGAGAGGGTGCTCGGAAACCACTCACTGCCCCAGAAGAAAGAGTTTCTGTAGAAGGAAACAACTGAAAGAGAAACACTCTGGCAGAATCTCCCAGGGTTGGATGACTCCAAAAAGTTCCTTCGGAATTTTGAAACTGCAAGATCCAAAAGATATTTGGATCTCATTAAGAATCAACTACACCTCCTCACTAGCTTTCTTACAGGGAATTGTCGCCTCAGAAAGCACTTGCTGAGAATGGGCGTATCGGACACTGATGAGTGTAGATTCTGTGGGGAGGAGAAAGATACTCCTATTCACCTAGGCACAGAATGCTTTGGCATTGTAAGCCAAAGGAAACAATGCTTTGGTCAAGAGACCTGTAGGACTGAGGAATTAGTCTCACTGAAGCCTTCCGGGATATTGGATTTCATAAGATCTCTGGGACTGGAAGGCGAGCTGTAAAGCTTTGTCAGGGGGCACAATAGACCATAAGGTCGCAGTGGACTGTAACCCCTTTTAAACTATCAACTAGGTGTCCAATATTGCCCTCCAGTTACTCTTTCCAAGTCATCTCTGTATCTGGTGTACAAGCGCTACCAGATTAGCAGGTTCTTGCAAAGTTTAGTCTTCTCCCACACGTATTCAATTAGGGCAAATCAAAAGACCGCGAAATCTATGACTGCAAATTTCGACATGATCAAAGAAGCCTAATCCAACTTTTGCATCCTGCGGTCAGGATTTATCCTGTTGAAGAGTTGGTTTTGGAGATCCCCAAGACATGTTGGCTCTGATCAATACTAAAGTGGATTTACAGTCATAAGCAGTGGAACACGATGAAGATGCCTGGCAACTAACCTTCTTAAGGCCAGCCTACACTACTCATGCTCGACAGTCTTGGGCTTGCCTAGTAGGTTGGCGTGGTTCGTCTGACTCGCTGCCGTGTTTGTACTATTATTGTACACATTAGTATCAGTTGGTTGACTCGCGAACCTTTCCTTTGATGTACTGACAAGAAGCGGAGCCACTCAAGCCATAGACCTGTAAGGCTCGCGCTCTTGTTTTTCGGCAGGAGTAGTGTGGACCGGCCTTTACTTGTGCTCAACTTTTGTGCATATAGCTAAAAAAATCGAACTCCATAGCTAGAGACCACCAGATTTTTTTTCTAATTCCACGCTTGCCTTTCCTACACCAATAAAGTGGGTTGTTCGAAGTCCACTCCTCCCTCCTTGTTCTGCAAACCACTGGTTTGCAATTGCTGTGTTAGGGAGAAATGATTTCGGAAAGTTAGCAATCTTAGGAGACCGTCTTGAACGGCTCCCTTTATCGAAACGGTGCCTGTCACCATCTCAAATTATTCACAGTCTAGCACTAATATCCCAGCAGGGCAGTCCTGCCTCTCTTGCGATAAAAATAAATTCGCATTTCTCCAAACCTTGACGATACTCACAATGTTATTTCAGACTTAATTTATTGGTTCACGTATTCATAAGCTATAGCATATTTATTACCGTTCGAATATTCATTAGAAACACATTAATAAAAAATCTATATGAAAAAAGGGAAAAGTAAACCTGCATATTATACAAAAAGTTATTGAAAGCAAATCATGCCCATTCAACCTATGTATATAAAAAGATCTAGTTAGTTTGAAATTTTAATAATGAGCTTCGCCAACCATGGGGTTCCACTGAAGCACTCAAGCATCATATTAACCCTTTAAACCTAGGAAAGAATTCAGCAAAAATTGAATTCTGAGAATCTTTTAAACGGAGTTGCATTCCGCCAGTGTATCTGATTTGATTTACCACTAGCGGAAAAATTAAATATGGATAGTAATGGTATGGATAAATTATGGATATAGTGACTAAAGACCAATAGAAATAAATCACAACAACCTATGAAACGAATAAAAAAATTAATTAATCACAATTCATAGTCAAAATGGTAAATTTACGAGCGATAAATAAGCATTTATTGTTGAATTATTTTTATATCCAATTCCTGCTACGCCTTTTTTGAGTCATAAAAGGGATAAAAGCTATAAAACTGTTGGGAAATGTGGAAATATTGCAAGTCATTGAAATAATAAGTAAAAGATCGTCCATGCGAAAAACTAAGCGGTAAATATTTTGTATCAATATTGAATAAATCAGGAAATAGTTCAGCTAATGGCTTGCGGTATTCGCAATTGATTTCATGACAGGAATTCAATTCAGATTCTTCTGATACTTGATATCTTTCCTCAGTCGGTTTTTCATTCCAAAAAATTCCTTTCCTTTCTATATTCTTACGATGTTTCTTGAAAATTTCATAATTGAAAATAATCCTTTTTTTGTGGAAAAAATAAAAGGTGTTGAGAACGATTATTTCTTTTGGTTGAAAACCTAAGAACCTCCGCATTACTTGGAAAAATAATTTCAGATTTTTCAATCAGGGTTTTTCATTCGAAATTTTCTGTTGCAAATATGTTTTTTCATAACTTAATAGTGGTTAATTAGTTGATATTTTGTGTACAATGTAATCATCACATACTCTCAGCCAAAAATTGATCCTAATTTCATATTCCCAGTTTCAATTCCTTCAGTTAATGATTCGAGTCTTCAAGAAATAGAAAAGCGTGGAAGCAAGGAATCAGTTTCAATAAACTTTGCGGTCAGTATTGTTCCAAATACTGAAAGCATCCGATGTGAAAGACTGGAACTGTGACCTTGAAATTCTCATTTTAATTATACTCAACAATCATCATTGATCTCAGGACGTGAGCCTGCTTCATTATTTGAGTTCTGGTCAACATGAATACAAGAATTCAAGAATGGCAATAAATTCCAATTTAACAACATGTATTTTCTATTTTTCGTTGATCGAAGGGAGAAAGCATCAATCTAAACCATGAACTTGTCTTAATTTGGAGATATAAAAGAGTAATTCAATACGTCTACGGATTATTATGAAAGTGATGTAAATGAAAGTAATTGTTTTGGAAATATAATTACCCCTGGGGTACTGTTGATATAGGATTCAATCTACAACACCACTTATTCACTTGAAAGTTCAGTCACTCTCAGTTGATTATCGATTAATCGGTTAATTAAACTATCAGTAGTCAATCGGTAAATGATTATCTGAGAATAATCAGGGTTACGTTCAAGAAAAATTGCATGAAGTTGATAGCGGTAGGTCCACTTAGTTTCTTGTCTCCCAATCGAACAAGTGTTTTATTCACAGTTTCTAACTGTAGAACAGTTTTGGCATTGCTGAAAGATGCGCTGGAGCCAAACAACCATATGTAATGTATACTCTAGATGTAGATTCATATCCTTCAGGGTACTGTGAATGGCGACTATTTTGTTCAGACAATGCTCATCATCACCATGCATAAGAATGGTATCATTTATCCAAGCCACTCTCATTTAAGAGTAGATGATCTTCTTTGTAAATTAATTGACCAGGATTAAGAGAACGTAAATGAATCGATTTAACATTGGGCCAACTATACCTTCACGCTTATTATTCCGGTGCTTCTATTTGAGCCAGAGATCTGAATGAATGGATATAGATTGAACAAGTGCTATTGAAATATAACTTCCTTCAAACCGCAAGGCATTGAAGTATTCACCTTCGTCCTAATGAATTGCCAGGTCTTGCGAGCGCTAATAAACACGAGCGATTTTTATCAACTAACGCGTAAAACTGATGTGAAAGTGCGGTCAATACGTAGACATGTCCGGGGCATCGCAGATGCTTCAAAATAGCAATATAACATGGTGAAAGTTGAATAATCTACGAAATAAGGATGATGCTATATTTCTTCGCAAACAGGTTCTTTTTCAACGGTATGTCGCAGTTTATTCAAATCGCCAAAACTGTTTAGAAATTCCTCGGAATTCGAAGGGGGCAACATCCCAATATCCTGATCGTTAACACTACCGAGCGCATACCTGCATGTTCGTCGGTGATGGGTAATCATACGGAAGAGTAACGTTCCTAATTGAATGTAGTACTTTACATCATCAACATATTTCTTGAAACTATGTCAACGAGATCTGGTTCTCTAGAATTACGTACATTGTAGCCAATTTGTCGACACTATGCTCCTTCGTCTAAACCGAATACTTAGTTTTCTATTTGGACAAATTTTCTCAATCAATATCGACCCTTGAATCAAAATGAATATTTTCTGTATTTCAGTATCGTAATAAGTTCATTATAGTACTAACAGCAGTGCTGTAATGAACTCATAACAGCATTGTTTTCAGATATATTTTTCGGTTTGTGGTTGTCAACTCTGATCCCTTCAATTTTCAACACACGTCAGTTCAAATTCCGTAACAGTCACACCAACTTCCAAAATACAATACAAAAGACAGCAGGATATATATATATAATGTGAATTTTTCATTGAATTCCACAATTCTTTCTGAAATACACTAATCGTTCAAAAAGTCGCTCTTTCGTCGATTGTTTCTGAATAGGGGCCCATTCTGCAACTTGTTTTAGAATATACTATCCTCAAATTCTGTTTGAATCCGTTCATTCTGCCACCTCTAGTTGAGAAAAATCTTGCAAGAATATCTCAGTTTTGCAAAGTTTCCATGGTAATATTTATTCATTATATATATATATATATTCTTATGAAAATAGAGAACTAAAATAATACAATAAATGTTGAAACAAAAAGTACCTAAGCTGAGGTAAAAAAAAAACGGGTATCATAACATTCTTCGTATGATACTATAGAATCATACGATACTATCATCACTAGTATCATACGATACTATAGAGCCAGGGAAAAAAACCTCAGCCGAAAAAACCTGCCACCCCGTAAAAAAAATAACATAAAATATTAAATATCAGGAAAAATCTTGAAAGACATCAGTGTGAGATCATCTTCATGTTATCCGTCGATACATTCTTCCCAAAACGGCTCACGATTCTTAATCTGAAATGAAAAAAGAAAAAAGCAGAAAAGAAACCGAATATTCAGAATAAATCAAATAATTTTGAAATTAACCACCCATTTTAGAAATGCATTCGTTACTTTATGTATAGCCTCGAAACCATCTTGAAATTTATAAATGGGACAACTATTTATAAGATGTTCTATAGTCTCCTCATTTTCCCCACACTCACAACTAGGACTCTCAACCGAATTCCATCGGAAGAGCATGCTATTGCAACGTCCATGGCCTGTTCTAATGCGATTTAGAACAGACCATATTCTCCTGGGAAGGTCAAAACCAGGAACTCTGATGGAAGGATCAGAAATAAGATCTTTATTGAAAAAATTGGATACATTCCATTCAGATTGCCACATTTCTTTGTCGCTTCTATTCATATTAGTCAGAAAATTTGACCAAAAAGGTTTACGCGACTTCAATCTGGAGACCCTATTATCTGGAATATAGGTGAGTATGGGAAATGAATTTGGAAAGGAATTGAATTTTTTCCAAAAATTCAAAGCTGTTGTCTCTCTGCGAATATGGGGGGGGACAATATTTGAGAGGACTGGTAACCAAGGAGTAGGTGTAGACTTGATAGTACCAGTAATAATCCTCATAGAAAAATTTAGTTGGGCATCAATTTTTTTTACATGAACACTGTTCAACCAAACAGGACAACAATATTCAGCAGCAGAATAAACCAAAGCAAGCGCTGCTGTTCGAAGTATTGTTGCATCAGCGCCCCATGAGGAACCAGCTAGTTTCTGAAGAATATTGTTTCGAGTTTTAAGTTTCAAATGCAGATCATCTAAATGGGCGTTGAAATTTAGAGAGGAATCAAGTTTGATTCCCAGGTATCTAGGATTGAAATTATGTTTTAAGGGAGAAGAACCGAAAGTTACACTCAATTTTCTATATTTCTGGTGATTATTCAAATGAAAACACGAAACTTCGGTTTTATTTTCATTCGGGCACAAACGCCACTTCAAAAAATAATTTTTCATTATGTCCAGATCTGCGGAAAGGGTACTTTCTAATGTTTGAAAATTAGAATGATGAAAAGCCAGAGCAATATCATCAGCATAAATAAATTTCTCCGAAGAAGTAGATGGAATGTCACACAAATATAAATTGAATAGAAGTGGTGCTAAAACTGAACCTTGTGGAAGACCATTATTCAAAGTTTCGAAATTACTACTGTTATTATCGACAAAAACTCGGAACCTTCTGTCGGATAACATATTTTCCAATAGTCTTACCATTTTTCCACATTTCAAATGATTATATAGTTTGAAAATTAATCCATCTTTCCATACTGTATCATATGCAGCTGATAAATCCACAAATGCTGTCCCTGTTTTCAAGTTTTTATTGAACCCTGATTCAATAAATGTGGTGAGGCTAAGAACCTGATCGCAACAATTCCTATTCTTTCTGAAACCGCCCTGACAGTTCTGTAATGTTTCTTCAATAGTTGATTCTATTCTAAATAGAATCAATCTCTCTAAAATTTTGAAAGGGACGCTCAATAAACTAATAGGACGGTAGCTACTCGGATCAGAAGAATTTTTTCCACGTTTCAAAATTGCTACTACCTTAGCTTTGCGAAATTCGGTCGGAAAATTGCCGGAATTCAATATATCATTATAAAAAGATAATAACCAAGATAGGGCTTTTTTTCCTAAATGTTTGATGAATTCTGGATAAATTCCATCAAAACCGGCTGCTTTTCTTGATTTTGTGTTTTTAATCGCTGAAATTAATTCATCCATATTGAATGGGTTAGAAATAACATTCACGGTATGTTTTGATGTCCTAAATTTATGTAATTTCAACTTCATATCTTTGATTTGGGATTTCGATATTTTAACTGAATTAGAGACATTAACAAGACGACGAGCAATCAATTTGGGGTTAATTTTCGAGGATGATATCGCGAGAGGTGCAGCTTCACCTAGTTTTCTCAAAACATCCCATGAACTCCTACTGGAATGTGTAAAATTCATATTTGTGACTACACTATTCCATTTATCCTTCCGACTGGCATTTATTGAGCTCATGAGTTTTTCACTTTTTTCATTTGATGGGGAATTTTGATAATCTTTGTATAATTTTTCAGTTTCCTCTGACCAACCAGGAACATATTCTTTACGAAAACCTCTCGGAATGAACTTTTTAGCTGCAGCTTTAACTACGCCCACGAATCTAGAATAATTATCATAAGACGGTCTAATCCATCTTATGTCACTATCGACTTTATTCCTAAAATTGACCCAATTAGCCTTACTGAAATTCCAACGGGGTTTGTCCAAACATGGAGCAAAAAGAACCTCATCACCTAGAGTCAATAACATTGGCCTATGCTGACTATGCGGAAAATCCCCAAGAACTTTTCGATTTACTTTCAGAGGTTTTGAAGAAATATCACACGAAACTAGACAGAGATCAGGATTATAGCCCCTATTCCATCTTGCAGAATGGAAAGAAGGTGTATCTTTAGCATCAAAAATTAAAAAATAATCATTATCCTCCATCCAGTTAGTAAGAGCTATACCACTTCTATCGACAGAATTATAACCCCACATTACGTGATGAGAATTGAAATCTCCGCAATAAATTGATGGGTGGGAAACATCAACATTCAGATTTCTTGGCCAAATAATGTTCGGAGGTTTATAAATATTTATGACAGAAATGTCACAAAATTTGAAAGAAATGAAAAAAACTCCATCAATATCCCCTTTCCGAATCTGTTGAACATTACGAACTGATAATTTTTTAACATAACAAGCTAAACCGTATATTGGACTCAGTAAAAAATCAATTAATACATAACCTTTCAACTGTCCTCTTTCACGAAGACTTTTTTCTGTTGCCGTGTGGGTTTCTTGCAGAAGAATCACTTCGATACCATGTTCATCGGCTAATTTGGAGACGTAATCATTATATGTTGGCCTCGAGCCATGGAATCATTTATTATAAGTTAAAATGAAATTCACCAAAGGATATTTCTGAAAATATTTTATTAATCAATCAAAATTTTATGAATGAAATAAAATAACGTATAACACTCGTACAGTAGGCTTATTCTGACACTCTTTATTCAAGCACTTACCACTTCGTGGCTCGTATTCGAATTTGGAACTAGTGGAAGAATATCCGCACTGGTTTAAATAACTTTTACTGATTATAAACCACTCGTGTTCAATGAAATGGAAAATTTAAGATTCTATTCCACAGATTTCATCGTATACTAGAGAATTGAATATGATCCATTCCAGTTCTTATGATGTTTTTTGTATATTTGCTGATGAACATTTTACTTTCATTACCAATTTTCTATACCATTATTTTCTAAATTAGTTCCGTAACTTAGGTACTTAACAATTTCTGTAAATACCTTCTCAGTAACATTAGAAGCGTTAAATCCTTCGCGAACTTATTTTTTTGGTCAACGATATTAACGTTTTAGTTTTTCTTGCATGTTGTGCGTGAAGAAACCTAATTCATCAGAAAACAATAGAGAACCAAAAGAGAAAAAACTTAATTTTGAAAATTTTCAACCTGCAATAAAATCAATCCAAGCCATTATTTCACTTGCCCACCCTGGAATAAATAAAGTCGATCATTCAAAATTGTGGAAAATGTGAACTTGGCCCCCAAAAGCCATTTTTCTTGAAACAATTGCAGGATCATTTGTCTATCGTAGGTTCTCATTGGTCCACCTTTTTTTTTTCATTAGTCCTGGTCCGTTCAATAGATATGGTAAAGATTTCAATTGTCTACTGCAAAGACTTAAAAATCGATCAATCAAAATTCTGGAAAATGGGTTTACGAATTTAAACGAAAAAATTTCAGATTCGTTTTATAGCTTAACAGTGTGGAAAGAACAAGTCCTGAAAGGTTATTGAGGTGATTCCGTAGAGAATAATATAATTAATTCGTAATATGAAATGTTTTTAAATCCACGATTTCATTTTCGGGTTTTGAATTCTTATCTGCAGAACCAAAATTCTGAGACACATGAAATCTTAAAAATTTTAATGCGATACTTTGTTCAAACCTCTACGGGAGAGATATTTTACCCTTGCGAACAATAGATGCATAGTTGAATGATTCCTATTGTGGACAATAAATAATTTACATTTTCACAACGGCCATTCGAAATTATGGAAGAGTAAACTTCAGCATCTTGTAAAATCCAAAGCATTTAAGGAATGAAGATGTATGAATGGAAATACATACATACATACATTTGATTAACATGACAACTTCTACATGTTCAAAAAATTTCTTACGAAGCCAATTTTCATTTGATGAACATCAGAATGTATTAATTTCTTCTTTCTTCAGCACCATATTGAATTCATTAAGTATAGAAAGTAAAAAAGAATTGGTAGGATTCGGTAAAATCTGATTGATCTGCAACTCAATCGAGGCCTCGTTTTGCCTATATGAATTTATGTCTGCTCCAATTATACGGTGCGTACTAGAACAGTATACTTCAGATGTCGGAACAATCATTACTTCTGATCATATGAACTACGACATGTATTCACCACCTCATTGTTTTCTACTGCACAATACCACTTCTCGAAAATTACATACATTTGAGTGTAACTCAGCACGAAATGGTTGAAAATGAGACATTCAACTTTCTCATTCTTACAAAATAGACCAACTGGACAGTAAGACCACAAGATTAATTTCTTCTCAGTAACTTGCTCGTACACTGAAACAATTCACTCGCATATCAGGTTACATAATGGTTATTATGATATGATTCACTTGATTTGAGTGGTAGGAATTTGTGGTATAGAATTTCCCACTCTTACGGTATCAGTAAATGCAAACTTTGCCTAGCCTGAGGAAGGTTGAACAGAATGAGTTATTGCACAAGGATTCCTTACATTTTGCGATATTGAAAATGCGAATAGGCGAAATTATTACGAAGTAATTGAGACAATAACTGCAATAATTTGTTGATTATTTACGGTTATGCCTTATTCGTATTGCGTTAGGACGTTGCGAGTAGCAAATAATTTGATGATCAAATTTTTGAATTTTTGTCAACAAAATTTTTGAATTTGGCAACCAAATCCTAACCCCAACCCCGAGAAAGGATATTTATGATAAAAACCTCAATAGTTTGATTGCTCATTGAGTCAGACATTTTTCCAACCAGCATCCCAGACAGAAAGTGTGCTAACCGAAGTATAATTTGAATTGCAATATTTTTTTAGTTTTCAGTGTTGATAACTAAATAAAAGCAAATTCAATATCAATCGAAAATTTCCTCCATGATTCTTACGTATACCAAAATATTTTCTCGAAAATTGGTTCAAATAGTACCAAGTTAAAAAAATGCTCTTCATAATGAAGACATAAGATTTGGAATCCAACAATGGAAAATAGTCATTGGTAGACAACAAGAAAATCGAAGTGTAATAAATGAAAAGTCACTTGCATTGATTCCATTTCAAAATCGAAAAACACCCCATCCTAAAAAGTTGAAACTACAAGAGTTATCGAGAAATAGAAAACATGTTTGGAAATTTGAACAGCAGAAGCTTGGGTGTTAAGCTGTTTAGACATGAAATGTTAAGAATTGCACGTGTTAAAATATTTTGAATACCACTAAAAATTTTTCACAAGAAGTAACCACCTGTATGAGTTCCTTTTATTCTGATATTTTAGGTTGTAATTGCAATATAGTATAATATTACCTTTATCAACATCTGTCATTGAATGGATAACAGAAATGAATTATGGGTGTAACATGTTATCTGATAGGCGTTATTATATGTAGTTAAAGAATGTTGATCGATTTTTATACGTCTAGTTATACATATAAGTTTCAATTAATTCCTAACACACATTCGTTTCGAATTAAAATCTGGCTCAATTAGTATATATGGCGTATTCTACATTTCCGCGAATGATATTCAAATCAACCATTTCTATATTTACCCTATTTAATTGATTACTTTTTTCAGGTAAATGGAGACAGTCTTCCTGCAAGAATTAATTTAAAGTGAAGGTCAAAGTGAGTAAAAACGATAATAAAGATTAAACAAGCTTGCATTGTCGCGTTCGGCTCACAATTTAATTTTCATTCGGTAACAGTAAACAGATGTTAAACCTTTGATGGAAGATCTTGAAATTACCACGCCTCCAAATCATTTATAGGGTAATTGTTGCCAGTTTCCTACAAGCTCGTTACTCGTTAAAATAATGGGGGGAAGAATTCATGATTTGAGATTCTACATTTCCATTTATCAACACATCTGTATGTTGATGATTTTTCAGCTAATCTGATCGTATGCAGTAATTTAATGAAAAATTCGAGGCTCCGTAACTTCACGCAAGTTATAACAGATGAAAAACAGAAATTTCTAGTATGCGAAGAAATTGTTCAGAAGGAAACAAATCTAT
Organism: Hippodamia convergens; assembly: GCA_038502775.1. Taxonomy (NCBI): domain Eukaryota; kingdom Metazoa; phylum Arthropoda; class Insecta; order Coleoptera; family Coccinellidae; genus Hippodamia; species Hippodamia convergens. The sequence goes on along the minus strand of CM076611.1, from coordinate 10,161,994 downwards.
ATTCGCCCCTTTACATGCGCTATCCACCTCAGATGACAAAAAAGCATGGAGTAGGAGTAGTTGGGTATCATCCGCACAAGTCAATACAATACTTTCAAGTAGTGTGTTAGGAAGAAATAATGAATGCAGAAGAGCAGGGGACCAAGCACGGCCCCTTGCGGCACACCGCAATGATCCGAAATAGCTACATATGAGCTCAATCGCAGAAGAATTGCCGTGACTAATTCGATCGAATGCCTTCGTATAATCTAAGAGAATATAACTTTTCCATCGGAATATTGAAAGAGAGGAAGTTGAACCACCCTCATGAAAAGTAGATACCTAATGACTCATACACATTCCTCTGGAACGAGTTGTTCGACACATTGCAAATCATTCAATGTTCACTTTCAATCTTTCTGACCTAGTCATATTGCGCGACCATGTTATTTAACAGGAGTTCGAAGGATAGGAGCAAAATCATAAAGTCTTGTGAGTTGCTCGGTTGTATCCACGGTTTATTTATTATTATTATATGCAAATGCGGATATTATTCGCCCGCGATTTCATTTTCTTTCAAGTAATAATTATTGATTGAGAGATTTATAGAGGTATTGTTGCGAATAGAAAAATAACTATTGATAGGCATGTCCTAGTGGGTTAGCTCGTTCCCTTTTCGATACAAGGTTTCATTCATTTCCTTTTAGAATCTACATGCTTTAATATCAGAGAATACCTACTGGTATACCTCATGCTCAATTTTCTGTGATGAACTGACATTCGAAATAAAAGAGGAAACAATTCTATGAAAAATTAATGTTCAATCGAACGGTTTCTCTTGATGATATTTGGAAAAGAAAAAGCTAAAAGCATAGTTTCTTGCTGTTGATTCATAAATTTATGTCCACTGCTAGTGGTAAAAATTCCAGAAGCATTTCAATTCCAGAGACATATGAATGTATGTTTGCATGTAGTTTTTGTTAATTCCATAAAATAAACCTTTTTTACCAAAAAAACCGCATTTTAATTTTGGGGCAGTCACTTGATACTTCCGTATTCACTCGTCAATGAATCGTGGATTTGGAGCCAAAACTCATACTAGTGAAATATGATTTGTGGTATTGTTGCAGTTTTAATATGTCTTGAATACCTACTAAATCAGTTCAGTCTTCGTCAAAAACCTATATCTTATTCCTAGATTATCCACACCAAAAACTGAAGGGTATTCTGCCGAAATAAATGTGTGATACTATTCTGCCAATCTCATAAAAATAAAATTTTCAAGAATATTATTAAACTATTGTTTTGATCCATTATTTAATTGATAAGAAGAGTTGAGGAAACATTCACAATAGGAAATTAAAATTCTAAAAGAAACAATTTCATAAAGACACCATGCATTGATATAGATAATATCTCCTAATAGAGCTCCACGCATCCAGACTATTCTTGAAGGTGTTCACAGAAGAAACTTCTACAACTGCTGACGGCACCTTTTTCCACAAGTTAAATTTTGATTATTAACTATAACTATTAACTATTCCGACACCAGAATATATTCAAATAGTTGAAATAATCAAAAAGAATCATAAAATCATAATTTGTGAATAGCATCATCTTGCCCATATTCTCAAAACTGACAAAAAAAATTCTTACACCATGTCTTCAAATATCTTTCGTATGATTTTTGTCACCATAACCGTCACAATTACTGATATTATTTCTTCATGACCTCTAGATTCCTTATTTCGGAGCTAATTCTTTGCAACACAATCTTCTTCCATTTAAAGGAATGAAGAAGATTTAAAGTTATTTCCGAGAACCCGAAATATCAAGAACTAAACACTGATCTGTTCTTTCACTGATTGCTCAACTCAAGCTGAAAAATTAGAGATAATAATGAAGCAGATCCCTCGAATCTGTTTTTTATTCATTATTCGTTCGAAGGAAAAAACATCTCATAATATCGATTCGCGACTCTGTGCATTGCAATTTTTTTGCCGCCATTGAATTATTTGTTTCGAAAGCCTTCAACAAAGGATACAGTATCCCTAATTAAATTGAATTCCGATTTTATTGTGCTCCTAAACTCTCGCATTTTTCAAACCAATTACATGATTAGTGAAACCGTTAATAAACAATCAAGAAAATGAAAGCTCAACGAAAAGTAATTCGAATTCCAATGCCCCCGCGTAATTCGAGTCAGGTGCTGTAATTACATCCGACTGAGTAACAGAGACTTATGGGGCTGCAGCAGAAAAATGCGGGGGAATTTACATTCACAATTTGCAAGTCCTTGACTCGATCAATCTGCCGATCTTGATAACCATTACGACGTCCGCGTAAGTGGAGTATTGGGAAGGTGGCCTAAGGCTCATTTTCGGTACGATAACGCTGGTTGTTCCGATCTCTGAAAGTGTTCATTTATCCGAGAATATTGCATGAAAATTAATTAAGTATCATATCGTTTTGGAGATTCGAAAGGCATATTTCATTTGACAATTTGAATATAATTCACGGAAGTTTCAGTATCGAAAATTTCATCAATTTTTTCAATATTCAAGAACAACGGTTCAACAATGAATAAACAGCACTATAATCGAAGTCGAAAAACTTTTTTTCAAAGTTTTCTCCCAGTCTGTAAAACAAAAACCAATTAAAATTTTTTTTTATTATAGAAGAAAAGCCCCTCCTTAAAACTTGTGAACCAATTTCTCAGGGGGCAATTGCTTTCGAAAAATTGTTGCCTAATAAAGAATAAAGAACCAATTCTTCGAACTTTTAGGATGTAGAAACCTCCCATAAAATATTTTAATAGATATTTTCTAAATGGGGAACACAGTGTGGACATTCATATTCCCAAAAAGAATAGTACTAGAAATTTCACAATTACATTGTGATGAAGAAAAAAAAATTCGGAAAAAGAGTAACTACACAAATCCATAAATTTCCTCGAAGAAATTTTCAAAGAGGAAGTAAATATACAAAACATGTCTCCTACCATTAATCAATGAGCGCAGCCCATATAATTTTATGTAAATGCAGTTAACATTGTCGACATATTCCCTAACCATTTATCCCGACCTATTATTTATTTATCCTCATTCGAATGAATTATGCCATTTATCTCAATACTCATCTGTTACTTCAACTCTCACATTAATTATTCATTTTATCTCGCCTGCATTGTTCGATCGTACCTTAAATGGCGCGAAGTTAAGCGATAAATATCAAATTAACCAAGAATACAAGTCTGAGTCTTCAATCAAAGAAAATTTCGCTTAGCGAAGAGGTGAGATGTCAACGTCAGGGCTTTCGAAGAAATTATTGGGTGTGTTGGTCAGTTTGACGGCTTAATGACTGATGGTTTTTGAGATTAACAAAGTGACTGGAAGTCGGAGAAAGGCATTTTTTTCGATACCAAGTGCAAAAGTGTTTATAATCTCTTTTGAATTTTTGCAACTCATTCAGTATCATGATGACCTTCAAACATATCCAGCTAAAATAACGTACCTTTTTCTCAGTTAACCTGAATCATGAGAATTTTTCCACTTGAATGAATTGAAATATAAATACAAATTAAATGAGACAACAAAGAGTTGGAGATCTTTATGTTTAAAGAACTCGATCAATGCATTCTTCCAAATTCTTGATAAAGTTCGCAGCACTGCTGCTTTGGGAAAGCTTTCACTTTATTTTTTATGTTCGCTGTCATTTCCTTGAGGTCGTTCTGAGCTCATTTAGTACGCTTTACTTTGCAAAAAATTTCGAAAAAGATCTAGAGAGATTTAGGTTTTGCTGTGAGGGAATAAGTTGAATATTATTGAAATTAAGCCTTTGTAAAATAAGCAATGCATCAGGACATTTTTTTGGGTGAACATGAGACTTTCATAAGCAAAATAAAAATTCTGTTTTCGATGTATATTTATGGATACCTATAGATAAGAATCAATATTTCAGGATTTTCATGTTCTGGAACTATCATCATTTCTTTCAACTAGAAAAATCTTCATAAGTGGATTTTATACCCTGAAATTTCTTTTATAACATTGATTGTCATACTGTTATGAGTTTTGAAAAGAATCCAAATCAATTGAACATAGTTTTTAACAAATGCTATATATAATCAATCTTGAAGAAGATTTTTCCTTATCTTTCCCTATCATCAAAAAGTGAGTGATAACATACATATTTGCTGATCGATAGTTCACATTCCATTCAATTTCAATTGAAGTCTAAGAAGAAACTTTGAAATTCATGGGATTGTTGAATATTTCTTCAAATATTTCACTTGATTAAGCTTGAATCCAATCGATACAAATTAATGTGGAGTCAAGTAAATTAGGTCACCACCAAAATTCAATCGATATTCATGGAAGTTCATTCAGTATCTTGAGTCTATAATAATTGTGAGACATTTCACGTCGCATAAATTATAACTCAAGAAATAGATTCATTTGGCTCGGAGATCTAAACGTCTGGTTAAGAACGAAACTACGAATACTGCTGAGCCATTCGATATGGAAATCATGGTCAATTTCTCCAAATTATTGTTCGATACATATTAACGGTAGCTGAACCGGTCACTTTTCAAGGTGAATCATACGTGGGATCGTCATTAACTAATAAAACGTAACTTATCATCATAATATCCGGAGATTTCATTTCGGAAACGGTAAATTCTGAGGTGTTGCGTTGAAGATCAGATTGAACTAATCCTTAAAAAATCTTTCTACTTTTCTTGTATACAAGATACGAATAAACTCTCAAGTAGTCATTTTTGTTTCGCTTCGAAGATTTTTGCCTTTTTTCCATATATATGTTTGATCGAAAAAGGCTATGAGAATCAAATCACCCTACCCAATGATTTTGATCTGATCCAGTATTACTTCCTCTATCTTCCCAAAAACTATTTGCATAGGTTTTTTATTGAATACTAGATCAAAAACATTTATAGCCATTTATTCATGAGGAAGAAAAATAATCTTCTTCTCCATGTATATCCCGAACATTCAGTCTTCTACACATTTTTATCGTTCCCATATGCTACTTTTCCATTATGGAAAACAGATGGTTGATACAGAAAGAAGAAACTACGTTAATCATTTCCAAGTAGAATATCTTCAGATTCAGTCCATATACGTAGAAAGTGAGTTGAATTCACGATAATTTTATCCTACATTATTTTCATAGTAAACATTACACTACGAGATTTATTCTTTGCTGATATAGTTACAAATCATAGTTGTCCACCAAATCTTTGAATATTGTAATTTGTATTTGGAAAGCATACTCTAGACTATAATAGCCACGAGAGAATTCTTTTCAGAAACAAACACTAATTCTCATTCAAGTGTAGCTATTAAACGTTCTGGCCTATTTAACAAGTCGATCAAGTCTACCATTTTTATATTTTGTCACAACGTATAAGCAGTTTCACGAAAACTCCTATGATTTAAAGAGTGAAATGGAAGTGATTTGAAATGAAGGAGTGAGACACCATAAATATCATGAGGTCGAAAGAGATACAAATATTTCTTCAAATATGTGAGGACGGAATAGCAATTGGTGATAACTGCTTCGAAACGAATATCAATACATGATTTTATTAGTTACCAGTATTCTTAATGCGTTCGAAGAGGGCGTTGGTTCTAGAATATGCTATAGCCTCACGTGATATTTATAATGTCAATCAACTAAATGAGTGCATGTATGCAGCATCACTCATAACCATGGGTATAATCACCGTGTAACATTGGACAATTCTTTTTTATTTCGCTATCGATATGACATTCGAATGAGAATTAATTCAACTAATTTAATCTAGGGTTTATTATTATTCACAAAAGATATCGTTCACTGATAGTTCAATGTGACCGATTGAATTAGAATTTGCATCGAAAATTTTTGTTTTTCAGCATGGAAACTCATGAATTGTGAGCTTTGGAAGTAGTCTTAACTGTATAGTTGGAATAGTACTCATTATTTGTCAAAAATTTCACCCGATGGCCTCTTCGCATTAATTTTTGTAATTCTGCATAAATTGGAGCTTTATCTATAGAATTTTTTTTCAAGAATTCAATGATTTCATGTCGGAATTTTTTAACTTAAACCATAGAATATTCGGAAAATATTTAACCACTAAGTTTCAGTGAGAATTTTACTGTACTAAACGTATTCTATCCTACTACTTTGAAGTTTATACTAGTAGGCATTGGCTAGTTTTTGAAATCTAGAATTTGATGCCTGAATCGAAAATTTCAGCCTGATTCCTTTTCGAATAGTGTTTTTAGGATTCCAAAGAAGGAAGGAAACTTTTGGTAGTGTATGAAACAAGAACACTGGGAATCAGTTGCCTTGAATTTCATCCGAAGAAATGAAATCATCACAGCTGAAAAGAATCATTAACATTTTAACATCGAAATCATACGAAAAAATAAACCATAATAAATTAGAATGCAGAACTTGGTGCAGGTCTACTCACAATTTATTTCTACTTTTCTTGATCTGATTTTACGATCTTCGAAAATTAATAAGTCTTAAGTAGAAAACATTACACCTACCCCCAGGTAGTCATGAAAAATTCATTATACACGATAAGGTCCTTTCTATTCTCAACAAGAAAATAAAATTTTATAAATATCAATCAATTGAATCTCTAAAAATATAATTACCTATTCGATATTGAAATTCCCTTTCAAATATTCAACACCAATTCACTTGAATTTAGTTCAAAGCGATTGAGGCAGATCATTAGTAATTCAAACAACTAAATCAACACATAAATATATGTAAATGTGTGGTTGCGCCATTTCTTTCTAGATTCTGGAATCTATAAATTAGAGTTTCGAAATGATGGCTAACAAGTTTCAGTTTGCCAAAGAACTCGGAAATTGGGGAAAGAACTCGATAGGATCTTGTGGTAGGCCTGCTTTATACGGCATTCTTGACCAGGCAGTGCATTAGTCAGATTTGAGGTGTGCCAAAAATCTGGTTCTATTAATTAACTAGGATAATATTATGTCAGTTCAATGAACCTAATTTCATCACAGCTCATCATGAATATTCAGGTGTTCGGATCAATAACTGACCACTCTTCCTATAACGCTATTCGATGTGAAGAAAGCAGTTTAACGAATTTTTTTATGGGCGTGCAGAGGAGTTCTATTTCTCAAAACGATTCAACTATAAGTATTTGTAACATGCAAAAAACTTCACAATGATGCAACAATATTTAACGTTGATATTGGACCATAAATTAAACGAATTATGTAGTTTCATGGCAAAAAATAAATGATAATTAATTATTATGCGATTTTCCACCTCAATTGAAATTGTCGGTTTTGTTCATTATTCGACTCGAAAATTTTGTCTCGAATGCTCTGAATCCGTAAAACTTCTTTCAAAGGATCAGGCTTCGAAATATAATGAAAACCATTCAATTCTAAACATAAACTTTGTCGAAACAGAATGGTAAAACTGCATTCCGGTATTGAATGTGTAAATCTCTGACTGGCTTCCTATTTCACATTTTTCATTTCGACGATCATAAATTGCTTCTATTTTCGTTTGCTTTATTTATAAATTCCGTTTTCTATTCATATTGAAATCAGTTCTCCTGAAAAAATTGTTGTACCTAATATACATCTCAAATCAATTCCAACGGCAAACTATGTGAAGTATTTGGAGTAATGAAGTTCCCATAGACAAAAAACACTTCTGTTTTCACTTAATATGACACGCTAGATGATCATTTAATAGGAATTCGCTGGAAGGCTGATCTAGATTCGTTACTCTTATTTGTGAGTCAGTTTTTCATCTTGTTGGTTTTCATATCTTTTTTTCTTGAACTGTAGGTAGATATTTACCATCAGATGCTTTCACTGATTTTTACGCATTTGTACTCTTTATTGGATGAAATTTATGATGAATGCATCAATGTAAACAAAGCACTTAATTATATGCAATAATCTGAAATGACGCACATAATATTTTGATTATATGAATTTATTGCGAAATCGAAAGAGAGGTATACTTTCTTCTGGATACTTTTACATCCTCGAATGTTCCAACATATCCAGGTTAACTACAAAAGTTATTTCCCTGTAGTACCATTCGAAACTACATATTCAGTTCTTAATATTTTATCTTGGAAATTGTAGTAAAGATCACTCTTGAAAACTGAAATTATGATTATGAACTCCAAATCAGCCATATCGATAATGTCAGAACATATAAATGTTGGAATATTGTTCATCAAACCAAATTGCTTACTAATAACGTCAATGGAATGAAGATATGTTTTGAAAGGTTCGGGGTACTGAAATCTATCAAAATATTTTCTCTCGAAAAATAGTGGTAATGGACTTTTGAATAGTTTCGAAATCATTTCAAATATACTAGTAAATCATAGAATTTCACGGAAAATTCAAATCCTTATTGAAATTTCATCGGGTTAGATGGGCAAAATTATTCAACTCTTCAATTCAATCGTTTTACCTTTTCATTGGTGATAGCTAGTGTACAAGTAAATTCATTATCCTTGTTACTTTCCATTTAAGTGTGATTAGAAGCTTGTACAGCATTCATTTCAACGCTTAAGAGATACTCCAATTTTTCCATCCACTGATTACAACCATTTGATATAATCTCGATGGGATATAATCTTAACGCAAATTATTGGCTGGTGGAAAGAAACTATAAAATGAGTATTGCTTTGATTGATATATTTAATGTTGAACTCATGGAACGAAAATGTGTTAATGAAATGATAATCATACTCAGGTACTGAAATAATTTTCAGTTCATGGTTAGTTAATTTAGATAAAAGCAGGGTATCAATTATTTAGATCAATTGCTATAAATGCTAGTTGAGTATAATTATCAAACCAAAAAAGATAGACGTTTCAGAGAATCTTTGACTCGTACATATATTTGGCAGCATTTCCACCTACTGACACTTCGTTCAACAACACTTCAATTTTATAAAAAAATTCATCTTTGAAGTGTTGAAAATTTACATTGGGCTATAGAACTCAATGAGCGGAACTGTCACTGAGACTGATATAAGTTCTGAGTTGAGTTCCATCCATCAAACATTGGTTTTCCGACCTAACAGATTTACGTAAATTTGAAAATTAAAATAATCTTAAATCTTAAAAAAAGCAAAACAAATTATTTCCTCATAGACTGTGACCTCTTTCGGGAACATTCTCACTGAGAGTTTCATAAAATTGTCGCTTATATTTCTTCAATGGGTGATATAGGCATGAATATCTGGTTTATTGCAAAAAAGGAGAATGCTTGAAAACTATTGTTATTGCAACCCAAATTTGATGTATCAGATCAATATTACCAATGGAAAAAGATACCAATTCTAAAATGTCGAATTACAAACTTCAGAAATGAAAGTGTTATGTGATAAGAAAATGATGTTCAAAACTTTATCTGATTTGAGAAGTTCACAACTATAAAAATGACAGAGTATTGACCAGAAGTGAATAAATCTGAGAAATTCATTGCGAGAAATTTACCTGAACATGACAAAGGCACCTTATTATATTAATTCAAAACATTCGCGTCGTAATGCTGAAAATCTCGGTCATCACACATGTTATTAAAAATAATTAACAATGTTCATATGACTTTTTCAGAATATAAAACCACGAAAGTTTCTCATGCAAACTCCTCTTGGGTATGTGTTATTGTTTCATTACACCTTTAATTAACACGTTTTTAAGTGTTGAGGCACGACATACGCCTACTTTTATATCAACAATGGGAGCAACCATACATATTCATTGAGTACAATTATTCTCATTGCGAGGAACATCTGACATAACTTCATGTTCTTTCATAATTATTTTGTGTAATAGCATTTGACAATGCAGATGATAGCTCTGAAATGCGCTCAAATTGCTTTGGAACGGAAACTGCTTAATACTCGAGAGTTATGAATGGATTGAGACCATCCATTACCTTCAGTTATGCACCTATTGGATAATGTCAAAAATGATTTGATCGTCCTCATATTAAATGATGATAAATTGGAGCTTCTTCAGATGATTATACGGTAACATACTGACCTGGAAGTGAAGGGAAAAACCATGAATTTTTTTATCAACTTAAAGGGCAAAAATAATTATTCTAAGAAAAAACTGAAACAGCAGTTTCATTTTGGAATGTCTGACCATGAGTAAGGATCAAAATGCAGATTTTTTTCAATCTTTAGGATACATGCATCGAAAAAAATGTTTATTCATTCACTGGATAATCCTACTATTGCCCGTGGATATTTTTCGCCTTGGTTCATTCGATGCATTAGTAAACAAATTATGAATGTTGAAAATATACTTTTATTGAGGACTTTCCATTTTGAGTGAAAAATATCAGTAAAAAACAATTAGCAATCACAAGTTAAATAAATACAAAATGAATGAACATAAAAATAATACAAATTGGTGAATGCGCTATTATTTCTATGAACGGTTTTTCTTGAACAAATGTTGCAAGAGCTTGTCTCTCCTCCAAAATTTGCCCCCTTCCAAAATGAGAAAAAAACTGTAATATTTAATTTTCTGTGAACTTCTGCAGACTTGAAGCAATAGAATTTGTTAAAAAATCTTCTCCAGATGAAAAGTCAGTTCGTTCACTAACAGAACTTTTTAATAAAACAAAAAGTCACAATTTACCGATGTATGTTGTTTTCGTAAGTAAGGAGCAATAGTTTCTTCACTTTGGGTTATTTTCAAGAGACTTCAATTTTTACAGAAAAACGCCCCACACAAAGTTTTCACTTATTAGGGTATATTTTATATTTTTAGTTTAGTATTTTATATTTATAGTTCAGCAGAATAGAAGCCAGGATCAGTCGTATAGTGTTTGATCAATAATGAATCATCAGAAAACGATATTTTGAAATGAAGAAAAAACAAAAATGTCGGAGTAGTCATAGCAAAATTCCAAGATCCTATGGATGGACTGAAGGACAATCAATTCAGAATGGCCAAGAAAATTTGAATCGTGAAATCTCGGATATAACTCATTCTTCATAATTCGTTAATTTCATAACAAAATGTGGGACAAATTGGACCATTAATGACATGCTTTGGTTACAATCCGAAACATCAGAACAATGTTTCTGCAATTTATACAACATTACAGGAGCAATACTAGAACAATAAGCTCATCAATTAATCTTTCTACAGAATTCAAAAAGTGTGTCAGGGTCATTCTCAGATCCGAAGATCATTTTTTTCCACAATATTATAATACAATAACAGTTTTCGCCATACAAAGAGAAAATTCAGGCTTTGAATATTTATGGAAAAATAGTTTGGAATGTTGTATTTCTCACCCCGAAGATACTAGAAAAATGTTTATCGTTAATCGTTAATAAATCGGATGAAATATAACACCCCCTTGAATTCATATTGAAATGACTATACCTGAAAAACATTTTTTTTCTAGATTTTGACCTTAAGTTCCTGAAATTTTCCAAAAATTATGACAAAATTTCTAACCTATCTCGGTTGCATTCATCATTACATCATGCAAGCCACTCTAAATTTTATTTGACATTCGAAACTGTATGGGATAGGGGTAACATATGGTATATTTTCGAAATGATGAATCAGAAAATTGTTCAGAACAATTATTAATACATTGGATGCCTCATAAAAATAAAGGAAAATTTTCCCAAATGTTTCAGTTTTTGTTTCATTCACAAATCTTGCTCAAAAACAGTACGTGTTTCAATCATCTTTTAAATTTTGAGTTTAGGTTCAAACGCTTCAGAAATTATAGCAGTTAACAACGATTAACTAAATTAACTTTTGCATTAACAGAGCCCATCTGTGTGGATGAATTTCTTTAACTGGGAAACTGATATATTACGAAATAATGCTTTTGTACGCATTAGTCAACGCAACTATTAGCTCTTTCTGCCAAGGACTATTTATTTATTTGAATCATGATCTCCCAAAGTTGAATACTTTGATTCAAATAATCAGACAAGTTAATTTTCATTGACAAATCATTAATAATATATTGAAATTCGAATTAAATCTCAAAGAAAATAATACCTATACAAACAGAACTGAATTGGAAGCAAGGGGGTATTTTTGATTATTTTCCAATCGTGATGAAGTATAACGATATCGAAACTGAAGAAAGGTCTTCCTGTTGATCTCCTATTACATCAAGTGAAAACGAAAACCACGATGCGAGGTTACTTGAGCAGAAAACCTGCTATTTTCTTCGATACGAGGAAGCATGAAACAGACGGTAAATTGGCTCCGCACTTGGGTGTAAGGTCTCCGAAAACAATGGCTGGAACAACACGAAAACGGCGGAGAAAGTCGAAATTGGCAGGTTATGAACGGTCGATTTTTTGAACGCATTGTTCCATTGAACCGATCGTTCTGTTATGCATTGTTTTATCGAGGAAACCGTCCATCTCGGAAAAGAGGTGCAATTTGAATGATAAATCGATATTTCTCAATTAGTCATGTTCCATATATGCATCTTCGGGAACCCTAAAAATGCCTCTCATATCATTTGCAATTTTAAATGGAAAATTTTGCTCTTCATGCTTATTCATCACTTTTAAATTTTTTCTAATATTCCATCTAAGCACAGAGACATTTCAGGAGATTTCCTGCTCTTTCTATATTACAATTCACAATAACCCGAATACAACTATGAATTTTATTGACTTCACCAACTCGATTCGATCCTCTCCAATTCCGAAGAAACCGGATGACAGAGGTTAAGATACTCGAATATTTGCATCAAAATAATGATTTTTCAATACAGCGATGATAAATCCACCTGCTCACTGAACTGAAACTGTTGAAAATAAATTATCGAACCACAAAATGATCTTGAAACTCAAATTATATAATTTTCTAGCCTTTCTAATTGCCTTATGGATTCAGACAAAAAGGAAGTTGCGAAAATTTCAATGCTTCATTCGTCATGAGTTGGATTCAATCCAGATGTCTTCAGGAGTTGTACATTATAATTAATTCTCTATTTTTTTCCAGCTTCAGTTGCTGATCAACAAGCTGCTGCTTCATATTGGGATGGAGATATAGGAAGTGATGTATTTTCATCAGCACATACTCTTCTGCAGTCGCACCCACCAGTGGGTTCAGGGCCTGGCTCTAGATTAAGAGGAGGAAATGGCGGAAAAAGAACTAGTTTAGGTGAGACCGTGTAACTTTATTAGAATGAAAAATCTTGGTTTTCTTTTCTTCAGTCTGTAATGAATCAAACATACCATATTTTTTTCAGGAGGCCCACCCTTCAAACATTTGGATTACAGAACTTCAGCAACTGCAGAACTGAGAAAAAACCCTTCCCTTTCAACGCCAGAAGAATGCGCTAGGGCCTGTAGAGAAGGAGATCCTCCCAGGATATGTTATTATCACTTCACCCTGGAATTTTACACCGTTCTTGGAGCGTAAGTAACACCAGCAGAAAAACAATTCATATACTTTTGGCGTTACTTAAAGAAGATTCTCATAACTTGTTGGTTAAAAAGCTTATAGAATGTAGAAAGGCATTGACTGAAATCACAAGATTTTGCTAGATTTTTCCAAAGCGCTAGCCCATATTCATCTTTTAGCAATAACAATCTTATTATTTATCTGCCATTGGTCTCTAATGATCCAATTATTTTCTTGGGACCTCTTAAGTGTCCTACTTTGTGGTTGACCCATTTTGTCCACTGATCTAATTCATTTTCAATCAGTAACTTTTTTCTGGCACTTCTTGGATTTGTATAGAATTGAATCTCCTATAAATTTTTTTCTGAAATTTTTTCAATGGATTTAAATTGTTTCCACAAATAAGGTTCCCTGGATTCCTGAAATCTCCGCTTCTCCCCAAGCTCGTGGACAACTTATTGACATTTCTTCGAAAATATATTGGTCTAGCAACAGAGTGGTCAGACTTTTTGCCTCCTTATATTCTCAACGGGGAGACAAATTGTATTCGGGTTTTCTGTTCATAAAACAAACATCAAAACACCGTTCAAGATTCCCAGGAAATTATTCAACATCAAATTATAACAAGATTTGTCAAATGGTTCCCCATTGTTTGGGAAAGAGCAATATTTCATTGCACTGACGTAGGTAATTATTCCATTTCTGCTACGAGTGACTTTGTAGATCAAGGTCTCTGGTACAACTCTTACAAGTGATAATTGCTGTGGAATATGGATTAATATTTCATAATTTTTTCCAATTAGAAATAGTTCATAAATTTCTCGGAGAAAATGCGTACGAATTTTTATGGTCGTGTATGAAACTCCACAATGTCGAAAGTTATTTATTGGAATTGTGCTTAATTAAAATAGCAACGCTTTTTCCAACATCGAAAGAATTTTCGCAACACACGTCTATGCGTAACAGCTGTTATCACAAGGAAAATAATTATTTTTTATGGAAATCATGGAACTTGTTGAAAGAAGCAATTTGAAATAGTAATCAGCCCGGCACGTGCAATGATCAGTGATTCAGACGAGATTAACTTATAGACAACTCAAATTAAATATGACCCCTAAGGACAATCTTTGAAAAATTTATAGTTCTATCATTTCAAATATCATCATTTCTTCTCAAATTCAGTGTAGTGTTATTATTTCCAAAGATATGCATTATTTGATATCTGAACTATCCAGAATTGGTTAGTTACATTTGACTTGCTACATTTAATATTATTCTTTATACAATGCTTGAACTTACAAACTGAAGATGCAGCATTAGCAGGAAGATATCATCAGGAATTTCAGATTTTCAGGTGATTTTATTGTACTAAGGTCTCTGACCCTAAGGTCTATTATGTAGTTTTAAACTATGATTCTACGAGATTTTATGAAAAAAATATTCAGGAAACTTTAGAACAGGGTAACTTGATCAGAATTTTGAAATACCTTGTTATGTGCTGGAGTTGATTCTATTTCAAAGTATTTCACAGCAGTGAAACTATGCTCAATTCTTCTTTATAAAGGGCAATCCCGTTTTGCGGTTCTTGAAATATTCTTATAGTACATTAGAGAACCTTCTCAGGAGATCTAAAAACCATGTTAAGAAAAATGTTGAGAGTAATTTTCATTTTTGTTTTGGAGGTGGGAGACAAAATATAGAGTTGAATTTAACATTTCCTGTATGAGAAGATATGAATCCATTAAGTGGACTGGGACAAAAAGTCTGTTTCTGTATTATGTTTCAATTACATCTGTGCAATAAAATAATCGGAAATCAGGAAATCAAATTTACTGATTTCAAATAATAAACTTTTGCCAAACAAGAATTTCAGAGATCATTCCTCTTTTTTGCAGAGCCTGTCAAGTGTGTACACCAAACGCAACTAACACAGTATGGTCCAATTGTCAATGTGTATTAGCCGATGGTGTGGAGAGAGGTATACTGACAGCAAATCGTATGGTGCCTGGTCCAAGCATACAGGTATGCGAAGGAGACAAAGTCGTTATAGACGTAGAAAACCACATGGAAGGTATGGAGGTAACTCTTCACTGGCATGGAATCTGGCAGCGAGGATCACAATACTACGATGGAGTACCATTCGTAACTCAATGCCCAATCCAACAGGGAAATACGTTCAGGTGAGTGTTGAAACTTTGTGACAAGTCAACCTGACACACCAACACTGGGTGAATGCAACGTCCATTAAAATTTAAAGCTCCCTTAATCCTCCTTTAAACTTAGTATCCATGGATAGTTAATAGTTTAAAAGGGGTTACAGTCCACTGTGACCTGATGGTCTATTGTGCCCCCTAACAAAGCTTCACAGCTCGCCTTCCAGTCCCAGAGATCTTATGAAATCCAATATCTCGGAAGGCTTCAGTGAGGCTAATTCCTCACTCCTACAGGTCTCTTGACCAAAGCATGGTTTCCTTTGGCTCACAATGCCAAAGCATTCTGTGACTAGGTGAAAAGGAGTTTCTTCCTCCTCCCCACAAAATCTACACTCGTCAGAGTCCGATACGCCCATTCTCAGCAAGTGCTTTCTGAGGCGACAGTGCCCTGTAAGAAAGCCAGTGAGGAGGTGTAGTTGGTTCTTACTGAGATCCAAATACTTTTTGGATCTTGCAGTTTCAAAATTCCATGGATACTACGTGGATATCTATGGATAGTCCGTTTAAAGGAGAATTAAGGGATCCTTAAATTTTAATAGACGTTGCTGCAACTGAGGGAAAATCAATTAAATTCCTCATACGATCGACCTTCATCATTTTTTCACATCATTTTTCTCATTCTATCAGAGGAGATATATTAGAATTATATACGGGTCCATTTGACAACAGTTATTTCTGGAGCAGGCGTACTAACAGGACAGGAAAAGAGTATAAAACATATTCAAGTAACAAAAAATGTTTACATGAAAAAACCTTCACGATTTTTTTCTCCATGTTTTAATCGTATACTCCTTGCTGTACTATCCATGTTTTACCAAAAAAATTTGAAATTTAAACAGCTCCTTCTGGGTGTTTAAGTTGATTAAGTTTTTGTCAGTTAGTATATTCATGGAATGTAATGATATATTAGAGTCATAATGAAGAAACTGAAAATCTTGAGTTGAATTTCATTCGAAAAATCTTTTGCAAGGATGACCCTGAAAAAAAATATTTGTTTCATGGATTTTCAACCGAGTCGAATCAAAAAATGCAATAGGAAAAAAGGATAATTTCTTCTGACCTGAAGAATATACAATTCAAACACTCGCCCATTAGAGCTATCATCATATAACATTTTCAGCATTGTGTGCCAATAGTATGTCATCAATGAATCGAATTTGATTTTACTTCCAGATACCAATGGGTGGCAGGAAATGCTGGAACCCATTTCTGGCATGCGCACACCGGTCTCCAAAAAATGGACGGTCTTTACGGAAGCATTGTGGTCCGTCAGCCACCCAACAGAGATCCAAACAGCCATCTCTATGACTACGACTTGACAACCCACGTGATGCTGCTCAGTGACTGGATGCACGAAGATGCCGCCGAAAGGTTCCCAGGAAGATTAGCTGTGAACACAGGTCAAGACCCAGAGAGTTTGCTGATCAACGGCAAGGGTCAATTCAGAGATCCCAACACTGGATTCATGACGAACACGCCATTGGAAGTGTTCACCATGACACCAGGGAACAAATACAGGTTCAGGGTGATCAATTCTTTCGCTTCGGTGTGTCCAGCTCAACTCACGATCCAAGGACACGATTTGATCCTCATTGCCACCGATGGAGAGCCTGTACAACCTGTGACTGTTAACACAATAATTTCGTTCTCTGGTGAGTTTATTCACAACATACTTCCTAAACATTGTTGCTAAAAACGCCCCAACTGTTGTAGTTGGTGTTAAACTGGATCGATAGAATCTCTTTTTACATATCATAATCATAATATCAGACAAGACGTAGATTGTTTATCATTGAATTAAGTATGCTAGAGGTTTGCTGAGGTTTATCCTCTGATCTTTGGGAAAATATCATGACGTTTTTTCAACTTTTTCATGTATGTTTTGGACATCACTTTTCCTTTTCCGCTCAATTCATGCAGAATTATAATTCAGGTTATTATATAACAATCGAACAATTTCCCCGACCTTACCTAATCGGCGTTGTAGAGACCCTTTCTAAAATATGCATTCCTCCAACCACGGAGTCGATATCCAAAATCACACAACTGAACTGCTAAGAATGTGATTATGTGCACAGGTAATTGAATTATTTCAACATAAACCAAACATTCGATTTCCATATCTATTTAAATAAATCACCCACTTCCTTCATGGCTACTGACCAGGCGTTTCACTTGGTTTACCAGTTTTAATACGTCCGCGTTATCTTTCACTTAGCAGTTTTTCATAGATTTCGACAGCCACATCGGTATTATAAGGTTGGTTATACGTCACTTTAAAACCAGTAGTTTGTTGCATTTTTTTCATTTCGGTGTTAGAATGCATTTTCTGAATTATTACCAGCATCTACAGGACAAATTTCATAAAGTACCTTGTGCTCAATTATTCTTATCTAGCAAACTTCACAGGAAGCTGTTAGCCCACACAAGTACTTCAGAAATTTTCAGATTATTTGCATAATACAGTACTGGAAGACTGTTCTTGAAGTTCAGCAAATACCAAATAACTAAAAATTAGGTTGTAATTATATTCAGGCAGTCCCGAATTATTCCAAAATCAATCGTATCGTCGTCGTTGTTTCTTCTCTTCGTAATAATACAAAAACATGTGTGTGAGTTTTAAACTCGATGTGATTTTATTGATTCTCTATCGAATATTTGCATGAATAAGATTCATTTCAATTTGGCGAATCGCCCTGGTATTTAGTTGGTTTCTGCTGATGTAATTCTCTCAATGCGTTTAGAAATACAACGATTGAAAATACTTTCAAAATCCGAATTAGGGTCCTGAACATATCGCCATAATTAAGCGGAGAGTTGACCGTAAAATGGTGTAGGATCAGCATCCGTCCGATCAATCAGATTGGACCAGTTCTCGTTAGCTCTTATTCGATACGGAGTTTTCAACTAATTTCTTCGTTATTACAAATACGTGCGTTGTGGGAGTGTTACATAATCTGAGATATTACATGCCGGCAACTTGTCATTTGAATAAATTAAAGGACAATTATCAAGACTCAGTTACGCGATAAGATTTCATGAATTTTCCCATGATTGTGAATTTATGCAAGAGTTAATGATGATAATGTTGAATTTTGAAAATGCAAACTCGGATAATTGAGTGTGGCTTCATATACTATTGGTGTTCTGAAAACGTTAATGGACTTACATGTCTGTCGAAACAGAATATTTCAGTATACAGGGGGTTCCTTGAAGAAAAGCGAATTTTTGAGGTTCCCATTTCGGAAAAAAAATTGATGTGAACGAATGTCATGTCCTTCCTAATTTCTCAGTTTTTGGCTGATTAAATTTAGAGAAAAAAATCGTTTTTCATAATCACAAAATTAATATGAATAATATAATTTCCTAGAATTCGCGAAACATCTTCAATAAATCATGAACGATTTTCTGATGTGACAACAATGTTTAATTTCTGCCTGTTGATTCAAGACATTTTTTGAATTGATCGCATTCCGAGTAAAACGTTTCCATTTTTGTTAAAAGAAAACATGACGATCGATACAAAATAAAAAGTTCAAATTTTCTCTTGAATTAAAGAGCATTCCGAATAGGTCCTCAATTTCAAGGGAAGGCAGTGACTGACTACCCTTTATTTTTCTCAATATTACTGAACGCAGAACTGGCAAAACATTGACGGTACATTTAAAATATGCAGCCTGATGCATTCTCAATGATGAGATTCTCAAAAATTTCGAAAACTTACATCCGTAAATATGAGCCTATTTTCAAAGAACATTTGGAAGATTTGTTCGCGATTTTCGGATCAAGAATAATGAAAAGAATTCTAACCCAACCTTTTATTACTTTCATCTCATAAATCGTAAAATTAATCGAAATAAATATGGAAAATTAACTGAAACTCATTCAAGATGTGCCTACATATTCATAGAGCAATTTTAGGAGAGAAACGTAAAAAACTTCAATTACTGAGAATGATATAGAAGATCGATCGACTTTTTGAATTCTTGCTTCGCGAATAGCATTTTTGATTGAATGTTCCTCTCAGATCTTTTTGTTAACAGGTTTTGACAACCGTGAATATCATATCATTTGTAAAAATGGTTTTCAATTATGAATTTTTACTTTATCATATATATTATCAATAAGAAGCTAAAAGAATGAAAGTTGAGAACTCCTCCAAGAGAAATAGAAGGTACTCAGTTTCAAAAACATTCATTTCTAGGTGAAAGATACGATTTTGTCATTCATGCCAACAAAAACCCTGGAGCCTACTGGATTCAATTGAGAGGTCTAGGAGAATGCGGTGTTCGAAGAGTACAACAACTTGCCATCTTGAGATACGCTAGAGGTCCATACCAACCATCTTCACAGCCACCTACCTACGATTTCGGTATTCCTCAGGGAGTGGTGAGTAGATGATTTTCTCAATAATGTCTGTATATACTTATATAAAGGTCTTGTAAAAATATTTCCTGCTTACACGAATGTACAGATAGATGTTCGTGTTACAGTCTATAAAAAATCAAGAAGTATAGCATTCCTATTGATAGTTACATCAAATCATGAATTGGTTGGGTCGGTCGTTATATAATAGATGGGCAAACAAATCTCTTGTTTTCCACTCTTCCAATTGAATTAACATAGTCATGTTTTATATCACAATTTCATATGCGAATGCAAGACGGTTACATTGTTTGAACTAAAAAAATATTCCGAATATGAGCCCTAATTGAATTATTTATTTTCCGGTACATATACCATACCTCGATGATTATAGATAATGTATCGATATGTAAATAGTGTTGATTGTACAGAAAATTATTGTTTAAAATCAATAGACATTATTTCATAACAATCGTTTCATACGTGGCATTGTGTTATGAATTCTTCACGGTAATGGTAACCATGATTGTGATCCATTCTTGAAGAGGCCTTTGGCAAATACCTTAATGTCAACGCTGCAATAATAATGATGTAGGCTAGGCAATGTTCCGTCTTTTTCCTTAATTCTTTTACGTAATGTAAGCAGAGAATTGAAGCACTTTTGGAATTTCTGAAAGTTGAACCAGATTGTTGATACTAGGTGAATGGTTGCGAGATTTTCTGATGAGATCGTACTGTATATACAAGACTCATTCAATTTTTTGAAAACTCTTCTTTCACTCGGTTACAGCTGGGAAAAAGGGCTTGTAAAAAGCTGTGGTCATAGTATAGTTAAATATTAAGATGAATTCTGTTGTCACTGCATGTCCTTGTAAATTTTGTACAGAAATTCAGTTTCAAAATTCTAGATCCCCTGTTTCAGTGATGCATTTGTGTATATAGTTCTAGGCTTAATATCAAACAATTATAGGTACTTAACCCATTGGACGCAAGATGTAACGAGCAGAGAGATGACGCAATATGCGTCAGTCAGTTGAAAAATGCCAAGAGCATAGACCCTGGCATTTTGCAAGAACATCCAGATGTCAAGATTTTCTTACCTTTCCGATTTTTGCTTTACACACCGGAAGATCTTTTCAGACCTAACACTTACAACAGACATTTAGGTGAGTTAAAAATTGTCAATTATAATGATTTTATGAATTATTAATCGCATTATTTGATGGATTGATAAATGAAAATTAATACCTCCAGGTACTAAGATATTCAATATTTTCAGTTGCTCCAAATGGGGATCATGTCCTGAGTTTGATCGATGAAATCTCATACATGGCTGCACCAGCACCATTGATTTCTCAATACGATGATATCAACCCCGAACAGTTCTGTAACGGTGACAACAAACCAGCCAACTGTGAACAGAACTGTATGTGTACGCACAAAGTAGACATACCACTCAACGCAATCGTAGAAATTGTTCTTGTAGATGAAGGTAAGCCTATCGATTATTAAACGAAATTACACTCTTCATGTGTAGAGTACATGAAGAGTGTAATTCTACATAGAACAAATTCATTTTCTCATTGAAGATATCAGTTATCATTTAATGCCATATTATGTTTCGATACATGACTTGATAAACATCGATTTGAGAGAAATACCTTATCACTTTGTATTTTTACTTCATCTTTCTACGAACATTCACCAATTTCTGATCATTTTGAATTTTCGTCGAAATATTTTTGTCATGAAAAATTGTTATTATTTCAGGCTGACATCACTTTACTTTTCTCATTGTGGACAATTGTATTTATCATGCGCGTTTTTCAATTACATAAACTATTTTTGATGAAAAAAGATATTTCGATGATACAATAATTTATTCTAAAATTCGATTTTAATTTTTTTCAGTTCAACAACCAAATCTCAGTCATCCTTTCCATCTTCACGGTTACTCTTTCAACGTCATCGGTATTGGCCGATCACCTGACAGAAATGTCAAGAAAATCAATTTGAAGCATGCTCTTGATCTTGATAGGCAAGGTTTGCTTCACAGACAGTTTAATCTACCTCCCTCTAAAGATACTATAGCTGTACCAAACAATGGTTACGTTGTACTTAGGCTTAGGGCAGATAATCCAGGATTCTGGCTTTTCCACTGTCACTTCTTGTTCCATATAGTTATAGGAATGAATCTGGTTCTTCAAGTTGGTACCCATGCCGATTTACCGCCAGTACCGGCTGGTTTCCCAACCTGTGGAGATCACTTAGCGCCTATCTCATTAGATCCGTCGAAGGTGATATAGCGGGGATATTGATTTGGCTCGAATTTTTCTTCACGATAAATTTGCCATGTGAAACACACAAGAAAGCTTGGGTATAGTTTAAACTTGACGTCCAACAGATAGCAGTTATCATAAGAGTGTGTTCTCCAGTTGATATTTAATTTTCAACCAGGATTATATATTTATCCTATACCTATAATTTTAAATGAAAAATTAGCACAATAATCGGGTCAATATCTTCGTCGAGTTTAAACGCGTGAGCTTTCTGTGAACACAAACATCCTGAAGAAAGATTCTAGCTTCGATGCAAAGTTACCTTCACCAAATCCAAAAGCACAAGATGCTGACATACGTACTTACACGAAATTTTTTCTATTTTTTTCGATCTTGCCATTTTCTTTCCGAATTGAATGAACTTCAACTATATTTCATAATTTATAGCTAATTATTTATATATGACGGTATTCGCCATAATTATTTAAGGTAAGTAAGCGAGTGAAATGTAAAAATGTAAACACTTTGGATTTTTCCATGTTACCTTTTTAACACCTTAATTGGCTTGTGGTGCTGTCTGTACATGCAGTAGAAATATAGAGAGTTGTAAATTTTGTACATATCTATACGATGGTTTGTTGGAAGAGTGACCACAACCAAATTGTGTATTTTTGTTATTTTAAAATTTGTTATTATTGGGTTCTGCATTAAGAGCCTTTATCGTTGATGCAAAATCCTGAGATTCTTCATTTTCTGCAATAATTCGGAAGCAAACATTTGTATAGAATATACACACGTATGCAATTGAAACCAGATTTCGATTAAATGTTACCATTTTAACAGAGATGAGATTGTATACTAGTCTTTTTATGTCTTTTATCTTTGATCCTGTCGAAGTTACTGTTGTTTTTGAATGTAATTATGTAAATGTACATGATTCAATAAATGCATGTATAAATGTTTATTGTAAATATGTGCTTTGGTTATGGTGAATACCAATTTTATCCCATGAGTTCAATCTCCTGTTCTAGCCTCTGTAGGGGGTAGGTATAACAAATTACTAAAAGAAATGAATTAAATATCAATGTAAGTATAACAATCATCTTCCCAAATTCAATCCTAAAATCGAAAAGAAGTAATAGGGTACAGTTGTATATACATATATACTTTTTACTTAGAGCACTTTGCAAACCCTGGAAATTTTTTTTACGATAATCCTTTTCCTGGTAGGTTTTGAATCCTCTGGATGCCATTTGTAATAAACCAAGAAAAAATGCTGTCTGTGTTAGTCAACTGAAAAATGCCAAAAAGGTAGATGAAGCACTTCTTCAGGAAAGACCAGATGTGAAAATATTCTTACCATTCAAATTCCTTTTTTATAAGCCAGAAGAATTATTTAGACCGAATGTTTACGACAAGTATCTAGGTAATTATAAATAATCGACAACTGAATCGAATTCATCTATTTGAAAACGCAGTACTAAAAATTCACCCATATCCGTAGCCGTTGTTACTGGCGATCACGTTGTAAGTTTGATAGATGAAATAACATATCGTTCACCCCCTGCACCGCCGCTTTCTCAGTTGGATGACTTACCCCCCGAACAATTCTGCAATGGAGATAATAGACCTGAAAAATGTGAGCAAAATTGCATGTGTACACATCAGATCGATATTCCATTAAATGCGATAGTGGAGGTGGTTTTGGTTGATGAAGGTAAGATTTGATATTATCGTTTTTGTTTTATTTAATTAGAAAATCATAGATATATGAGGAAGTTCATGTAGCTATTCTCATATTAAGTATTTCACGTATTCATGTAGGTATATATCGAAAAATTTCCTAGAAAAATTAGTTATTATTCAGACCAAGAAGGTAATCAAGATAACATAAAAAAGCATAAATTATTATAACAACAGTCATGTGGACCTTTTCCTGCAGAAAGTCAAGGGAGTCTTGTGAATTAATATAAAGCCTTCTAAATCCCCTGGCCCGGCGCCTCAAGCGGCAACGCCGCAAAAGACGAAGTTTGGGAGATATGCTGCTTGCGATGCTTAGCGTGAGAGATACGATATTTCGTTTCGAACGTATCATTTCATTTCCTGATGTTGTTAAATGTATTTTCATATGAATATCTGAAAAAAGGGTAGAAGTATGCCCTACTCAGTCAATAAATTGAATATAAATGAAAAACAAAATTGAAATTGAAGCGAATTGATTGATGTTTTATTCAATTTAATGTCCAGCAAGAACCAAGGGGAGGTGTAGGGCTATCTCTCGCCAAAAAATGACTCAAATATAACTCTCAAAATAAAATTAACTCCAATAAAATTCTCTATATAGATAACAAAATAAATTAGAATTCTCAAAAAATAACGTGACATAATATTCTCTATAATATTTTCAATTGATCAATAATAATTTCCAGTTGCCTGAATGGGTCAAATTTTCATTATTCTCATGTGATAAAAATGCTTTCAAAGAAGTCGAGGAATCTTTCAATGCATCTGATATAGATTTACTTGTATTCTCATTAGACACATTTTTATAACGAGAAAGCAAACTTGAGACCATCTGCTGAGAATCAAATCAGAAGGAAAGTATCAATTTTATTAAGTCGGTAGCGTAAATTTGAATATTTCAATCTGCAGACTTTTATTAATCTCTCTAGAACTTTCAATAGATGATAATTTTTGATAAATTAGAATATAGCATTAAATAGCCTCTTCGCATTTTTTGAATTTCCCATCCAGATATATCAATTTTAAGCGAATAATTTTCAAATGGGTCTTCGTAATCTCTCAGAACTCAGAAAAACTTCTGCTTCATTATTATTCCTAGTAAAAATTACTTCTCTTCTACACTGAGGATCGGTTTTTTTTATTTGATTTGGTTTCGTAAGGTAAATTTGGAAAAATGTTTGGGATAGCGCCTTCTTTCAATTTCGCAAATCTCAAGAGAGTAATTTAATGGTTCTAACTGCTTGCAAATATTTATCGAACTCAATTATATCGTCGGAATCAAAATGTTTTTCGCAAACAAAAGTATTAGGTATTCGTCGGAATGAAATTTCGCGGAATGGCCCCCATTCATTAAAGCTTATGCTGTTTATCTTTAGGAAAACTAAAACAACTGAAATATCCTTCATTTTTGGTAGACGGATATTTACTTCTACACGATGCAATACAATACGTTTTGGCCATTTTTCAAAGCAGATGACCTCAAGTCAAAGTTGAATATATAGGTTCGATATTAGATAGATGGATAGACCAGTTATTCTGTTACTCCAAGGAAAATTCACTAACATCATTATCACAAACACTTTTACTGTACACGGCACTCGAACAATCGCAATAGGTAACTAAAATTCATTTATTTTTTCGCATAGATGACCAGAATACACAAAACTGGTTGGAGGCTACAACAAAAACGCGGGACTTGACGTTTCTTGTTTCTTTACCTTCGCCACGATATGTCGAGTGGCTATCCCTCAGTGCAGCGTTGCCGCTCTTGGTGATGCCCGAGCCAGGGGATTTAGAAGGCCGTGTATAAAATAAGCGCACAATACAAAACTTATAAGTGGGTCACACAAATATTTTAGCGGTCAAGTTACAATCCTAGACCAAGAATCATCTAAAAATACCTACCTTAGTTGTTGGGGAAACGTTAGGTGAAATAATTACTAAAAGATCACGGGCAATGAGCCCGGAAGACTCTCTTAATGTCGAATCTTTTATAGTTTCATCAAAAAAATTCATAAACTTGACATTGCTTGATCGTGCAATCAAGGTTTTATGAAACCTCAAGATGAAGCGCAATATACAGGTTACCTCGGACTGTTTAGCTAAACAGACATATTGGAGGAAATCCTGGCTAACAGACAAAAGTCTAGCTGTCCATTAGGAGATAAAGTCAGATAGCATGGCTACTAAGTAGCCCCGACCTTACGTCTTTTGATTTTATGTCTTATGCCACTTCGAAAGAAGAACTATCAAATTCAGACTCGAAAAAATTAAATTTTGTTGAGCTGAAATGCAAACTAAATGAGTTTTTGGTGAAAGAAAACATATCCATAAGAAATATTTTCACATCGAAAAACCAATGGAAAAAAATATGACTGATTTGCTTCAGTTCAGAATCATACCAATCCTTACCACGATTGCAATAATTTTTGGACATAGAAATTCTTATCTTGTAGCAAATTCAATGCCATCCCAGATATATGGTCAAATTCAATGAGGCTACAAGGGTATTTGAAGTATACTAACAATTAATTTTATGGGAAATTTTGAAATATTTCAGGAAATCACGAAATTCGAAAGAATAACCGTCAACATTCAGGCCATATGTGTCTTATGACTTTTTTGTATGATCTAAGTTTGATCATTTCAAATTAAGACACTCTGTGCATTATGAAAATAAAAACTCATCTGTTTCAGTTCAAGCGCCAAACTTGAGTCATCCTTTCCATCTACATGGGTATTCGTTCACAGTGGTAGGAATCGGAAGGTCGCCTGACAAAAACATCAAGAAAATCAATTTACAGCATGCTTTGGACTTGGACAGACGAGGTTTGCTAAACAGACATTTCAATTTGCCACCATACAAAGATACAATTGCTGTGCCAAACAACGGATATGTAATAATGAGATTCAGGGCTGATAATCCAGGTATTTATTCGAACTGAAATATTATAAATTTTCAAATCCGTAACAAAACTATTATTATTCACAAAGCAAATTGTGAAAATCTTGTAATGAGGCATTTACGAGCACTTCAGTAAAAATCAGTGAATTGCATTACAAATCACAATGAAGCAGAAAGCTACTCTACTTTTAAATATCTTACTGGAATTAAAAAAAGAAATATTGAAAATATTTCAAAAAGGTTTAATTAAATCTAAATGCAATCTTTTCCTGAATATCCCGAGCAATGAAACATTTTATTCATTTCATGTCAAGCAGTTCGTATTAGAGTTTCGTGAAAATTTTATTTCAAATGAATTATTATCTACATCTCGAAATGAATTCTCACTGATTTCAGGTTTTTGGCTCTTCCATTGCCATTTTCTTTTCCATGTCCTCATTGGAATGAATGTCATCATTCATGTTGGAACGCAGGCTGATCTTCCCCCTGTGCCTAAGGGTTTTCCGAAATGTGGTCATTTCACACCCCCTATAAGGATAGAGCATAAGAATCATTACAAAAATCCTTACCATTAATGACTGTCATCTATTCCATATAAATTATTATTTTTGTAATTAGTTGGTGAATTCTCATCTCAGGTGATCACTCGTACCGTAATTTATTATTTATTTATTTATTGTTAATGATATGAATGTCTCATAATTTCATATATTTCGAAACGAAAACGTACCTTTTTAGAAAAACATGAATGTTGTTATAATTTTACTATTGAATTATTATAACTTTGAATTGATAGGAGTCGATGACAGTCGAATGTTATGAAATGTAATTAGTCAGTTATTCAGAAAATGCTGCATTCGTAAGATTGTTATACATTCATTTAAGTGGATAATGATTCAAACTTGAGTATTCACAATTGATCTTCAGAATGCAACATTTCTAAGATCTACTCCTGAAAAATTCTTTATATTGAAGAATTTCGTCGAAAAAAAGTGTTTCAACAGTTTTATGTAATCATTTTTAATTTGAATTTATTTGCCATATGAACTTGTTTTACTGATAGCAAAAGAGTCATATTAAATTTATAGTTTTTTATGTTTGCTGATGATTCATAAAATCGCTTTGTACATATTGGAGAAGCATTATTTCAGAAGGTGCTGGTGAAACTTCTAAGAAAATATTTCGATAATTTTGTCACATCTCCATCATCTCCTGGAAAGGGTTATCAATTAAAAGAAGCTTCATTTTCTA
Source organism: Hippodamia convergens (assembly GCA_038502775.1). NCBI lineage: Eukaryota > Metazoa > Arthropoda > Insecta > Coleoptera > Coccinellidae > Hippodamia > Hippodamia convergens. Next base: position 10,133,808 of record CM076611.1, on the reverse strand, counting down.
CATTTGTGGAGTGGAAGGGTTCACAATCTTGATAAGCATAGTATGAAAGCCATTTCTACTGTTAAAAAAGGTTTTGAGGATTCTGCTAAGGCACTTTTCAGCTTTGGTTGTAGCCCGTATATGGTGTATATATTAGGAGCTGTATGGGGAAGTAGAATTCTGAAGAAATCTCTTGAATTGTTATTTTCATACTTTTCTATGCAGGTTTTGAATCCGCTTGATGCAATCTGCAACAAGCCAAGGAAGGATGCTGTATGTGTGAGCCAACTCAGGAATGCTAAGAAAGTGGATGAAGGTCTTCTGCAAGATAGACCGGATGTGAAAATCTTCTTGCCCTTTAAATTCTTGGTGTACCAGTTGGCTGAGTTGTTCCGGCCACACACATATAAGAATTTCCTAGGTACTTATTTTTAATTCGACGATAATGTTTTGCGAACATGATTTTCCACATACTCAATGTAATCATTGTCTTCAAGATGATTTTATTCATTTTGAAAACAAGGATTCATGGAAAGAACAATGATAGCAGAATCAGATTGATGCACTCACTCAAGAAGTTGAAGTATCTAGATAATATATTTTTCAATGATAATACCGTTGATTGAAATATTCTTTGGAATACTTCAATCAACGATAATACAGCATTAGAAATATTGTCCCGATATTCTCTGCTGACATCTTGTGGGCTGAAATGGAACTATTAGCTTTTTATTTGAAGGCATATTCAGTTCGACGCTCCTTCGAATCTTTGTTCATGAGAATAGTTGAAAGATGTCGCTCGCAGGTACGTGACTTAAAGTGAATTTATCTCATGGAGCTATAAAGAGAACTAACTGCTCAGGATGCTTTCATGAAATTAATTTTTATTGCGTTATCCAAAAAGCCAATTAAATCGACTATATTTTAATGCTTTTGTCACTTTAGTTTATCCTTTCAATTGGTAGAGGAAGGAGTAACGATTTTCTAAGCGCTTCGCTAAAAAATTTTCGGACCCCTCAACTATTTTCATTCAGATTTCTTTCTAAACAAGAAATTTATTGATGAGATAAATGGTATATAAAAATGAGAAATGAATGGAAATCAAGAAAAATTGAAACAGAAAGTTATATATCTCGCAAACGATTTATCGAATGAAATGATTTTCGAAACATCTTCTCGGAACACAAAATTCCACCTTTATTATATTTCAATTTCTTTATAATGAATATTACATCTCATGAATATTTAGAAATTTGGCAACTTAAATATATTCTTCATGATTTCTCGTAAAATACTTTGGATCTTAGGAAAAACTTCAGTGGCAGCATAAAGTATAAAATTTTTTAATTTCTATATTTTTTTGTCACTTCTGAATAGGTACGAAAAAAATGCTTATTCTTTCTAACTAAGGGTCGAATATACCTACTATTGAAATATATGAAATGAAATATATTATTATTATGTACAAGTCCAAGACTCACCCTGTACCTATAAATACAATCATATAAGTTAACATGCCTATATCATATCCCACTAATATTCAATGATTAATAGTGGCAAAGATTTATGAATGATCATGAATTAAGTGAAGTCAAATATTGAAATTTTCAGCGGCACCTGGAGGTGATCACGTTATCAGTTTAATCGACGAAATTTCCTACCGTTCAGCACCAGCACCACCCCTTTCGCAAATCGATGATATACCCCCCGAACAATTTTGCAATGGAGACAACAAACCAGAAAATTGCGAACAAAACTGCATGTGTACCCACAAGGTAGATCTACCTCTGAACGCTATAGTGGAAGTGGTTTTAGTTGATGAGGGTGAGTTGGAGATATTAACATGGACAATTTTACCGAATTTCATTTTCAGTTCAAGCGCCAAACTTGAGCCACCCTTTCCATCTTCATGGATACTCGTTTGTTGTCGTTGGTATTGGAAGGTCTCCAGATACGAATATTAAGAAGATTAATCTGAAGCACGCATTAGATTTAGACCGGAGGGGTCTATTGCACAGGCATTTCAAACTTCCTCCATATAAAGATACCATTGCTGTGCCAAATAATGGATACGTAATTTTAAGGTTCAGGGCTGATAACCCAGGTAGGTTCTTTATTTTGGTTTTATCAATAAGTTTTCAGAACCAGAAATGATAATTCAGCTTTTTCTGAAAATTAATTAATTAACATTAATAATATTAATTACCTAGAGAAATGCTCCTACGTTAATTGTCATTAATTCGTCAGGAGCATATCAGTTGGAAAAAATTGAACTTCAAACTATCAAATCACACTTAACGTTTCACAATCAATATAAAAGTAGTTCATCAAAATAGCAAAAAAATAGAATCTGGGATCTTCGATTAGTTGTTAGAAATCTGTGAAGTATTTAGAGTTCCGGAGATTCTAATTACACAATTCGCCGCTAATATACAACAGTTAAAAGAATCGAACTTTCAGACAGGCATCAATTATTTTTTTAACCGTTTTCGATTTTTCATGAGAAATGACATTTTGTAAAGGTAATTTGGAACAATTCATGAAATATCATTACATTAAATGTGTTATTCCACTAGCACCTGAATTTCAACAAAGGTCGTGTCAAACTTCCTGAATTCGAGTCAATGCTCTGCTCAATTGCTAGTAATTTCATTTTTCTAAATATATTTTTTCCATATACAGGTTACTGAATAGCCAGTAACCTGTATATGGAAAAAATATATTTAGAAAAATGAAATTACTAGCAATTGAGCAGAGCATTGACTCGAATTCAGGAAGTTTGACACGACCTTTGTTGAAATTCAGGTGCTAGTGGAATAACACATTTAATGTCGTGTCAAACTTCCTGAATTCGAGTCAATGCTCTGCTCAATTGCTAGTAATTTCATTTTTCTAAATATATTTTTTCCATATACAGGTTACTGGCTATTCCATTGCCATTTCCTCTTCCATGTACTGATAGGAATGAATCTCATACTTCACGTTGGCTCAAAGGCAGATCTCCCACCGGTACCCAAAGGCTTTCCAAGATGTGGAGACTTCACACCCCCAATAACAACCGACCATCTGAATAATTATCATAATCCATTCCACTGAAATTTGTTAATGAACGTATCCAGTAACTCTCAGGTGATGAAAAATCAGTGATTCCTAGAATATTTATTTATAAATTTGTCGAATATTCGACGCCTTTTGTAATTAAATCGTCAATCGTTCAAGGACGAACTAGTCTTATAAATTTCAATTGTTTGGGAGCATGAAAAAGAAATCAATTGTGCCTTAAGTTTTGTATGAAAGAAAATAAATGTTATTGTTATAGAAGCGAATTTGATTTGAGCCATTATACGTCATTACTTTTAACAGTATATTCTGAAAAAAGTTGCAGAATGAGCTCCTATTCCAACAAGTATGCGAAAATTCCAAAGCATGAGTGTTGGAATTGCCTTCTGCAACGAGTATTAGACGATATTTTCTCCATTTCAGTCAATATTTGTGAAATACTCTCGAAATTTAAATGAAAATTCAGATTAGTGACTTTTGTTTTGTATCTTGGCAGTTGATGTGACTTACGAATTTATATTGTTTTGATTTGAAAATTGATAGGAGCGGAGGTCAGTATTACAACAATAAAACGAAAAATATAACTGAAAACAATGCTGTAATGAGTTCATTACAGCACTACTTATTATTATTACATTATTTTTAAATTTAAACTTCCATCTGTGCATCAGATCTGTAGTTTGTAGGTAAAGATTGAACTTGAATGAGGAAGCAAATGAAAGATTGTACTCTTATATTAAGCGAAAATCCGAAAAGTTAATTTCAGGTCGCGATTCTTTGGATCAACAATAGAATTTAATGCAAAGTTCACGTATTTAAATTTTTTGTCGAATTTCGAGAATGAATGGGGAATCTAATGAAACAAAAAGGTAACACCAAAAATCATATAAGCAGGGATTCAGGTGTGGATGAATATCAGCAATAAAATATCAGTTTCCAACAAGCATTTATTTCATATAGATATCGAGCCCGGAATTCACAATAGTTTTCGAGGCATAAATCGAAATATTACAAAAAATATCTTATTTGACAAACAATCAAACACTATGAATAAATTTAATAATGATTATGTGAAGATGAAACAAATTTACAAGATAAATGTCTAGATTACTTAAAAAATCGTGATGTAGGTGGAAGTTACAACAAGAAAGAAACAAAAGGCTGTGATATGACTGAAATGACACACCACACCTTTCGTTCCTTCCTCGTAGCAACTTTAATTTGAATCTATCCATGGAGATGCACAAAGTTGTCACACTGGCACGTTTTTTATTGCTGATATAGCTTTATGGGATAACCACCATAGGAAAGCTTTATCACCAACGGAAAAAGTGCCATCATATATCAAGAAAAAGCAGCCGATGAAAGCTCATACCTCTTGCGAATGTTCGATCTAGTCACATAAAATGTACTTGTGACCTCACCGAACACACGAAAAATATATGAACATCGTAAAACTCTCCGGTAGTTTTCCCGCTCTTTCCGTCCAGAAACCTGCAAAATCAGAGAACCAATTGCTTTTGTTGAGAAGCTTGAGGCTGTGATATGACTTGAATCAGCACACACAGCCAAAAGTCTCTCACAACCGCAATCAGTTTCTGGATCTGAAACAAAACAAATAGTTGATATGGACTGTATCGTCACATTTTGGTGATAAAACCATATGACGTCCAGAATCACTCACACGGCTAGATCACCAAAGATGTGGAAATACAAGAACTGAATGAAATGAAAAATATAACAAAATGATTAAAATATTCTTACCAAAATCTAACAGTGTTTCAAATGATAAAAACCACAATAACAGAAACAAAAATAATTGTAACTAAACGAATTTTGGAAATGTTTCCGGGGAACAACATCATGGCGGAACGCTAGGCGACGACTGTCTCGTACCCAAGCTTGAAACGTGGGGTGGTTCTTAGAGGAACGCCAATAAGGAACGTTTGGCCAGGGGTGAGATCCAGGTGAGTATCATCTCTTGCGCACAGCTTCTTCTGCGCCATCTGAACATATCCTAACAATTTATTAACACGGAAGAATGTTGATCTGAAAGAATTTACCTGAGTGGAAAGATGCACCTCCTAGTCGATTAATTCCTTTCAGATTACTGGGGAAATTTTTATTTTCTTGGCGGTGTAATAAAATGAAACCAAAAAGTTAGGACGGAAATATAGACAAACAATCAGATTCAAGGGTGTTGCCACAATTTCAATATGATCTCAGCATTCATTTATCGTGGATGATTTATAATGACAGCAGAGATTCGAAATTCAACAAAAAAAATTCTAGAAGCACAAAAATGTCTGATCGAATATTAGTTCGATTTGAAGTGATGGATAAATCATTCATTCAATTTCCAACATATAAACAAAATGAAATCAAGAAGACAGATGAGGTCTGTTCGCTGAGATGCCTAAAAAAAAATGAAATACATGCAGAATATTGTTCGTACTGTGTTATCTCGATATTCAAATATTTCAGTTTGTATAAAAAATGCGAACTAGTTGTCTAAACAAAATGGCTCATCAGAATTATCGAACACGTGTAGGAAATATCATACTCTTCCTGAAAAAGAAGTAAACACAAAAAAATACTTCCATCATGTTTGAACGACACAAATATGAAGAGTTTCTGGAAAAAAATGTTGGAGATAATATTTCACATTGGTTTGCACCATTTCATGAATGAAAAAGTACAATGACAAATAGCCGTACTATATAATAAATGATATGGTATTAATAACGGGTCTTTGTAAACGATTGTAACATCGTAGTGAGTTTTGATGCTATTTTTTACTTTACGGTTTCATATGCAAACTTTTCACTTCTGAATATTTGACAACTACAAAATATTAAAAAAATCTCCAATAATCCAAAGCCAAATTGGTTGTTACAAATACTTATAAAGACCCTGTATATTACAAAATGTGATCTGAAAATTTATCCTCCTCTCCATTTCTAACACAGGATGTTGAATGTGACATATTGAAAAAAATATAACTGAGGTTCCATATATCGCTTAATATCGTAGAAATGAAACCTCGCAAATTTACACTAAATTACCGAATTGTTTGAAATCTAACATCAAGCTCTGCGAAAATTGTTTTTCGTCAAAATATACATGATTTTAAATAATATTTCTAATTTCATGCGACAAAATTCAGGAGATGATTGCTTGTATGAAATTAAGATGGGTGTTTTCTATAACAAAATTTCCTCAGCCCGCCCTTTTCCGATATATTATCCTTGATTTTTTTTATTATAGTGGAGCTAAAAACTTTAAACCCAAATGATTTCATGAACTGGCGAGGAACTAACCACAGATTTTTTTCAATATTCCTGTTATAATTTCAAGATTCTATATTTGCTAAAATTTCAGAAAAAATTGAAACTCAATTTCAGTCACCACCCTTGAAGGGTGATATTTTGGAAAAGGGTGCGCTGAGAAAATTTTGTTATAGACAAGGTTCATCTTAATTTCATACGAGCAATCAATTCCTGAATGTTATCGAATGAATTCAGAAATGCATTTCATAATCTAAGAAAAACACTATTTGGAATCTAAATCGAATCGGCATGGAAGACACTACTTCAAAAATGGTTTTTCCCGAAATACATTTTCACAAAAATCAAAATAAAAGACTCTTGTTGAGGAACTCAGATTTTGGTAACTTACATTATACTTCTTACATTGGAAAATCCCAGCAAAGTCTGTCGCACCTGTTAACTTATAACCTGTAATCAGCTGGAAAAAACTTTTGGGTTAAGTTTTCAATTCAAATGTTTCATTTCCAGTAAAAAAAATTGAATAAACGAATTCTGTGAAATTTATAAAAAATTTACATTTATTAAATTTATGTTCATACATTTTTCATCAGAAGCATAAAATCAAAAACTACAATAGAGATCAAGATATAATATAACCAGATAAAAAATGCTGAAATAACGAAAAATATCTTTTCAGAAAGAAGAAAAAATCTCACCAAAATTCTGAATATGGAATGGGATATTTCGAAGTTAAATGTAAGAATAGAATCCCTAGACCAACAGTGAGATTATTTCGTACTATTCTCGAATATCATGGAATAATAACAAAGTAATCTCACTGAGTGGACCAAGAATTTTAACTCAAGAAAAAAAATCAATTTCACTTCAAACCAGGATCACAAAATGAAACAACTTGTTGAGGGAAATGGAAAAATAAAAAGGAAACGAGGTCGTACTATGAAATCAAACTGACATAGAAACGAAATCGCTAACTTCCCATTTTGCCACATGGCACCAACTCAGAGAATCGACAGACTAGAACTGAAGATTCTCAAAATCTGTGCCGTTTATATGGTAAGTGACAAGTACGCGCAATTGGTCAATGAGTACTTACGAACGAGAGGGGGTGGTGACCAAGTGAGGATTCACTTTAACAACTTCCTAAAGAGGAATTCTTGGAAAAACAGGTAAGAAGTGATTATCACAAAAAAAAATTAGAAAAATGTTTCATTTTGTAAATCCTGGTTTCGTGATGTAAAATAATATTCATTTGTACTTTTTCGAGAGATTTCTCCAGAAATAAATGGAAAAATTTAACTGATCTTCCATTCCATATTCAATTTTTTGAACGTTGTTATTTAAAATTTATCTTGAGACTGAGTTGAGGATATGCAATCAACTGCAGTATTCTATATTAAAAAATGTCTAAAGACTAATAATGATTTTTTCTCAACGGTGAGGTACATTCAGTAGTTTATTCACATAGTTTCATCGTATTAACAAGTGGGAAAGTGAGATGTCAAGATATATTACAGATATAAACTGGCCGAAAAAACAATGTCCCTTTTAATGGTTTTGATAGATTCGTTAAATTTGTCTTCCAACTCCTTATTTCCTATGGTTTTCGAAGCTTGCACCATCTGTCTCAAAAGTTCCTCTAACCTCCTCATACAACGCACAATCGAACCTTCGTAAATTTCGGTGGACATACATAGTTCGCTAAAAGTGGCCCCTTGACACCACTGGTAAACAATGTTGTACATCGATGTCTTGAACTTATCAATGTAGGACTGTTCGTCCAAGGGCAAACGTGCTTCCGTACTTATCTTGGCTATCCTTCTGGCGATATCCTAAATAATAATAATAATAATGATAATAAATCGCATCACGTTCATATGGAGTGTTGTCGCAACAAGTTGACTAATCTATCATAAAACCCTGAAGCACTCTGGGTCGGAATCCGATTAAAGAGGAGTCCATAGAAGAAACGAATTTACACACTACAAAAAGTCCCGAGGAAAATTTTGTCTAGATCCGCCATTGATCACAAAAGATCAAACCCAATTTGTATCAGACCTTTGTCGACTATTTTCTTATTATTATGTTGTTGATTGATTTAGAATACATGTATTTTCTTCACTAAAATCACTTTGTTCAACAGTTGCAATAACTACTTTTTTTATTTCTGTATCGAAATGAGTTCAATACAGTACTAAAAGTAGTTCATTCAGACCAGGATAATACTTATTTCTCTATTTCAGTATCGTAATGAGTTCATTATAGTACTAAAAGTAATGCTGTAACGAAACTCCTTACATCATTGTTTTCAGTTATATTTTTCGTTTTGTGGTTGTCAGTACTGACCTCTGATCCACTCAATTTTCGAATCAAATCAATTCAAATTCCGCAATCTGTCATTTCGTTAGTGACACCAACTGCCAAGATACAATACAAAAGTCACTAATCTGAATTTTTATATTTGTATTTCGAGAGTTTTCCACAAAACTTCCCTGAAATAGGGAAAATATTGTCTAATACTCGTTGCAGAAGGCAATTCCAACACTCATGCTTTCAAAACCTCGCTCCTTCGTCGCTCGATTTCGAATTTTGCATTCGTGTTGGAATAGGAGCTCATTCTGCAACTTGTTTCAGAATATTCTATCATGGTGAAGTGCAGAAGGCATTGATTGATGTTGTTACACGAGTTCAAAATTCAAAAACGAGCCACGAAGTGGCGAGTTTTTGAATGAAATTGTTAGAATGAGCCTTCTTTACGAGTGAAATACATAATATTCCCCAATTCGTTGGATTTTCATCGAACTCAAAGAAATTGCCGTAAATATCGTTTAGTGATTTTTGCGTTGAAAAATATTGATTGGCAGAACTGTTTTCATAAACTCGACAAATTTGACATCCATAGCAGGAGGCCAACATGTCATCAATAAATATTACCATGAAAATGTGTTAGAATGAATTATTCTAATACGATTTTGTTCTACGAGATGTGGCAATATGAAATATCGAAATCGGTAAACAAAAACAGATGCCAACAGACCACGATAACATGAACGAAAAACTTGACTTCACTGCAAATCTGCAGAATTCACAGGAGCGTTGATAGGTGGAAATAATTTGTCAGTTTGAACATTTGCAATTTGTGTTGATTTCAAGCAAAGATATTGGAAACTATCCACCTGACAGATCGTCCTTTGGATAACTTGATTGAAAAGAGAATTATTTCGCCGGTGATTTTCTTCATTAGGTATAATTATGAGTAAAATCTAAATCAAAATTTTACACCTCAAATTGTAAAATTTCTTGAAAATGTTTGAAGTTGAATGTTGAGAAAATACACACAAGAAAATATAAGAGTAATGAAACTTGACAATTGATCAATGAATACCCCATCATACACATGCCTTTGGTCCGTTTCAAAAAAATGATCTCGGGCGGCAGTGGAATCTCGAAAATATTTTGGTAATATCCCAACTTTTGAGTTCTAGGATTTAGGTTGGTGTTGATTGAAAACACTAAGTTTTGACATTTCAGAGTTTGAATTAACCTCCTGAATATATTTCGAATTTATTTCTGTATGCTTATGTTCTTGATTAAATCGACAAATTAGTTTTGGATTTGAATCCAAAACTATTATCAAGTATTACCGGATTGAAAATGGCTGGAATTCATCAAGATACCTCTCGCTAGTTATTCAGGTAACAATCATTTACTTGTTCGAGGTGTCTTCGATTTTTTCGAATAAATAAGTCTCAAATTTCAGTTTTCACCTAGTACTGTCAGATGAATTTTGGAGAAGAAATAAGGCAAGACAAGTCATTACGGTCAGAAGTGAGCAGTGGATGGAAACCTATTCCACATGATTATACCTTCGAAGAGACATTATAAGACGTTATTCTTTCTAAAATCAGAAACAATGAATATATCAGTTTGTACATATTTTTTGACTTGCCTGAGAAGTAACTGAGTTTTAATCAAAATCAACATTTGGTATATTATTTAATGAATCATGAAAAAGGCAGTATAAATAAAAAATACAAATAATTGTGATCTATTTCATAGCATATCACACTTCCAATGATTCACAATTTGTCAACAAATATTTTTTATTTGTTTCAACATCTTGGCTATGAAATCGTAAAGTTATGTCAGCTTTATTCTACTTTCTTTTCTTCAATACTCAGAAAAAATGACACAGGGTGAGAACTTGGCCGAATTTTCAATAGCAATCAAGATTCTAAAATTTGCTGAAGAGTCTTCATAGAGAACGAACTTTTAGTTATCCTTGATTATTTAATGAATGATATCTCTACATTGGAGTTCCTCGAAAGCCTGCAAGAGTTCATGTTGAAGTATTCCACGCTATTTTCATTATAAATCCTGAATTTCCAATTCCCATGCTTGATCCTTGATCTACAGCGAAATAGTGTGGGTGTGTATATTTTAGTCATCATCTCAGCTCGTTTTTCTTTTGTAATTGAAACTAAGTTTGAAAATGTGTCAATACAACAATGACGAAGATAATATTATTTCACAAAAAATCTTCAAATTTATTTGCCTTGAAAAATATATTCAATCATTTTATAGGTTATATTGATATATTTCAATCTATGATGAACCCACAGAAATTTTCAGTAACTTATTGAAACTAGAAATAAAACCCCGGCTGGAATTCCATGGCTTGCTCTGATGACAATCATTTTGAAACGGACTAAAATTCACACAAAAGAATTTAAAAATATGCATTTAAAAACGAATTGTTTGTTTCTGCCTCTTAAACCTTCTCATTTTCTCGTATTATGACTTGTTGCACTCAAATATTGTTCCTGACTTGAACCGAGATCAATAAACGTCAAAATGATTCATTCGAATGATTCATTTGTGAACATTTCTCGTTCAATACAAAAAGCTATTATATACATCAATGAATAGGTTCCAATAAATATTAAAACCATTATATCCAATTTCGGGATAAACAGAATATTGCTTCAAATATAAACATGAAATTCTCATATTAAAAAATAACCGAATAAGACGGAACGTGATAGACTTATCAATAGCCAAAATCGTGAAGAAAATACATGTATTCACGCCTAGCTATTGACAGAAGCAATTCAATTAATTGGAACAAGCAGAAAATCGCCACATTCTGGATCCCAAAAAGAATATTTCATGTCGGAGGAATTCCGACCAAGAACGCCTTCCGATTTTCATGTATGGCAACGCCGCCTGTTATTGATCAACATTCCACGAACACGTGAGCCGAAAGATTTCAAACCAGTTTCGCGCTTTTTTTCGGACGCCCACAAAACGTTCAACTTCCTCGAAACTACCCGTTAAGGCCGTTAACGGCGTCCAGAGGAACGTGGTGGGGATAAGCCGAAAGCATAAAGAAACACGAGACAAAACATCCCGGGATGACAAAGCAATTTCGGCTGGTTCGAGATTTTAAAACCTCCGGCCCTACCTGTACCTACCCTAATTGCGGGTGGTCAAGAAGGTCAGTACCGGTCGCTTGGGTAGCAGGGTTGCATTGCAGCGAGAGACTGTCGAAAAATCTTTGAAAGAATGCAAAAAACTGGGACTTACCTGCATTTGGAGGATTAGTTGTTTCGGGTATTCGTCCTTCTCGTTGCTTTTCTCGTCGCACACGAAGCAGCTCAACAATGCACACACCTCGGCAGGCTTCAAGGGGTTGAAGATGCCGCTGAACAGCATCTCCGTCAGGAGCAGCTCGTCCGCGCTGCAAAACAATGGACTTTAATTCGGCGATGAACGGTCAACGCGCCAGGAGACACGGGGAAAGGTGTGGACGTCGAGTACGAGCCGCATTTCGGGGAACTCCGCATGGACCACAACGGGGCCGCGAAAAATGTTCCTCTCTCGTCTGAGCCGAAATACTACTACGCAGCACGCATCGCGGCCTTCCCATTTTGGTCACTGCACTTCCGAGAAATCGTATGTAAGCTGGTTTGACGCGAGTTCGAGCCGCGAGAGCGATAAGGACGGGAACTCTCGCTTCTTCTTCGCGAGGTACGTGTACGTCGTGTTGTTGCCTTCGACGGTGAAGGCGGCCACGGAGGGGTCGTACCACCGGTGCATTGAATGAAAGCGGAATATACGACTGCTGGCGTATTAGCACGGGAGACTTTAATGGGGTTCTTTTACTTCCCATTTCGCCTTGAATGAATAGGGGATCAAATCATCTCTCATCCAACAATCGATGTCATCAGTTTACGGCCAAGCGTTCCATAGAAAATCGAAAAATAATTAAGCAATATAAGCTTTAGCTTATGCCAGTTACTATGCCTTTGTCCACAGTAAGCTCAACTTTGCATGTCCTCAATATAATACAATGCGCCAAAAAATTAACGCACATTATGGAAATCTCAAATTTATTCTACAACTGAAGGTGTTCTCAATGATAATTATTTTTATCAGAATTATGCATGCCTATGTTATCCACTTTTAACGTTTTTCTTCAATACAGATTTTTTCCCAGCAGGAATAAAAAAAGATGATATTATCAGATTTTGAAAATATTGGCTCCGTTCTAAAATCAGTTGTTCTCGATCAATTTTAGTGATCAATAGTTTTTCTTTCTACACTCGATCGCTATGCAACGCGAAACACGCCATTTGACCCAAGAGGAATGTGCCCAAGCGGTAGTTTTGCGAGAAGAAGGGTGGACATACACAAGAATTGCAGAAAGGTTTGGAGTTTCCCATACAAGTGTGTCCAGAATGTTGCAGCGATTCAAGGAGACAGGGATGAATGTCCGAAGACCAGGACAGGGTAGAACCACGGGTAACAACTGCCATTCAAGAACGTTACTTGAGAGTTTCTTCGTTGAGACAACGGTTTGCAACCGCTCGCCTCCTTCAAAATCAGCTTGAGCAAACTCATGGGGTGCAAATTAGCACTCAGACAATAAGAAATCGCATCAGAGAATATGATTTAAGGCCTTGTGTCGCGGCAAGAGGCCCAGCTCTTACCCCAGCCCATCGAAGGCCGCGTTTGGATTTTGCGAGAGAGCATATCCATTGGGAAGAGGCCGACTGGGAAAGAGTTCTCTTCACAGATGAGTCTAGATTCTGCCTCTACCATTGTGATCGACGTTCCCTTGTATACAGACGTCCACATGAAAGATATGCTCAGTGCAATTTTCTGAATACTACTGGTTTCGGGGGAGGATCGATTATGGTATGGGGTGGAATATCTTTGACTGCTCGCACAGAGGAGCTATGAAGGCTGATAAGTATATAAGGAACATTCTCGAAGAGCATGTAGTGTATTTTGCCAGATAGATTGGTGAAAATTTCATTTTTATGGACGATAAAACCAGACCCGCATCGTTCAGGAGTACCTTGAAGTCTCTCGAATGGAATGACCAGCAAGAAGTCCCAATCTCAATCCGATTGAGCAGGTTTGGGACATCCTCAATAGAAAGCTGAGAAGTTCAGAAAATCATCCAGCTACTCTTAATGACTTAGGAATCCAACTCGGAGAAATCTGGTAAGGATTAGATCAGAACATTTCAAGATCACTCATGAGTATGAACCGTCGTTGCCGAGCTGTAATTAACCCAAGGGGTGGAAATACTAAATCACTTATCAGCACTTCAGTATTTTGAAAATTGTTCATTTCTCTTCTTTCACATAAGATTCGGTGAAATCCTGAATTTTTCTCCCATTTAATGTGTCTTGTTCCGTTCAAAACCTTCCCGACAGAACATAAAAAATAAGTTATAAAGTCAATGTAGAGTTAACTTTCATTAAAATTGAGATTTTCAGAATGTGCGTTGATTTTTTTGGGCAGTGTATCTATATCGAAAAGTTGGAGTGGGTGCAGGCTAGATTCCTTAGGTTTCTTAGTTACAAGACAGGATTTCACTTGATACCTTGCTATCCGAATAATTATACCATTCGTTTGAGACATTTTAGTATGATCACCGAATAAAGATTATAGAAGATACGAAGATAGGAAACGTCCATATATCAGTAGTGTTAACAACATACTACGATTTTTCGTTGTTAGGAACCGCTCTAACCACTGAGCTACACTTCGTGTTTCTTAATCATCATATTCACCATATTAATATCTGACGCATTCAGATATTTTCTAAATGACTTCAGACTGGATGGAGCTGAAGTAAGTGTAGTCACTTCATTTCCAATCTTTCTTCTTCATAATATTCCAGTGTGAAGTTTTCCCCAGTATCGAAATAAGGAGAATATTGGAAGTGTGTGTGCAATTCTCATGTAAATAGTATTGATTTGTATTCAAGAGGCAGTTCAAGTTTTTTTGAAAAGGAAGTTAAGTGTAAATTCGGGTAAATTTATAGATTTTGTATCAACTTTAGTTTCTGATCATAAAATTATTATTGTAATTAATAATAAGTAAATCACAATGTCCATTTCTATATTATTATTGGGCACTTCTTTCGGGTGTTCACACTTGTAGAAGTTCTTACTTGTCAAATAAAACAGAATATAAATTAAATAAAATTAACGCTATTATTATCTCATTTCAGAGAAGTTTCCTGTCAAAAGATAGAGAATGCCTCTAAAAACTAAACCTGTTCAAATTTGACGATAATATTCTCCAGGTATATTCTCTTGTTCATTCAGAAAAAGAATAATGATTCGTTGACCCAAAAGCATTTTTGTTATATCTTCTTCGACTATTACTTCCTTTTCATACTCCCAATTTTCACTGAAAGCGACCACGGAAACAAAGAATAAAAATAAATGTACAAAATAAGCTCAGTTCCAGGAAGGTCCTTCATAATTCAATGGTTCAAACATTTTAAGACTACACTGAACCAGAAATTTAATGAACCATTTAATCATAATGGACGTTCCTGAGACCTAAGGTTGGGCTCTTAAATAACCCACCCCTAATGATCGACCATTTTGATGAAATGAGAAAGATGTTGTGGACGAAGGTAAAAGTTGTAATATCACCAACAAATTTTTAGCCTGTTCGTGTTGCTGTGTACAATTTTTTGTTGATATTATACTTCCGGTTGAACAGGAAATACCCTCAACTCTTTTAATTTATATGGACGTCCTGTATATCATTTCAGATGTTGAAAGAGCTTGAAATTTCGAATTCGTACAAACTGGGTTTAGTGTGGAAAATCTGTATAGACGAGATATTATCGCACGCTAATCAACTTCTTCTGAGTTTTTTACATCACCGCAAAAATGTGCAGATAAACAAATTGATGTCTCCAAAGTATCAATTCTCACGTAAATCATTCCCATTAGTCTGCGGTATAGTTATTTATGATACAAGTGCAGAAGGCATTGATATTCTTACAAGAGTTCAAAATTCTAAAACGAGCCACGAAGTGGCGAGTTTTGGAATGAACGAGTGTTAGTAGAGCCGTCTGTACGAGTATCATACATTATTTTAACTAAATGGCTGAATTTTTATCGAAATTAATGAAATATTTCCGTTAATATCGTTTAGTAATTTTTGCTTTGAAAAATATTGATTGGCAGAACTGTTATCTATCTCATGAAATTTGACAGATGTTAAATAAATCCGTGACAGGAATCGAACATATCATCAATAAAAATATTACTGAAATCAGTGTTAGAATGAAATTACAATGAAATTTTCTAACATTGTTTTATTTTAGAAGTAACAGTAAGTTATTCCTCATTTTTATGGATTTTTTACGGTAAACAAGGCATGTTCGCATTCGAAATCCCGAGCTCTTTCAATATCTGCGAAGATATACAGGAAGTCCCATATAAATTTGAAAAATTCCGGCATAACCGGAAATATACGATCAACAAAAAATCGTTCATCACATGCATTTTGAGCCAATGCACTTACCTGCAAAACCTGTTGAATAACACCAAGAAGGTTTATGGTATTTACTTCCGTCTAATCGTGTCACAAAAAGGATAGTAGCAAATTCGATACAAAACGTTCGGTTTTTCGAAAAATACTGTTCACTTCGGTGAAAAGTTTGAAGTAAATTTCAAAAGGGTCACAAGACACGATCCCCTGAGATATACAACGGTACGATTCGAAAGGGAAGGAATAATGCAATTCTTATTTCATTGTTATCAAACTCTTATCGCTTCAGAGAAATATCTAGACCTAAAAGCATAATATTTCCTATTTGTTCTTTTCAATCCTATCCAAAATGCTACAATTTTCACGTGAGGTTGAAATGATTTTTCTCAGAACGATTCCAAAGATTCATTATTGAAAATTATGAAGATAATGAGAAGGATTTTGGGCTTATCGTGTTGATTCTCTTTTTCTTTCACTATTAAATTTTTTTCTCGATTCAATCTCCGACAGTTGAAAATTTACGGTTTGGTTCATTAGAAAACCTCCTGTAAGTTTAAAAATTAAATGATTATGTATATAATGTATTGGTGAATCGCTTGGCAGAATGACAATAAAAGCAATTACCATCATTATTATAAAAGCGCACCTTAACTATCCTTAAGTGCATAGCTTTCTTTCCATATTTGGAATGAAAATCTATGTTTAAATTTCTAAACCTTGCATATCCAATCAAACATTCACTAAATGAGGTGTGAGGGTATTGTTCTTGGCATTCGTTCCAAGGTCATTCTTTCACCTGCCTATTCCCGATAAGTTCTAAAATGACAATTATTATCGAGTCCCGCTCATTTCGAAAAGATTCGCAGTAAAGCACATTTCTGGGAAAGCGGCAACATCTATTGGCGTCGCATTCTTCACGCACCATTATAAATCTTCAGCCTGACTCCCCGACCCCCCTTAGAAAAAATAACAATAACTCCTATTCAGAACATTTCGCAGGCCCTGGCCGACGTCACAGAGGCCGATGGTACAACCCCTCGTCGAGAAAAGAAAGCTACCCTGCCTTTCCGAATGGTCACATGGTCCCGGGTTCGTAACAATGGCACCGGGAGAAACAATAATTCACCTACCTGCTCAACTCGCAGGCCACCCGACCCTTCAGCTGTATCACGTCCGTGTTTGTGCAATAGCCGAGCCGCCTCAATACTCGTTTGCGACACTTGAGCTCGTCCAATTGCAGTACGGATTTGGCTTCGAGCAGTTCTGTTTTGGCTACCTCTAACCTCCTACGGATGTCCATTTTTTCCTCGTACTTCTTGTACCAGGAGTTCAGGAAGTCGGTGTCGTGCAGAGGATGCTCTTTCATGCTGCAATAGAATATGAGAAATAGAAAAATATGTTCATCTCCAATTGATAGTAAATATCAATTTTTGAAGAGACATATCATTCAGCTAAGTTTTACTTTTTCTCCCCTTTAGCAATATGATGGTTCTCAATGGGAATTTAACATATGACATTTTTTTTCACGCAATTATCAATAAATCGTTTAAATTTCCTTTCATTTCATCCGCGACTTCTCCGGCAACAAATTTAACTCGATAAGTTTGCCACCTTCATATTTCTGGAGAATTAAGTACTTCTAAGTCGCTAGCACTGTCCATAATATAAATTCAACCAGAAACATTATCATGTAAAAACTTGCCAAGATGAGGCCGTATTTCTCACATTGTGAAAAAGTCATCACATCTCATGTAGAGCCAAGCTGCTAACTCCTTATTTAACAAACTCTATGCCTTGGTCGAAATAAATGACTTGGCCGTTTCTCTTTCGCTACGCGAGCGTAAGGTAAAGATTCATTCGCTGTTCATAACTTTTCTATTATAAAATAGTTCTCATAGTTACGAAACGGCCAAGTCCCTTATTTTGACCAAGGCTTAGAGTTTGTGCAATAAGGACTTGTGAAATTGAAGTGTGTAGAGTTAGCAGCTTGGCTCTACATGAGATCTGATGATTTTTTGACAATGTGTAAAATATGGCAATATTTTACATGAAAATGTTTTTGGTTGGATTTAAGTTCTTTCTGTACGTTGCTCATGACAAAATCATTTTATTTTGTTTTTTTTTCTCAATAATAATTCAATAAAATATAATTATTGCGAGATCTATTTCAAGTCAAACTAATTCACAATCCATGTTCAAAATCAACAATATACAAAGTGGAGAAATATACCTTTACCTACCTAGGTTAAAGCTGCGATCGTGATGTATTTGTGAGCTTCCATCACAACAATTGTATAATGAATTCTATCTTTATACAAAGATCACAACGAAAAATTGCACAGAGAGATTGTATTTGGGGTACACATGAGGCGTTTTATGAGCGCTTCATTTTATGCCCTTATTCAAAATGCGGGGGTGATTTTCAAACGAGAATTCTTGAATATTTTTCAACGGATGACAAGCAGTAATCCCTTTATCTCAATTTTCAGATCACTAGCATCAAAATTGTCGGAAGTCTCACACAAACTTATACATCCCCTGGTTCTAAGGGTTGGGGGTGAAAGTTTCAAGATTAAGAATTTTTCAGTTGTTGTGTGCTGATACTAGCTCACAATACCAAATTTCAACTTCATAGAACATTGGGAAGTACCCTAACAGTTTTTATGATCAGCGGTGAGTGAGTGACGAAATCGAGGGTTTTTAGATATCTATAGAATCTTAAGTGTACGAGCTATGCACTTGAAACTTTGCACGTTTGATAAGTTCACTACTATCCTATCATTTTTTTCATCAGCTATATTCCAAACTCAAGGTATGAGGGTTCAAAAATACGACGAAACACTTCAAGAAAAGATGGGTACTGCCCCGGCGCGGCGCTTCGCTTGGTTCGTCGAAGAAAAAATATATATAATTCAGCAGCAAAGAAGATACACTGCCTTATCTGAATTGCTAACCTGCCTACTCTCGGCTACTACTTTCCTGTCTAACAAAACAAATAACTATTTCCGCATTAGTAAAATGTTCAAAACTTTTTACTTTGGACATTTTTGATATTCATTTCGACTGAAAATTCTTTGTAAACCGCAAATTTTTACACCACTGTTTTGGAGAAATACACCCACAATTTACAAATAAATTTCATCTCTGGCAGAAGAAAAGACGATGCACAATCATCATAAAGAATATTGAAACATTAACAAATAAAAAAAAATTCATGTGAAATTTTTCATCATGATTCAGTATCTGAATATACGCACAGATAGGTTAGGATTATTAAGAAATGATGCATTTCTGGAACCATTATAGTATTCTTAGAAATGAGACGAAACTTTACCGGTGGGAATTGAAAGTTTCTGTAGGAGAAGCGAAAATCATGCTTTTTATGTCATAAAACTTCACATCGAATGTTTAAATATTTGTGTGTAGAGAGTAGAAACCACGTGTGCCCCAAATGTTCGAACCCGAAATGCAACAGTTACGCGAATAATCAATAAGTTTGACATTGGCTAATATATTTTAGTATGTGCTTCATTCGATTGTCTATTTGTGGACATTTATATAATAAACGTCTTTATTAGATAGATGCATAATACTCTACCTGGAGGCGAAGTCTAGCACAGCTATTCAACTTAATCCCCCAGGCAGAGAAGGAAAAACAAACAAAATACAGTTCATATCAAAAAGAAAAAAAAAACTCACATAAAAAAAAATCATAAGATATTCAAAATTCTAAAACAGAAAACAAAAAAAATATTGCAAGACTGAAAAACAAAAGCAAATAGCAACTTGAAAAAAAAAAATCAAGAATAAAATATTATAATTGAATTGTATTCTTGTATCTCCTGTGATTTTTTTTCCTCCAATTATATCTTTTGTATTTATTATGTGAATGTTAAAGAATAATAACTACTTGTAGCAACCTTAACAAAACTAAACAAACAAAAATTGTATCTTCAGTTGCTTTTTATCCGCAAAAGTTTATAGCCCCATAAACGGCCCGTTACCGGTTGTATTCTGAAATTTTAAGTTACCATTTGAGGGTTAAGTGCGGATTAGATCGTATGGATCAAACTTTGTTTAGTTGATTGGTTCGTCCATTAATTTTATAGGCGGATGCCTCATTCTAGAAATTTTGATCCGGCCCGAGAACCCAAGCTTTTATAAATTGCGACGGGACAGGTAGTATAACTTATCCTAAGGTAAGGGCAGGTATATCAACTTACCTGATAAGATATAAGTAGCCCTAATTGGGGGAAAGCAGAATTATATTGAATAGTTTCAGGCTTTTATTTCACGACCGGATATACTGACATTCAGATAGTCTCGATTTTCGTTTTGTCTAAGACCGGAAACCATGGGGTAATTACCAAAAGAGTTTCTTCTTTTCTATTTATGATTTTTAAAGGTTATAAATCTCAATCGCTTTCATGTTCATCCTAAGATAGTAACTGCGTATATTCGAAATAACCTCTGCCTTCGAAAAAACTATATTGTGTCCACCTGTTAGAGCATGTTCCGCTGGTGCCGATTTTTCTCTCTCTTTCATCGTTCGTGCTTCTTAATTCTTGTATTGATACTCTCGTTTGCTGTCGATTCAATCAGACAGAAGAATCTACACTAGCAGAACATGCCCTAACAGATGGACACAATATGGTTTTATTGAAGGCAGAGGTTATTTCAATTATCAGGATGAACATGGAAGCGATTGAGATTTATAAACATAAAGACAACATAAACAGAAAAAAGAAACCCCCTTGGTACATACATTGTTGCCGGTCTTAGACCAAACGAAAATCAAGCCTACACGGAGTGGGAGCGACGGGCCAATCAACATCGCGCACGTAAACTCACGTCCTTATCCCGCCATTAACCGAGGAATAAATAACAACTTCATATTGAACCCGGCATAACTGTCAGAAATTCAGCGTCCCAACCTAAAGGGGGTTAACCAAAGCCGAAGGTATTTTCATGGAGTTGAGAAGACTAAACTCGCCTCCCCCTTATGATTTGTTAAGCAATCATATGAAATTATATTCAAGTAATGATATGAATCTATCTCCTAGGGAATAATGATGATGGGGGACATGAGATATCTTAAAATAATTAGTTACTTGGACATTAAGCATTTTCAGGATTCACCCATTCACCAATCAGCGTGCGATTTGGATGACCGGCATGAAACCGGTCGTCCAAATTGCACGCTGATTGGTGAATAAGACCTTGCATTCACGCCGACAGCAATTTGCGACTGGCATGAAAACGGCCGACCAAAAACCGATGTGTGTGAATTTAACGTTATATGAGTCATATTCTATTATGCATATTTTCGAAATAACATACATAAAATTGCGTATAATTTAAAGTTGAAACAACTATGCACGGTGAATTTTGTATAAGTTGAATTTCTAAGCATTATCATCTACCAAGAGTAGGTTAAGCCATACATGGATTGAGAAATCGCCACCCTATGAAATAACTGGAGTCTTGCCGAAACAAGCTTTTTCTTATGATCTCTACAAATACAAAGGGCTTCTAGAGCGCTCTTTTTGCTTTACTTAATCGTACCAATCCCTCAAAAACATGAATCGTGAAATTATTAGACAACCAATTCTGAATATATCAAGAATGGTTACTTGGATTCAGTAGTTCCAATGGACAGGTTGTTAACTAAAATTGTTTGAGTTTTTATAAATTATTATATCATAGTGAGCTCTGATGTTTTTTTCAGTTTGCCGTTTCATATACCGACCTTTCACATTTACAATTTTGTAATCGTAGATATATTTCATGACAAAACCTGAATACATAGAAATCTTTAAATATTGAAAACAAGTAAATGAAGACAGTATCGGGAATGTGAACTTTTACTTATGCTGTAATTACAAAACTGTTGCTGATGCTTCGAGGACAACTAAGTTGTTAGTTCTTGGATTATGATTGCATTGATGGTGTACCTAGTTAAATTCGTGAAAAATGTTAAAGGTCTAGATCAAGTATAGCCTGGTTCAAGTTTTCTCTTATACAGTCATTGTGTCTCGTCCATGACACAGTCTATGTGATATACTCTATGTATTTTATCAGGTTAGGTTGTCTTGTTTGAGGTTACCTGACATGTGTGTTCTTTAAATTTGTTGTACGGTATTCAAGATGTTCATGAAGCAATTAGATCTAAGCTGCTGTTGACGATACAAAATATTGGTAGTTATTGTATGTTCTTGTGTACTGAAGATTTGTAACGTTTAATTTAATTTTTTCAGCCTTGAAAAAGAGGATAAAAGTCGTCCTCGAAACGTCGGCAACAGTTTTGTAATCACAGCATAAATAAAAGTCCACATTCCCGACACTGTCTTCGTTTATTAATATTATGGATGAGAATCTTGAACTGGATTGAAAACAAGTTTGCAAATAGATATCAACAAGAATCCAAAGCCAACTGGGATGTAGCAACCATTTATAAAGACCCTGTAGGCCCTAACTATAGCTAATATAAAAATGTTTATATTTTGTGGAGAAATTCTGAATCTTCTTGGTTCATTATTGTAACGTCTTGAAGGAAAAGTTATTATCATTATTTTGTGTCAATTGACGATTGCAATGAACATGTAAAATGACTAATAATAATTATTATAGTGTGTGAGTCTTTGACTTGTTCATACATTAAATCGATAGATTCTTGAAGTCAAAAGAAACACTTTTACCTTTGATTCAGCCTAGATAAGAAAATATAGCCATCTTCATCTTTCATAATAATGGGTTTTATGACTCCTATGGAAACATACCACTGAATTCCTCATATATATTTCCAAAGAACAAATTAATCGACAAATACGCATTTTACGTTTCACATTAATGAAGAATACTTTAATTTTTCAAAATGGCCAAATATTCATTATACAGCATTCACCTTACCTTCAAATGTTGGTCCCTTGAATTTCTGGTATATATACTGGGTGTCCCATTAATACCATTGATCAGTTTTGATGTCAAATTTTCTAATTTCCGTCAGAATATCATTTTTAACATAAAATTACGAAAAAAAAAATTGGAAATTGAGCTCTGCTGAAACATGATGATTATCATCAATGTTTTTCATTAGGAAAGTCTCGTTTTTATGATTTGGCGCGAGTAAAAATAATGCTTCTGTCACAATAGTCAGAATTGAATATCGAATTGATATCGAAAAAGGTAATCTTCAGAAGGAATCAAACAAATTCAGTTTTAAGATAGCAACAAAGAAAAAACAAAGTCCTGCCCCTTCAAATCAAACACAAATAAACTGAATACTCACGCTTTTTCCAGAGCTCCAATTTTATCAATAAGTTCTAAAAACTCAGGATTGTCAATTTTCATATCTTTCACAGGATCTAGCAATGGGGGACCTTCAGGAAAACGTTTCTTAACCTCCTTAAGCGATTTTCTAACACCCTTTCTAGCATCTTTAGTTCTCAGATCACTGGGACAATACAACCTCACCGAAGAAATATGCGTTATGAAATTAGCATCGACTGCAACAACTTCAAATTCCCCATGCTGAAAGACAAAAAATTATTCACACTTATGAATATGCCATATCGATATCCTTCAATATGTGGTACTCAAATGCTTTGATACACTAAAATTACTTTCATTATGAGTTTCGGAAGTTACAGACAAATTCAAGTCTTACCTCCTCATCAGCGGCAGGTTTGGGAAAATCATTTTCAGGGTTTGCAAGGTCAACATGTAGAAGCATATCAATCTGACACTTAACCTTTTCTTTTTTCTTTCCAGGAGGAGGTTTAATGATCTTATAATTTACAACAATACCCCAATCGTATTCAGAATCAGCAGTTTTAATCTGCAAAATTAATTTTTTTAAGGCAATTTTTCCACAAAGTATAAACACTTTATGTTTTTCAGGATAATAAAGTGGATCCATTATTTTCGTTTTTTTTTTTTTCATACATTACCTTAACTAATCTACCAGGTTGCAGAAAAGGGAGTAGAGATTTAAAATTCGTCAGATATTTTCTGAATTCTACGACTAATTTATCAAGATTCTGACGTATATCATAATAAGATGCAATTTGATCTTCATTTTCAATTTCAAATTCATTGTACTCTTGAAGCCTCTCTTCGTATTCTAAAACAAAGCCAAAACCCAAGTTACAAAGGAAAGCATACTTTTGTAGTGACTTACCCTTGTGTAGACCCGGAATTGCTGTCTGATTCTGGAACTGGTAGAAAGATCTCTCTAGCATATACTCAGGATTGATTTCGTCTACACGAAGAAGATTAAGAACCATGTTATATGTGAGATGAAAAGCTGAGTTTATCGCATCTGGTAAGCCTTTAACAATATCCCGGCAAGCTTCAGGAGGAACTTTCTCATCTACCATAAATATGACGATTCCCTTATCATCTAAACCTCGTCTTCCGGCCCTTCCCGACATTTGAATGTACTCTCCAGAAGTGAGCTGAAATATCCAATTATGATTATATAATCAGTTATTCTAAGCAGGCAGCTCAAATCAGCGGGAACATCCCCTTAAAGAATAACTTCTGAAGAGACCAGACACTAGAGCTGGTGAAACGTCGAGAATTAATCTATGAAGACAGCCGAAATGCTCGAAAAAACAAGTGACATCAATCATCATTACTTTTGTTGAGTACAGTAGGTGAAAACAGAAGGAAAAGAACTATCAACTCCCAACTAGTTCAAGGGGGTTAAAACAATAATTTGATCGTAAGGCTATTATTTCTCAGACTGCATGAGTTTTAGGTTTGGCATACTTGTAACATTGTTTTAGTGTTTCAGTATTGAATTTTTTTAATTGCCTGGTTTGTTGAGTTTGGTGCTTTATTGAAGGTAGATTCTGTTGATGATGAGGATTGAGTAAATCTACGTGATTCTTTATGTATTTCTGGGAATTCAATAAAAACATCTCTATATTCATTCAATACCATTCAATATACACAAAATAATAACACAAAGTGGATTAAGCATAAAAGATTTTAGACAACATTGCGATATCTATGTTATAGAAAAACCGACAATAATCAATTTGAAAAATCTACCATATGAACATTTGTACTCTAGACATAAAGAAGAAGAAATGGCGAAGTACTCACCCATCTGTACTGTTGACCATCAAATTTCCTCATTCCAGTAAATAGTACTGTCCTTGCTGGCATGTTCAAACCCATTGCAAAAGTTTCTGTTGCAAACAACGCTTTAATAAGACCTTCACCGAATAGAATTTCAATGGTTTCTTTAAGAATTGGTAATAAACCGCCATGATGGATACCTATTCCCCTCCTCAGTAAAGGTAAAATATGCTGAACTTGAGGCAACATTCGGTCCCCTTCAGTCAAAACATTCATGGCATTGTTAAAAACCTCGTCTATCAGTTGTTTTTCAGAAGCTACAAATGAAACAAACAATAAAATGTAAACAAAATTTAAGTTTTACTTTTCATAGTTTCGTCCAATTGGCAAAATTCCCATTAAACTTATGCTAGAGTTTCACATATGAATATAAATGATTGTAAGAGTTTCCTTCAAAGAAAACTGGGTTCATACATAACACATAATTCAAGAGAAAAATGTTCCTTCTTTAACCTTGGGAATAAGAAAACCAAAAAATGATTTATATGCTTTCATTATTATTCTTCCTCAGGTAACACTTGAACTGTCTTTGAACTGTTCTCTAAAAATTACTTACCAGTATTGAAATCAAGTTTGGTCATCTGTGTGGCATAAAGTTCACAGTCTTTTTTCGAAAAACTGAAAACTATACATGGAGCGAAATTTCTATCCATTATCATCTTGAGTACTTTGAAAATGTCACTCTCTGAAGTATTTTTATTACTGAAACCCCCTCTTCTGCCTTTTTGATCACCCTTTGCTGCATCGCCTGAATCTTGTAATACGGACATTGCCACATTGAAATTTTCGTCTTTGAAAATGCCCTGAAGAAATCACCAATTTGTCTTTGTTAGCTATGTTTGTTGGGCATATAAACTGCTCCACATGAGTTAGGGATATTGACTTAAATTGCAAAAAAAATATAGTTTAAATGCGATTTTGTGATGAAAATCCATATAAATATGATTTCAAGTTGCAAGAAATAAAATTAATTTTAGCCTGTAGGTTTGCAGCGTATACAGGGTTTAGAAAAATCGAGTAAAATAACGAAATTTTATTCTTCCTTGCATACTACACACGAGGTTGTTTAACATTTCTTGAGGAATTTGGTTCCATAAATGGGGCAGAAGCTCTCTGAGATCATTTAAGGATTCTGGGGTACGTTGATGATTATCTAATCATCTTTGGAGCATATCTAATGCAATTCAAATCTAGTGAGGACAGAGGTATTGGTAAATGTGGAATACCAAGCTCCTCGACCACATTCTCAACTATGGCTGCACAGTGCAGTCTAGCGTTATCGTCTAGAAATTGAAAAGTTTCACCAATAACAGCGTGAAAATTTGGTAAAACATTGTCAATGACCTGCTCCCTATAGTGTAAGGCGGTCATATTCCCAGGACAAATATGTAGATCTGTGCGCCAGTTGAAACATATCCCGGTCCATAATATAACACTACCCACTCGGAATTGATTGACTTCTTGGACATAGCGACGATCGCGGAGTATGCATAGGATTGTCCATACATTTATTCTTCGAGAATCTGAAAATCGTCCATATCTGGATTCATCAGTGAAAAGGACACTACGCCATTGATCGTTCCAACTGATATGTTGCCTTGCCCATTCCAGTCTTTCAGGCTTATGGTCAAGTGTTAATGAAACTCCTTTTAATGGACGTCGATGGAAACTTGGACCTCATCTACATTTTGAAGAGTATTCCGTAGCATTCTACACGTAGATGTATGCTTTCCTCTCGCCGGAACGGTGATGAAACGATCCTAAACAGGTGTTGCTTTTTGTCACCCACCAAGCCTTAGTCTTTCCAACACGGAACCTGTCTCCCTGAACCTATTCCAAAGTCGAGATATCACACTTTGGCTGACTTGGAGCCTTTCCGCTACAACAAGCTGAGTTAGGCCACCCTGTAGCATTCCGATAGCCCTTTAACCTCAGCGTTTGTTAACTTACATCTTGGCTCCTTCAGAAAACTCGTTTCAAATGGAAGCCGTTGATAAAGCGACTCCATTTCAAAATAAGAACATTCATGAAATATATGCAAAGAACCGAACTTCAGAAAAAAGGTGACCAGATTGACGAAATGTCTCATACTGATTTTTATTGGATCGATTCAAGTTGTTGTTGAGTTTTAAATTATTTTACAGCGATTTCCTCGAAGCTTACATACTTTTCAAAACGATTGCATACGATATCCCTAACTCTTGTGGAGCAGTATAACTTCTGATACAAAAATAATAATAATATATGAATAGTAATATTTTGAGGATTTGATTTTCTTTTCTGTGTACCAGAGTAATTTCTAGTTAATCATATAATTTAATTACTCCTCGTGTTTTGCAAGACTTTAATTGAATAAATAGATGAATGAATCTCGAAGTACTAGGCAAAACGAATTGAAAGAAAAAAATTGTGTCACTTTTGTAAAGTATCCCTTCAATTCCACATTTTTAAAAATATAAAATTTCAGTGTGAAAGTGGTAGATTAAACCACTTATATTCAAGAAGAACCTTATAATGGTACTGGCAAACTATTCACCTAAGCTAGAACTTTATATTGAATAACCAAACTCTAAATTGATTTAATTAAAAAATGGTATACTAACGTTTTCATCGACAACCATATGAATCCCAGTTCCTCCAGCTGGATAAACAAAATGTTGCAGTGGTGTTGGTCGATAATCTGTGTACACAGCGTGACAAGGCTGCTGATGTAAATGTGCCACCCACTCAATAAACTGTCTCGCATTCGGAATTGTGGCGGAAAGAAAGACGAAATGCACATTGTGTGGGAGCAAAATTAGAGTTTCTTCCCAAACTACTCCCCTTTCCTTATCTCTCATGTAGTGAATTTCGTCAAAAATCACCCATCCAACCTCCCTCATTATTTCAGAGCCCCGATACAACATATTACGAAGAATCTCTGTTGTCATAATGAGGCACGAAGCAGTTGGATTAATTGTAACATCTCCTGTTACTAAGCCTACTTGTTCGAATTCATCCAGGAATTCTCTATACTTCTGATTAGAAAGAGCTTTTATGGGTGTGGTATAGATCACCCTCTGTTGATTTTTCAAAGAAGTCGCAATGGCGTACCTAGAGAAAATATATTTTATCTTTGCTTTAAATCTCACCTCAGTTTGAATAAAAGAACAAAGTAAATTTAATGAAAAATGAAAAAAAATATTCAGGATTTATATCAATTGGAACATACTCAGCTATCACTGTTTTTCCTGCAGACGTATGGGCAGAAACAAGAACTGACTGATTATTGTCGATACATAATATCGACTCCTTCTGAAAGGGGTCTAAGACAAAATTGTATGTTTTTGCTGGCTTTCCAGAGCGAGGCATTAGGGGAATAAATGGCTGGCTTGGTGGATAGGCCACTTCATGTGAACATGATTGTTTTGATTCTATCGTGTGAACCACTATTCTGTTTTTCAATTCTTCGAAACTGCAACATGAGAAGTATTGTTAGAAAAATTATACGGAACATTTGTTTTCCCTTCAATTATATCATTATTTGGTCAATAAGAATACTCACTTTATGTCCGAGACATCAACCACATTGTTTTCTTGTTTACTTTTTTTTGTAGATGTACTTACTTCGTCACTACTTCCCCTTTTCACACCCTTCAAATCAATCTGAACAAACCTATGAAAAAATGAATTTCCCCATTAGTTGCAAAAACACATTGTAAGGACCATTTCTTAGGTTAATTTCGTAATCTTACTTTTCATCAAGATTATCATTATCCTGAGACTCTTCATTTTTTCCAGATTCGAAACAACTGAATAAATCGTCAATATCCGTCATTTTGATACTTGTCTCCGAAGGGTTGTAAAAAATGGAAAACGTGGTACTTTTCAAGCAAGGAAGGACGAAAACCTTTATGTATATATATATATATATATATATATTATTTTGATGACGCCATAAAACGAATTCTATCAAATTTTTACAGTTTTGACAGTAAGGACCATAGATATAGATATATATATATCTATGGTAAGGACACAGAATGTGCTCTGTGGTAAGGCATAGAGTATGATTAAAGCACACTGCTTTCACGGCACCTACCTATTGGCCTCGTTTGTATTTCTATCTATTGGCCTTATTTAAAAGAAGGAATTTTCCTCACTGATCTTCAACAGTTCGATTTCTACAGCGCCATATTATGGCGTTTATAGACTAAATTACCGAATGACATATATTTTGATATTTTCAAAACCATTTTTTATAAAACTCCTCTTATTCTTCTGTAGAGAGATTACAAGAAAAATACTTATGAGGTAGGGCTGAAGGACTTAGGTCAATGGCCTTAAGTACAGTTATTTATTTATTTTTACTTATGAGGAAATGTAGCACGACTACACAAACTACAAACAGCCACGGCAACATTTACCATAGCGACACCTAGTGATCTCAATCAAAAGAATTATCGGAAGTAATTGCACAAGTGCATCAAAATTACCGATAATTTTGCATAACAGTTAACAGTGTGTTGTCTAAAAACTGCAGGAGTTCATTTTCATTGTTGCAGAAAGAGCCCGACACTGAAGGTAGAGGGCTATTTCTCCAAAAATGAAAATGACCGAATGCAGTTTTTTAAGGACAACACGCTGAAATGCAAAATTATCAGGTGATTTTGATGCACGAATGTAATTCGGGTGAATATTTCCCGAAATTGCTATGGATACGAGCAGTGCAATTATCGCGGGGATCTTTCGCTCTCTACAATGCAATTATCGGAAGTAATTGCACAAGTGCATCAAAATTACCGATAATTTTGCATGACAGTGTGTTGTCTAAAAACTGCAGGAGTTCATTTTCATTGTTGCAGAAAGAGCCCGACACCGAAGGTGGAGGGCTCTTTCTCCAAAAATGAAAATGACCGAATGCAGTTTTTCAAAGACAACACGCTGGAATGCAGAATTATCAGGTCATTTTGATGCACGAGTGTAATTCGAGTGAATATTTCCCGAAATTGCTATGGATACGAGCAGTGCAATTATCGCAGGGATCTTTCGCTCTCTACAATGCAATTATCGCTGTAATTTTCGATAATTGCATTCTATCTACATGAAGTTTTTGACAGGAGGGAAATATTCGCTGTAATTTTCGATAATTGCATTCTATTTACATGAAGTTTTTGACAGGAGGGAAATATTCACTGTAATTTTCGATAATTGCATTCTATTTACATGAAGTTTTTGACAGGAGGGAAATATTCGTAATTTATAAAAGAAAGCTGCCATTTTGTTGGTTAATAACTCCTCGCTTGTATAGAAATACATGATAACTCTCTCTTTCCCAAACTGAAAGTTTATTTATCTACAACCCGATTATCAAAAAATACAGATTACAGTGACTTTATTCACTGTAATACAGAATAGTTCGGGAAATTGGTGATGAAGTAAACGGGATATTGTTTACTGACGTCGGGGAATTCTGTTTGTTTCGTTATGTACGACATTCTACCTACTCATCACAGGATACAAATAATCTATTCTTTCAGAAATAACGACCTACTGATAGATGGCCATAGAAAATTCAAATATATTATTTAGTATTTTTTGTTTCTTCCTAATTTTTTCATTGTATATCTCTTTCATTTCATTTTTTGTACTCATTAAATTATTCAACTATGAAAACATTCTGTATTTTTGTTTCTCTAGCGATTGAATGCTCGGAAGATATCTGACATATCCTTCGTGTTCAGTTACTGGAATATTCAAGTACAAAATTGTGCATTTCAAATTTTGAATTAATTTTGATAAATCCATGGAATTCCTTCAATGAAAAATACTACATGTAATTTGAGTGATTTCATACTATTCCGAAAATATAATGAGAGGTCTTCTGAACATCATCTTTTTATTCTGTGATGAAAAAAAAAACATTTGAAAAATTATTTTTTATATAATGGCGTTGAAAATCAAATGATGTGAAATTTGTATAATTCAGTTCAGGCTTTCTATCACTTTCATTACTACGATGGATTTCAAGAGCAATTTCTTATCTGTTTCAGGATCTACTTTATTGAGAAACTTCTTCAAATATTCAGGGTTTCCTGTTCTTACTGAAAACCTCTGTATTCAACATAAAATTTTTAACGTTTCAGAGAAATGAGGGTATGTATGAGAGCCCTAGGAACATTGTGCCAAAAATTGCTATGGGCCATCTGAAAAGACCGTCACTACCCATTCAGAAGCCGCTATTCGCTTCTGCCGAATTATTGCTCAAACTTTAATTTTTTTCCTAAAAATATTGACATTTAAATGATGAAAGTATCAATATTTAAAAATCGTGCAATAATTATTATATTGTATTTTGTGCTAGATTAATTGTTGACAAATAATTGTATTTTGTTAAATTTGTTTGACTAGATTCTTCTTCTTTGTTTGTACTTATATCCTCATGTTCTTTGTTTGTATCATATTTCAATTTAGGTGGAGTAACTCATTTTTCAATTGCAGCTCTTTGAAATGACATTGTAATGTTGAAATTTTCTAAGATAAATAAAAACTATAATTTTTCATGAAGATATTGAAGGTGTTTTTTTCAGAAAACTGTCTAGTACCTATACTTATTATTTCACTTATCTCATATCATCATTTTTTGATAATCAGGTTGTAGATAAATCAACTTTCATAACCAATACCAACAGAGTTATTAACCAACAAAATGGCAGGTTTCTTTTATAACTTACGATAATTCGGACATGTTTTTACCTTTCCTTCAATTTAATGCTGATTTACGAAATCTCTGAACTCATATTAGGGATCATGCCAATGTATTGTTTCATCTAAAATATTTTCACACCAATGAGTTTATGGTGATAGTTACTGAGGAAGAATTGTTACTTACAAGGCACCTGATTATTCAAAAACAGCTAAAAGATTCTCTCGAAATTTTTTGATCTGCTATGTGAGCTCATACAATAAGTACTAAAGTGTTCAACTTCTTAGATCAAATCAATGTGATGAAGACTCTGTTAATTAACTCCCAAATATTTTTCAAACTATATTGGATAACCATAGCAGTCCATAGTTTGGCAGAAAAATTTTAAGATTTTTCATATTAAATAAGAAAAAGGTTAACGCTTTAAGGAAAAGCTACCATCAACAATACATGAATATTGTCACAATTCAGAATTATTACTCTCAGTCTGGATCTCTATCAGTCCATTGTCTGTCTCTAATAATTCTGAATTGTGACAATATTCATGTATTTTTCATATTGATAATTATGTGTGACACTTACAGAGTAGTCAATTGCAATTCGAGCTCCCAAATTGTCGCAGAAATACATTGTCCCAACTGATCAATTTTCTTTATAAACAACACTCTTCAACCCAATCCTAAGTTCAACAAGGTTCAAGATAAGTTGATAGACATTTCTATTGAAAAGAATAGAATAACAAATAAGACTATTCAACTGATATTTCAAAATATATTTACATATCTTTTCATAAAAATCAAAGTTAAATATGATAAAGTATTTACAACTATTTACTTTGTCTTCCTATGTACAGTCAAAGATATTGCAGTTGTATCCACATCCTACAACTACAAATACAAACTGGCTGTGAATATGATGTCCCTCTTTACCATTTTTATGCCCGCATCAAATTTATCCTCTAGATCTTGATTTCCTATGACTTTCGAAGCCTCCACCATCTGTCTCAAGAGTTCTTCTAAACGTCTTATACACCGAATGATAGAACCTTCATAAAATTCTGGATCAACAACATCTTTGAAGGGAGCTCCGTTACACCATCTATATACAATGTCCATGAGGTATGGTCTAAATGACTGCACATATGCTTCTTCATCAATCGGTAACCGACATTCAGAATTGATTTTGGCTATTCGTCGGGCTATGTCCTATAAAATTAAGAACATATTAACATTGCATATGAGTCAAACATCAAACATTTGGGAATGGTCAAGAATTCTATTTCAGGTGTATCCTATAAATCAGTTCAAATACACAAACTGAATATGCAAGATGATAAAAAATTTGCAATCTTTATTGAATTGTTTAATTTCAATATTCCCATTCACTTCATTGTGACTTCAATGGCAATAACTTTGAAAAAACCTGTTTCAAACTATTACTTTTATTGAATCGACATCATTCAACCTATTAATCTAGTACTCCTCATGCACCAGTTCAACTTTTGTGGGAAACAAATGTTTATTTAAATTTTTTTAAATTGGAAGAACTTAAATGTATGATAACATAGAAGATGAATAAAGATTAGTATTATTATTATTCTAACTTACCTGCATCTGTTTGAATGGACCATTCAAGCTATCCCTAATTTTTGGGGGTTTATCAGTTTTTTCAGTACAAACAAAACAGCTCAACAGGGCTGTTGCCTCAGCTGGAGTAAGGTTATTGAAGACACCATTAAACAGTAACTCTGTCAGAAGAAGTTCATCGGCACTGTGAAATATTGGAGATAGTTAAAAAAATCAATTTTGAAATCTGAGTAAAACATTTTTTCCAATCAAACAACACATCGTTGTAATGCAAATATAAAAAACCTATTACCTGCTCAACTCACAAGCGACTCTACCCTTCAACTCTATGACATCAACTTTCGTACAATACGCAAGCCGCCTCAATACTCTTTTACGACACTTGAGTTCGTCCATTTGAATCACTTTTTTAGCGTCAACCAACTTTTTTCTAACTGCTTCCAGTTCTGATTCACAACTAATTTTTTTCTTATATTTCTGATACTTTTCTTGAGCCAGTGGAGTTTTTTGAAATGGATGGACTTCAATTCTGAAAATAAGTTTGAAATCATAAAAGGAATATTTCTGTTCATTCACGTTTTTATTCTGAATCTCCTAGATCTTTAATTATCTTAAGTTTAACAAAAGTAAAAAAATTTATGAAAATCGAACTTACTCAGCCTCTATTTTTTCAACCTGATCCATAATTTCTTTGAGGATTGGATCAGAGATCTTCATAGCTTTAATAGGATGTAGTAGGGGAATTCCCTTTGGATGGTCTTCCTTCAGTTTTTTCAACCAAGGTTTAATAATCTTTTTGATCTCCTTACTATTCCAATCTCCAGAAAAATTACACCTTCCTGATGAAATATGGGTTACATACATTGAATCTACACGAATCACTTCCATTTCACCCTGCTGTAAATCAAAATTTACATGATTAGCAAAATCAACAAGTGGAGTAGCACATTACAAAAATAATTCCTCCACTCCCCACACAACTGAATGATTTTCATTACCTCATCTTCAAGTAAAACCGGTTTAGTGATTTCATCTTCTCGAATAACGTTGAGTAGCATATCAATCTGGAGTTTTCTGTCTTTCTTCTTCAGGCCATTTTTTATCCACTTATAACCGACTATTATACCCCAATCGTATTCACCATCAGGAGTTGATGCCTAGACAATAGAATATGTTCAACAAATGGAATTGCCAAGAAAAAAAAAATGGAAAACTTTATTTCACTGTGAATTTACCTTGATGACTCTGCCATTTTGAAGAAAACGAGCTAATATTTTTGGTTGCTGAATGAATTGCCTGGTCTGAACATACAATGATTCCAACTGTTGCTTCAAATCATGATACGAGGCAACTTCTTGTTCATTTTCAAATTCTATTTCATTGTATTCTTTCAACTTGGATTCGTAATCTGTAAAAAAACTAGCATGTAGTATCCATGTTTTATTAGTGTTCAAGACAAGCTCGTGAAAAATTGCCAAGAAGTGTGATGTACACAAGTACAAGAACGTACTGCTGAAATATAAATGTCTTTACCTTCAAACAGCACAGGAATTTCGATCTGATTCTGAAATTGGAAAAATGACTTTTTCAACATATATTCTGGATCGATGACTTCTACTCGTAAAAGATTGAGAACCATATTATAGGTTAAGTGGAATGCTGAATTGAGTGGATCTGGAGAACCTTTGATGATATCACGACAGGCAGCTGATGGTACTTTTTCATTAATCATTGATATCACAATACCTTTATCATCCAAACCTCTTCTACCTGCTCTACCTGCCATTTGGATATATTCGCCAGAAGTAACCTATAAAATTAAGCCATGTGAACAT
The DNA here is from genome assembly GCA_038502775.1 of Hippodamia convergens. NCBI lineage: Eukaryota > Metazoa > Arthropoda > Insecta > Coleoptera > Coccinellidae > Hippodamia > Hippodamia convergens. The sequence goes on along the minus strand of CM076611.1, from coordinate 10,098,416 downwards.
TGAAAAAAAATTAATTCAATTGTCAAGAAACTTTGAGCACCACAAGTACTGAACTACTAGCAAACTCTCAATGTGAGAAAAACTTCTAATCTAATAATTTCATAACTTATTGAGAGATTAATATTAATGAATATAAATCTCAAGTTTGAATCCTCCCATGTTTTTAAATCGAAGCCGAGTTTGCTATTTTGATGGATGAATAAATGATAGGTCTGTAACTTTCAAAGATACCAAGAGGAATTAAGATTTAAACTTGAATAACCTATTAACATATTTCTACAAATATTTGTCATGAATGCTAACTAAAAATATCAAGAAGAGGGTGAAATTAGAAAAAGATCAAAACAACAAAAACAGGTATCGTGACCACAAGTCACGATCTGATATACAGAACTCAGAAAGTTGTGTTGTGTATAACTTCAGACATAAATTATTGAACTTACCATTCTGTGCTTATGTCCATCAAATTTTCTCATGTCAGTGAAGATAACAGTTCTCGCAGGCATGTTCAAACCCATGGCAAAAGTCTCAGTTGCAAATAACACTTTGATAAGACCTTCACCAAACAATATTTCAACTGTTTCTTTCAAAACAGGAAGCAACCCACCATGATGAATACCTATACCCCTCCTGAGTAGAGGGATCATATGCTTAATATATGGTAAATCTTGATCTTCCTCAGAAAGAACTTTGATCGCATTATTAAAAACCTCATCAACAGATAATTTCTCCATAGCTAGAAAGAGAAAATTTCAAATTCGAAATACATTTCAGAATAATAATGGAAAGTAGGTTTTTGAGTGAATTTCATTTCTGTATTATAAAGGAATGACTAAAAATATTGATTTTTCATAAACAAGTCCTGAAACAAGTTATTTTAGGCTTTTAGGCAGACAGTTAGAGAAAGAGAAAAATGATGAAGTACAACTTTTAAGATCTCCAAAAGTTTCAGAAGAAGTGCAAGATGGCATATGTCTAAAATTCGAAGAACATTTTCAACTCAATCTGGAGAAATGTTTCATTTGAAGAGGATCTTCGATTGGCATGGAATGAGTCAATAACAAAATAAATGTGATCATTTTCTGCAGCATTTATTCCTGATGAAAAATCCTATAGAGCTTAGTTTTCTACCAGAAATATTCCCAATACTTTTGTTTCTAAAATACAGGGCGAAAACGAAAATGTGCACTTTTTGGAGATGATATTGTTTTTCGGGACAGAAAAAAATGAAAACTGCTTGAAAAAGATATTTTTCCGTAGAAGTCCGTGGCGTAGTTGAAATTTTTTTCGGAGCATTGTTTGGTATTTTTTAAATGGAACACCCTGTATATTTTAACGTCAAATTTTCTCATTCATTTTCTGTATACATTGACCTAACCTAACCTTTAATGAATTTAAAATTTAAAAAAATTAATATTTATGTTTATTTTATTATTAGTAGGCTAAGCATTCTTTCACACATGAATTCAATATATTTTTTTTAACACCTTGTGTTTATTTTATTATATTTTGAACATAAAGTCCAAATATCACTCTTCAACATAAACTTCAAAATGGTGAAAACGAAAAAAATTTTAATATAAATATTGGAATTTTTTGATGCATGTTTAACTTCAATGCATGTGTGGATAATTCATGTCTGTCTCACTATTGAAAAAAAACAAATATAAATTTGAAATTTTCTGTTTTCAAAGCTAAAATTTATTAAAGGTTAGGTTGTTATGCATCAATGTATTCAGAAAAAAAAGAAAAAATTTGACTTTGAAATATACAGGGTGTTCCATTTGAAAAATACCAAGTTCTTGCTCAATCTTAAAAACGATGCTCTGAAAAATTTTTTTAACGACTATTTGATTTTGAACTAAAAGGTTAGTTTTTCTGACTCTCTATCAAGATATTAATCATTTGTCTTACTCACTTGTGTTGAAATCCATTTTAGTCATTTGTTTAGCATAAAGCTCACAGGTTCTCTTGGAAAAACTGAATACAATAACAGGTGCAAAGTTTCTTTCAATGGTCATCTTTATAATTTTATAGATGTCTGTCTGAGTAGGGTCTTTATTTCTGGCGCCACCTTTTCTTCCTTTCTGATCACCTTTCGCTGCATCACCAGCATTCTGTAACTCTGTCATTGCTGCATTGAAGTTATCTTCTTGAAAAGTTCCCTGTGACGATGAAAATTGAGTTTATCCTACTAGCCATATTGAAATGAACCATATCAAAACATATTATTACAGTTTAAGTTGAATGATTTCGAATTTTTTTAAAATTTATTTATTCGTTGATAAACAATTAACGATTTCTCACTTACAGTCTCATCAACAATCATATGGATTCCACAACCACCTGCAGGAAACAAGTAGTGTTGCAATGGTGTTGGCCTATACTCTGTATATACTGCATGACAAGGCTGTTGATGTATATGAGCTATCCATTGAATGAATTGTTTTGCATTGGGAATTGTGGCGGAAAGAAATACAAAATGTGCATTATGTGGTAGCATTATCAATGTTTCTTCCCACACCACCCCTCTGCTTTTATCTCTCATGTAATGAATTTCGTCGAAAATGATCCAAGAAACTTCTCGTATCACATCAGAGCCCTTGTATAACATATTTCTAAGAATCTAAAAAGATGGCCTGAATGAATCACTATTAAATTATTTTTCGACTGGACCTTGACTTACCTCTGTTGTCATGATCAAACATGATGCTGTTGGATTAACTGTAACATCTCCTGTTATCAGTCCAACATCCTGCTGAAATTCAAGATTAAATTCCCTGAACTTCTGGTTAGACAATGCTTTGATAGGACTTGTATATATGACTCTCTGTCTATTTTTAAGAGATAAAGCAATTGCATACCTGGAAAACGACAATAATTGAATGATATGAAGTTATCAATTTTTTTTCATACTATACCAACTGACAGGAATATTATAAATTTCTACTTTTCCTATGTGAGAAAGAAAAGTATTGTTATGTTATTGCTGAACTACTTTTCCTTATGTTTTACTGAAAAATTGGAGATTATAATTTCAAGTTGTACTTACTCAGCTATTACTGTTTTTCCTGCCGAAGTATGGGCAGAAACTAGAACTGATTGGTTGTTTTCAATACATAAAATTGATTCTTTCTGAAAAGGATCAAGCACAAATTTGTATTTCCTTGCTGGTTCTCCTTGCGGTTCCACAAGCGGAGTTGAAGTTTGATTGAATGGATAAGCTACTTCATGAGAACATGATTCAACTGTTTTTATTGTGTATACTACAGTCCTCTTCTCCATTTCCTCAGAACTGAAATAAAATAGATAAATGTTAATCCTGTTAGTTTCTATCAAACTGTAGGACAAGATCTATCAGAAATTTTTTAAGTTCCTCCTTATTTTTTCAAGATAATCTGATACTTACATGCTTTGTTTGAATTGCTCCAGATCATCCTTATCTAATTTGTTTTTTTTTGAGGAATCATATTCATCGGAATTTTCGGTCCTGGTTCGTTTAACACCTTGCGAATCTTTTTCAATTTCAAGTTTCGGTACTTCATCGAAGCATTGGAAGAGGTCATCAATATCCATTTCGAATATACATACACCAAATTATAGATAAATGAAAATAATGAGCTATTTCTCTGAGAATTAACCAGTAACCCAAGAAAAAGTTATCAATGCAGTTCCATTTGAACCAAAAGTTCCACTTGTACCAAAGCACAGCACCACACAGCACTCACAGCAGCACATGTTTGGTTATGGTTATGAGGTTATGTTATTCTATAACACAGACATGATAGCCACAGAATACCTTCAAAACTTTTTCTCTTTTACAATGTGCGCCCTAAAGAGGCTACCTCTAAAGGCGGTTCTGAATCTACAGACCTTCACATGAGTTCAAATCAAAGTAAAATGAGAAGTGAAAATAGTACACTAAAAATATATTCATGTATAATAGTACAAAATTGAAATGAAACAAAGGAATATTACAACATAATTATGAGAATTATAATATTTGCAATATGTGAATTCAGTCAGTTTTTGAAGGCTTCGCTTCAATGTTGATTTTTTCGATAGTTTTCAGCAAAGTCGATAAGTTATGTTTTATTTTCGTTATCCGAAAAGTATTTTCTTCTGCCAATATTCTGTCACTATCAACCTTCATCATTTTGAGCGTTTCTGATACACTCTTTCCTAACAATATGGAAGTTGCGACCTCAACTTTCTTCAGAACACTCTCGTGAACTAATTTTATCTTATTGTCTCCCATATTACCCTTATAGAATCTTTCCACGTCTTCTTCATCTGAGGTTATGTGTTTAAGTTTTCTTAGGTAGTACAAAGCATATGTCATAAAACGAATGTCTTTTTGAGTGAGAGGTAATTGTTTTGGATCTACGTTCCTTATAACACATAAACTTACGAAGGACATGGCTTTTATCTTGTCCACACTGAGAGTAAGAGAATCTGCATACCGGGCTTCGTCTGCTTTTGGGAATACTGGGATGGTATGTTTATCGGCTTCACCACCACCTCTCAATCTAAAATAATTGAATCTTGTTCTCCAAAAACTGCTGTAAAAAGCCCATTGGTCTTTGACGTGATCCCAAACAGAATATACGTCAGAATGATTTGAGTAATGCTCTTGGGCTTTCGAATAGTTTATAATGATCAGTGCTGTATAGATACAACCGAATAGTTGTACTGCCACAGCGTATGACACATAAAATACGTAACCGAGCCCGAATCTCGGCTCTACCAACATTTCCAGTTCTTCACCTTCGAAAGGTCTTAAATTCAAAATGATGAGAAACTCCACAGTATTGAAATAGCCCTCGAACCTATACGAGTGATCGACAAATAAGATAAATCCGAATATGGAAAAAGCTAAGATAACGATCACATTATAAAGGAATACGGCACAAAGCGGAATAAATGATGTTTTGAACGTCCTTTCTACAATTCTGAAAATTATGATGAACCTGAAAAGACCCCACAGCTTGACAGTTGCCACGGCTATTAAAATAGCGCATATTACGTCGAAGGAGCTCTCCACATCCAAGAGCGGGAAGTAGTTGACGAATTCTTTTGGATCTACGCCTTCCAGTGATGTCAGAAGATTTCCCACTTCTGATGATCTTCGAAAGAACATGTATATACATCCCAAACTCAAAAAAATTAGTAGAATATCGACTAAATGCCATAAATCCTTGAAATACCATACACGGGTCTTTTTAATTCGTATTATGGCTCTAACGGAGAATAATATCACTAGTATAGCGAAAAGACCCATTAGTACAGGAATAGCGATGACACTTTCATTTGGCAGAAGTAACATTTTAGAAGTTTCGACCTGGAAAAAAAATATTGATTGTAGCTTTTCGAAAAAAAATATGGCCTGTTTGCTGACTTTGTTTACTAATAACATGATACTGAGAGTAGATTGAGTATAATGGATGTAGTCTCAAAGGAGCACCTACAGAATGCCTGCATTAACAAATGAAAAACATTCACAATACCAAAAAATAACAAAAAAAAAATATGATGGAAAGGATACTAAATAACAGTGACTAAAATGAATACAAACAGGTTATCTGTAAAAAAATATATAAACACAAAAGAAAATAATGAAAATAGAAAATGGAATTACCGGAATTCATCATAGTGAAAGAACTTATAAACGGAAAATCGCATAATGCATTCTGCCAGATTATCGTATATTTACGAAATTAAATGATGAATAAATACAGAATGATCACATAGTATCCCCCAATTGTCTCTTGTTATTTTATGATGAGTATTTATATAGTTTTAGCAATTTTTTGAACAAATGTTCATCATTCGATCTATTCACAACTTTATTTTATTCTGGGACAAATGATCACTCCTAAGAGTTTGGCAACAAGCTCGATTTGTGACACATTATTTAACTTTTCTCTTACTTATGTTGGTTTCATTTTATGATGATTTCTTTCAATCCTGGGACCCATTTATGTCTGTGATTTTTTTTCGGTTTGATTTTCTGTTGTTTTGTTCTTTTGATATTTATAACGTTCACGTAGATGAGTATTTCATGTCTTTTTTCTTTTATTCATAGATTATTACGAGAGTGTTTTTTCCTTTTTTTTATAGATTATTACATTTCGTCTATTTTTTTTGTGTATATTTCTATTTATAAATGTTATGGTGAAAGAAAACTGCCCATTTCTTCTACTAATTTTTCGAGTTATTAAATTTTTAGAATATTTTCATCTGTAAACAGAATAGGTATACGGTATACATTCTATGAGTTAATTTATAAATTGTGAAATAATATGGCCTCCCTTTATATCTTCAGATACCGAGTTCAAGAAATAAAAAAAAAGAAGGATTGGGACAAAATTCGAAGCCGAAAGATCGTATGATACGAAATAGAATCAAGTAAAAGAAAGTAAGGAATTGAAGTTTTATGCAAAAAGTTTCTAATGTTGAATGCCTTGAAAAAAAAATTATTTCACCTCAACTTCTTTCTTCAAGTATCCCAAGGCACTCTTTTCTACTGTGTATCGAACTGCATTGAATATATTCGAATTTGCGTTGTACAAAAGGAACTCTATAAAAATGCATCTCGTTCCAATATCTAGCCATGCAGTTTTACGTAAGTATTCCAGATTGACGAAGGAATTCTTCATCCCTCTTCCGAAAAAAGCGACGTATCCTCCACCAGAATACATACCAAGCTTTCCTAGAAACATTGCACCATTCTGTAATTAAGTACCAGAGGTGGGTAGTGAGGACAGATTCTAGAATACTTGACGAAATCTAAATATTCAAAAAATTATTGATTGCTGATGGTTGTCATTGATAATCATGCAAAAAGAACCCACTTTCAGTTAATCTTTTTAGCAACAAAGAAAGTTTAGACAAGAGCCTCATTTAGTACATAAGCTGTGCAAGATACGGGATCTTTATGACTTTATGAATAATTGTAACATGACGATTTTTCATAAGTACACTTTTTATATTTGCAATTTTGTACGCACAGAAACATTTTATAAAACAACCTGAATAAATTACAAACGCTAAATATTGAAAAACATCCACTAATAGAGATCAACAATAATCCAAAGCTGGGATATTACAATCATTTATGAAGACCCTGTATATGATAGTCCATATCTTTATTTCGCTAAAGAACATGACGTATTTATAGACGGTGCATAGTTACAGGTGCAACAGGGCAACGTCCACAGATAAAATTGAGGACCTTTTTATTGAGTGTTATCCAGAAGATCCCATTTTTGATGAAGGTCCATCAAAATTAAATGTCTCATTAAAATTTAAATCTTCCATTTAACAGGATATATCATTGGCTGTAGTCACGAATACCTTGTCTTATGGGGTATGAACTATTGACCCATTGAATTTTAATGTATGAAAATAAGAAAAAATTGCAAAACAAACATTTGTGTGCCTCAATATCAGACTTTCAAATTTTGTTTTTTGTTGTCACCTTCCTGGAAAACGGATATGAAAAAAGCTTGAGGTGGGCATGAAAAATTTATCAAATTTATTGCGTTATTTCATTATGATTGTTGAAATAATGGTATATTTATTATGAAAAAGATTGACCGTATTAGGCGTCAGTTTTGATAAAATGTTTATATTGGTTCTAAATCGGGGCAGGGCCAGGAATAACAACTCGTGAACCACCACAGTCAAAGTTCCCCTCAACAACTATAATTTTATATTACATAAAGCTTTTCGTTATTTCGAAGAAAACTCACCAATATAAGTTGATGAACCGGTTTCGTTACTTTTGGTGAACCGCCATACATTTTTCATTCTTCCTTCGGTTAGTGGTGGTTCTACCTCGCTCCACTTCTCGCCATAGTCCTCATGTGATTGACTGTTGAAGTAATCAGCGATGCAAGAAACATTCAGGAATTGCATCGATTCCATAACTTCACAGCTGTGAGGTTTCGATCTATGCTGTCTCAATCGTACAACTCCTATCAACTTATTAGTATAGTCAACCGTCATTCCAGGATCTCTAACTGCGAAGTTGCCATACCATATTTTCGATTGAGTAGCCTCTATCAAGGTTTTCTCCAAATATCTTTCGAAACTGAAAGTCATTGATTTAATTGAGAAAAACATTGGAAGGAAATGTTTTCTGTTGCGAAATTTCTCAATACAATTATGCTTTATTCTTTTTTCTGTTTTGTATTATCATGACTTTGACATCATTCCCACTCAGGTGGTTCTGTTCATTCAATTTTATCTAAATAAAGGGTCAATACCGTAGACTCTTCTGGTTCTACCTTATGAACACGGTTCATTTTCTCGATCGAATATAATATGGCAATATTATTTTTCTTGGACTTCAAATAGAAATGATTTGAACAATGTTTTTTTGCTATTGAAGCTGTCAGACTTACGTTCCTGCAGACACCACTTTTTCAAAGGGAAATGTTCTAGTTGCAAAACCCTCGACAAGATTTTTGACTTGCTGGTTGCTGTAAACGCTGCGGTAGTCTCTGTTTGCCAAGATGATCATGTACATGAGACTTATGTATATTAGAAATATGACCAGATGTTCTAGTAGCTCTTGTACTTCATATCTCAACTTCTCACTGTGCCATAAAATCTGAAATGAGTCTCTAATTCTAATTGGTTTCAAGAAAAATTGAAATAATCTTTTACCCTGAGTGATATACCATGTATTGGGGTGTACAAATGCTGTAGAAATGGCCTCAGGAGGTATTTCCCATACACCCTATACAATACCATTCGTTGGTTTTCGATATCATCGATTATCATCTTGAATGATCTTTTCAGGTATCGGTTTATCTACGAATAATTTCTGTATAAAAAATTCTCATAAACTCAGGGAAAACTAGGATGGATCAACTACGGATGATTGAATAGCGAATGGCGAACTCAATATGATTACAGTTAATGGAAGTGGGAGGAAAATGATCGATATCGAATTGTCATTCCGTTTTTGTAGATAATGATGGTACTGCAATAAGGTCATTTGAATTCGGCTTTCGGTGAAGAATTTGAATTTCACAAGGACAGTTTCACGAACGTACATTAAAATTTAAGGATTCATCGCGATTGAAATCCTCCATTAAACATAATATTCCATTGATGGTAGCAATGGATGCGTTGTTTAATCGAGGATTAAAATTTTAATGAAGCATTAAATAACTCTTGGAATAAGATTTGAAATAATTTCAAGTGATTAGCAAATTGTGTTTCATTTTGTATTTAGTGGTTCGTGGATGTTTATGTCATATGTTCATTATTGGTTTTTCATAATTTTTGCAACTCACCCTCTTGTCTCCGTGAAGAAGTCTGTCGCAACTGCTGTAGATCACGTCCATCACGAAAACGTAAAAAAATATTCCGAAAATAATTTCAGTCAACCATGACATCGCTCTAATATCAGGAATCCAAACTCCGACGAATACAAGGAAAGTCAGGTTGAAAGTTATTACCACTATTGTGATGAACCTGAAAATATTGAAGGAAAATTGGAAGCTTTTGAGTGCTGGTTCAAATTCAATGTCAGGAAAAGGACTCATTAATGCTTTGCTTTAAATATCCTCAAATTCGGAATGTTAGAATTTTCTGATAAAATATAATGTTTTGCAATTTAAAACTATTTTCCTGATTGAAAGAAAACAGAATAGAAAAACATGTCCGTGTATTGAATATTGAATTTCTTTCTTTGAACCTGCTCTTCATCAGGTTCACTCATAACATCATTAGGTATATTTCTGGGGCTCGTAAGATGAATAATTACGGGAGAATATTTTAAACATTCGAATACTTACCAACAGATAACGGTAAATATTAAAGGTTTCTTGTATCTCTGTGAGGTAGAATGAAAAGGAACTTGAATTTGAGATGTTCTGAAATGAAATAATATCCACGTAACTCTAATGAAAAAGACAAGAATAATTTTCACACCAACTCTGTTTCTAGATGTATTATGGTGTGTTCTGCTTCATCAATTAATGGTGAACTATTGAATGTAGAAAAGATTATAAATATGATTGGAAACTCACAAAAAGAAATATTTTATCGGAATATGATAAATTGATGTAGTTATACTTCCACCAATACCGTTGTATAATGAAGTTAGGGTAATTGTATATGTACAAGTCTCCATGATGCTATCAGTTGGATTACGTTTTGGGATTCCACTTATAACTATGCACCATACAGCTATAGAAGTAATTATTGAAAGCATCAGTGTGAGCCTCTTGAAAAATGACAAAGCTTCGTCTTTTTGTCTAGAAGAATAATTCAATTTGAATATAGGAAGGTTTTTGCAGAAATGATTACATTTCGAACTCTAAATAAAATGAAGTCAATTTACGTTGAAAATTGATATCTTCATCACGTCATGAATAAACGAGTAAATTACCTCAAGCTAAAGTTGAACAGTTTGAAACTGGGAAGACATTTCTTGAAAAGGTTGACCATAACCCTAATAGATGATCTCTTGTCCGCCTTTTCGTCAATAGGAATTGATTTTAAGTAAACCTTGGGCCTAGGATAAATGCTGAATGTCTGAGATACCCTGAAGCGGTACCACGTTTTATGTTGCAGATCCATTACAGCTACAGTGCTGCAACTCCTATTCATGCAAAATTGATAAAACGAATTGTAATAGTTCCTATTGATTTCACACTAATAGTTTCTGTTTTTATTTAATTAGTTATTTCAACTTGATTATCCCAAAATGTTCCAAGACTATTCTAGAGAACTATAAGAGAAACAACGTTCTAATGACCTACGAGCCTGTATCATGAATTTTACAGATATCCATATAAAACTAACCAGAATAAAATTGTTTTCTCGAGAAGTTATAACGTACCAAGATGGCGACAAACCAACTCCATCAATCCAAAGTTCAATCTCTTTTATTTTGCCTAAGTTGTTCTTAGTGGCTAAAAGGAACCAGTTTTCTTCGCCTTTCTGCAATATGAACATGAGTGGATCTGGATAATTAAGAACATGAGGCTGAAATAATATCAATTAGATGATCGATTTATAGCAGATATTGTGAGAGCATACATCGCTCTCACCCTTAACGCCTATCAATCTAATCATGACGTTTGAGGTTGTTCCTGAACCCAGGCGAATTGAAGTTTGTACAATTATCAGAAATCCAAATCTGTCCTCACGTACCACATCGCTCAGGAAATATATGACTTTCTGAGTGCACTGCGGACAGAAATGAATCTTTATAAATATATCGAAAGCATGAACAATAATTATTTCGATGATTTTTATCGATGTGTACTAGTTTTGTTGAAATAATTCTATTTTAGTTTGGAAGTTACAGAGTCCAAAATACTTACATCTTCTTCCTTAACTGCAAAACATATAGCAATCGAATATACCAAGAATATTAATCCAACAATGATACAAACGCCAAGAAAATATTGTCCTTCTAAATCAATGGGGAGTGGTATATATTCTTGTCTTTTCTTTATAGGAATATTCTTCATGGTAGCTGTTATTGTCGATATTCTGTTGCAATGGCAAACAACGACGTCTATATCCTGAAATTGAGCCTGCACAGGACAAGATATATTGTGAGCCATCCAATATTTCATGCATCCTTTACCCTACAACCGCTAATCCACTTCTTGTCGTTATTCTCCCATTCAACACATGTAGCATCATACACGCTCATTTCAAAATTGAATTTCAAATTCTTCCGATGCTAGTAAAAAATTAATAAAAATTCATAAATTAGTGAATATTTCGGTTGTCTCAAAGAAAAAACCGAAATGGATGATGGGGTGATCATTCTGGGTTCTCATTTCTCAAAACAAAAGAAAACACTCGTTTATTGAGTAATTGAAAACCACGATCTTGAATTAAAATTAAAACTCAAAACTAGGAGAAGTGAAAAAATAAGCAACTTATATAATAATTTCATTTTTCTTTATTTGGATGAGACTATTAACCATAGCTCAAGAAACTGAAACTTTTGTAGAATCAAAACGATTTTTAAATCCATGAGTAACGGAGAAGAATTAGTATTATTTTTAGATTCTACGACATTCGAAGTTAGGCCATTTATAAGTGTTATCTATTGACGTCAAAAAGTTATAGATCTATACAAACCTCATCTGGTGGACTTGGTATTATTGCGAGGAGACGAAAAGTATCATAATCATAAACCTCTTCGTTCATGTAATAGTTCGATTCAAAGTCGATTATCTGCATACTATCTTCGAAATCTGATAAATGTGGTAGCCTGAATGTTGTCGATACCACCTGAAGTAAAAAAAATGGTTAATCATATCTTTCCTAGTTCTCTATTTTATTTTAGAAACTTCAACAAAAAAAATCATGAATTTTAGTTTTTCCAGTGTGCAAAACTTTCTGCGACGGAGCTGTTTTCATTTATGTTTGTGGGCATTTACACCAGAGAGGACTAAGACAGTTGCGATAAAATTAACCCGTAACTGGTATGGGCTTTAAATTCACTTTCAGGGTATGGTAGGGTCAATTTTGACTCTGTTTATTTTTCCTACCAAGTTAAGAAAAATTAAGTTTTTTCTTCATCAGAAATTTCTTTTTAATGATTAAACTACGCAATAAAAATGAATTTATTGTAATTCAAACATATAGAATGACTGAATAACAAATTTTTCAGAAACTGCGGCCAAATGCTAATTTATATCTTAAAAAAAAAAACAACTACGAAAATAATGAATTGGAACTGGAATAACGTTTTGGTATAAAAAAGTGAAATATAAAAAAACGAAACCAGGAAAATTCTAAAAAACATGTTATTATGTAGTACTATTTCATTATATTTCCATATCGATCACAATGTTGAAACAGCGTTTGGACCAAACATTGATTGTTGCAAACAATTTTTTTACAATCAGTACATGACTTGAAATGTTTATTATCGTTTTTGGACATAAAAATACCAAGCATCTTTTTGGCGTGGCTGGATCCACTGACTTTTTGACGTTAATGGTATGGAAGGGTCAAAATTGATCCCAAGCCCGCTGTCACGGTTTTATGACAGAAGCTAACAAAAAAATTTGAAGCGTATATTATTCAGGTCAATACACTAGGAGAATAGCTGAAGGGGGAAGAAACCACAATCACTCCGTATCAGGTCCAGGTGCAAAATGATTCGAGTAGGGTTAATTTCGACCCTGCCATGCCAGTTAAGGGTTAAGATAATGAGAAACCAAGTTGACCGAACTGAACTTTTTTGTGAATATCAACCGAATTGAGTAATCTATGACCATTCAAAATTCCGCAGGAAATCACGATATTACTCACATTCAAAGTCAAATCTTCGTCTAGATCCGTAAACTCAACAACAAAAGAATGTCCAGCTTCCAATAATATCACGTAGACAGACAACTGCTCTTCGGTTGGATGTTGAGGATCTCTCAAAAGGTTTCTCATCCGAACAGACGATTGCAGCGGCGGATGTATTGTTTTGGGATATTTCCTCAACTTGAATGTGACCTCGAAAGGTTTCGGCAATGTGCCTAGTATTACCTGTCCAGCTCTCATGGAGAACATCACGACGTCGCTCGCGATATCTACGGCATCTTGCCACCAGAAAATGTTCTCTTTGGTCACACACATCTGAAAACGATCACAGTCTCTATTTCTTGAATCGTTATGATCTCGAGCTTCATTGGTGATCATACCAATGATTTTATTTGAGATTGCTGCGATCCCTAGCTTTGATGGAAGGTATGGTCTATGGATATGTTTGAGGAGAACGGAGAGTACAAGTTACTGTTTGATTACAGAATTCGGCAAGTACCATGCCCAGTTTAATTTTTTTTTGTATTTTTTTTATCTTGAGGTAGGGAAAATGAAACTAACCTAACCTAACTTAACCTAACTTGAATGCGGATCGATATTTTCTTTTTTGTCCAATTTTTTTTTCAATTTTTCACTAATTTTTTTTTCAACTTTAGTTGAAGCCGTATCCGAGGTAAATGGAGTATAATTATGAGTTTCATAATTTTTTTTTCTCGAAAATTACTACCTCCCCAGAGCTGTAAATTAGACTGTAGTATCAGGAAGTTCTATAGATTCACTGTGCAAAATATTTTTAGAATCGGTGACGGCGCCTATAAAATTTATAATAACCCAGAATTCTTGTGTTAAGAATCTGAATAGCACGTTTGATAAATAAGAAATTCTATCAGAAATAGTAAATACACAGGGATATGTAAGTTCGTTATCGCTTTTCCCACCTCAAGGCTACGAAAAAAAGGAGAAAACAGAAAATAATCACCAATATTTCGATCATAGTGCATTCAGCTTCATCAATATGGTTGGCACGAAATCGTTAAGGAAAACATTCAAGAGATTTTCAATATTCCACAAAAGTGCAATTTATAATTTTTGAACTTTTGAGCATAATGTCAAAATAATATAAAAAATCTATTTGACCCAGAAGGACAAGAACTATGTAAGTTAATTTCGATACCTATCTCCAACTGAAATAATTTTCCTTTCCCAGAACTTCATGCTCAGCTCTCAGCTTGAAATATCCGTACTTACAATCAAATCATATATATGTTCGGTATTCATGAAATTCCTCGAAAACTTCATTTTCACCCCAAGGTTATGCAGGGGTGAATGCACGAAGTCAAAACCATGCTTCCTCACAACCGTGGTAATATATTTTTCATTCTTCACTGTATCCGTACTCTTTCCAGAAACAGTTTTCATTCTTCTCATGAGAATTCTTCCATTCAAGAAGCAGACATCGATGAAATTTTTCGTTACGTTTTTATACTAGAACGAAACGCAGTTATCAATTTTCTGTTAATACGAGTACATATTTTGTTCAAATTTGTTTCGAATAATTCGAGCAATTCGACTTCTAGAAAGTCATTGCGTACGGGTGTTTCCCATTCTGATTTTTATTGCTATCCGAATTTATCTGTCATTTTCGAGACTTACCATTTCTATATTATGGGCAGATTCCATCTCGTCCTTATAATCTTCATAAACTTCTGTATTAATATTGCCTTCCTCGATTAGATACATGACTGTTGTCATTTCGATATCAGCGTCCTTTTTTTCAATTGCTGACATATTAGGACGATTTCCTGAGGATGTACACTGCATCAACTGACTGTAGGGAAACGAAAGATAACAGTTTTGTGATTGTTTTACGCTTATATCAGATGTTTTCTGCCAAAAAGAAGTATCCAGATTTTGCATTTTAAAAAAGTTGAACATCGATTGTGGACTCATTTTTCGACATTCAATTTTCGACATTCGTTGGAGATTTTCTGAAATAATTTTAGGAAACCTGAAGATGACTATTTTTCTTTGTTTTGAAGCATTGAAAAAAGTAGTTGGATTATTGTAATACTACAATTGAAAAGTTAAAACACTAACGAAAAACTGCAGAGTGGTCTGCTATAATAAAATCATCCCTGATGTTATTTATTGGAACCAAAATAACGTACATCCTGTCGAACGAGATTTACAGTATTCATAAAAGAGACGAATTTAAATTATTCATGGTGGAATTATTTGGAGAATTGATAGACTTTTCAGAAAAGTATCACTATACTTTTAACTATAATGAAATTTTGCGGGAACCTCATTGATTGAGTTGAGGAAAATATATGGGACGACGGTTTCACTGTTCTTTATATTCCAAAAGGGGAATTTTTGGATCAAATGAGTTTTTCTTGAAGCATTTTTTCCGATTCAGTCCAGATGAAGAAAAGATTCAAAATATTCATGATGAGTTATGCCACCCCTGAATATCTGCCCACTGCATTTTTTCAATCATTAGAAAATCTATTTGACTAATGCAAATAGTTCAGAACAACAATTAAATTCTGTTAATTCATTGTTACCACCGACAAAGGGCCAGCCACAGGCTAATCAAATCTCTAGTTTTCTAGAATCTCCCGATTGCCATTTTTACCTCACCTCACAGTCGTATGAATAGGCATATCACCAGTCTTTCCACTCAAATAGTCACTTTTCACCATTTTCCTATATTTCGAAGCAAGTTGCATACAAAATGTGGTGACTGTTGCAGTAAATTGGGGTGCAAAGGAAATGTTTACATTTGTCAGGTCTTCCATGATGCTTGTAGCTTGTTCTATGTGAACGGAAGTTTTCATGGGTATCTGTAAATACACGCAGCTACATTTTCGGAAAAACCAGAGAGTTAGCTTGCAGATTATGATATTAGATATTTTTCTCAGCAGGTGCTAAATATTTGAAATTTCTTATAGGAAAAATTGAAATTGATTTTTTTATTGCACTGTCTATCCGTCATATAAATCCCTACCCAAATCGAAATATATCCCCAAGGTAGGATAGAATGCATTCAATGTCCTCTGAAGACTATGAAACTTTCATTCGAAACACTTTTTGATGCAGATTCTCTTCCTGGGCATCGTTTAGAATGGGTCACCCGGTACATAAATTTCGCAAATCGAGTAGTCTGGTCGTCACTACGCTGTAGAGTAGAGCAAATAAACTAGCCAACAGAACTGCTCCAATAATATTTGAAACAATATTTGGGAAATTTGAAATAACAGTAGGGACCTGTGCTTTTCGAAGTTTTTCGAAATTTTTCACCAAGAAACGTACCGTTCTTAAATTTTGCAACTCCCAACACACTCAATTCATGCAATCCAATTTTATATTCGAAAAATATTAACAGTTCAGAAGGGCTCACTTATAGAGCGACATTGTAGTACCTTTTTCAAGTCGCTCACTAGGGTTTCTGCCACTGATTGAACTTTATAGAACTCCGAACCATCCATATTAGCCATGCTTTTAGATATTAAAGTCATTCTGTCCAACGCTGCTGCATAATCTCGTTCAGCTAACAAAGAAATAACTGAATCGTTGCCTTTGTGGTACAGACCTTCAATTGCCTCAGTTTTTTTCTGGACCTCTTGTAGCTGAAATGGAAAGAATTCACGTATTTTTCAAAGCAAAGCAAAATATACGCATGCGCCTATGAGTTGACAGGCTCTTATTGGTCGAGGATATGTGTTCCAAACATTTCTTGAGTGAAACTACTGTTCTATACTGTGACCCATCTAGAACTCCCATACTCTCAAGCGTTCAAAGTGTTTTTTTTTGTTCATTGTTGGGCAACAATTTCTTCTCGTAAATTTTTGGCCGCTGACAAATTAGTGATCAAATTTTTACCCAGGGGCCTTTCTTATATTATAAAAAAAAATTTTCCAATTGTTTCTTGTTTCAGAGACTGGGATAGAAAACCAAAATTAAGTTTTCAAGAAAACAAATTCATGGTGGTGCGAATGTTACAAACTACCTAACTCACCTTGAAGCCTTCATCAGAAGCAGGATCCCAGTCTATATATCCTTCCATTCCAGAATAATCTGCGAAACGCAGATAAACCATGCCAAGTCTAGGGACGATGAACGAAAGGAATTCCCAAGAACTGTCATATTGTAAAATTTGTTCTGGAGGTGAAACAGATTTGGTAAGAATCATTTCACGAGAAAATTTAAAAAAATATACTTCTTCACAATGTCATGATATTTTCGAACTGAACATTAAATTGCTTCAGTTGAAAAATATCTATTGAAATATTTTCTGGGAGATTTTCGCATATTCCTGAAAATTTTATTTATTCATTTTTTTATGATTTCTATCATGTGAGTTTATAGGTCTTGTTCGATGGAAATTCTGAAATAAGGAACCTCAGAGGTTTTAAATTGCTGATTACTCAAATATTATACTAAGTATGGCAAACCGACCAAAAATGTTGAAAAAAAATTTATTTATTCTGAATCATCAATAAAAAAATTGTTTCAGTAGTTTTGCCGCTCATTCGTTCAAAGAACATAGAATGTAGTACGCCGAATGCGATGTTGATCATGAATGGTAAATACACATAAACCTTTGTCCTGATTATCCCCACTCATAATGTTATTTCATGAAATGATTATGAAAATATTGGTATAAATATTTTCCGTCCCTTACCTCTTTCTTCGTTTATGGCAACTGAGACCCAAAAATATGACCCGAATGATGTGCCTAAGCAGTCGAACGAGAATTTTGTTTCCAGTACGATACCACTTCTTGGTTTGATGTTACAGGAAAAATCCGATGAAGGATTAGTTAAGAATTTATACGATGGTGTGATATTCTTGAATTCATCTGAAAATGAAGGTTGTTGAATGGAATGGAATGGAAATAAAATGGGGTAGTCGATCGAATTAAATATATTTGTTTTCATACATTTTAGTTGATAATAGATTTCTGGGAGAAAATGTCTGGTTGTAAGTTATGAACAATAAATTAATTTTTTGTGTGTGTTTCCTCCGATCATGCTTTACAGTAACTACTGCATTTTATGTACTCTGTACACAAACTCTAGGTACAGATCGTATGATGATTTTATATTATGAAAAAAATGGAATCTATTTGAATATTATATCCGGAAGAAACAGTAGGTGGTCAGAGAAAGTACAAATGAAATTTTGTATAAATATCACTCAATATGTTATTTCAACCCAGGTTCTGCAGTGAAAAAAAATCAACATAATCGACATCTGTCCCCTATACAAAAAATGTTTCTAGCATCTTATTTGTATACCAAGTATTAACATACTGCAACCTGTAATTACTTTAAGAACTCAAGTGTTCAGGAGTGACAACTCCTACCCCTAGGGTTGATGAGATTTTGGCTAATTATTATTAATTTCTCTCAAAACATCTCTGTCGTGATTAAATTGAAACGGCTGGGAAACTGGACCTATTTGAAAATCGGGATTATGACATTTTTCGACATTTTTTACTGGGCAAAAATATTCTTGAAGCCTGACATCTTTCACTCATACAGGGTAAGAAAAAAATTTTCAACCAATTTCTTTTCTGTTCTTTTGTTTGACATTTCGTCGCAATGATTTTCAAAATATGTAGAAAAAACTGAAGAAAAATGGGAGATAAGGATATTCGGATTTATGTTTGTTATTTCTATTCTAAATATCTTGAGCACAAACCGTTTTCACATTTTCGAAGTCGAAGACTGTGGAAATATTGTAACGTTTCTAGAATTTTGAAAAACTCATCACAGGTTGTTTCAAATGTAGGTCAAAAATTGGGCTCAAGATTGGCCCATAACTTTCATTTTTCTAATTAGAACACTATTTTTATATGATTGTGTTGGATTCTGCGAAGGAAAATAAGGTGTTCTGACATATGAATTCTCCTAAAATGAATATTTCTTGTGGTATTTAGGATTTTCTGATTTTATGTCGTACGTTTAGTCGTATTAATAAAATCTGTTCCATATCAGCAATGAGCTTTGGTAATAGAAGATAAATTATTCTAATAATTATTCACTAGTGACAGACCTATGTTTTTCAATTTATTCATCTTTGTCAATATGAAATAGATTTTATGAATTTGGCCCTACGTACGACGTAAAATCAAAACATCCTAAATAACTCAAGAATTGTCCATTTCAGGTGCAGACTATCATTATTTTTCTCCTCAGAATCCTACACAGTTATAAAAAATTGGGTTCTAATTCTAAGAACGAGAGTTATGGGCCAATCTTGATCCCAATTTTTGATCCAACATTTGGAACATCCAGTGAGTTTTGCGAAATTCTAGTAACACTATCGCACCCAGAGGGGGAGCCAAGGGGCTGCAGCCCCCCCCCCCCCCCACGAGATTAATTTTTGTAAAAAAAAACTTGATTTCCCATCATAAGTCAAAAATGGATGTTGATGGAGCACTCCCCAAAAACAAATCCTGTGTGCGCCATTGTCTTGAAATGTTATAATATTTCCACAGTCTTCGACTTCAAAAATTTGAAAACGATTCCTGCTTAAGATATTTAGAATGGGAATAACAAACATAATACCGAATACTCTTATGTGTATGTGTTTTCTTCATATTTTGAAAATTATTTTGACGAATGCAATGACTTTAATAGGAATGCATTCAGAATTGAATACTCAGATCAAAACTTGAAAGTGGTATATAATTCGAATAATATCATAAGATTTCAAATAGGTTCAGTTCTCCAGAAACGTCCAATAGGCCGTCGAGCTGGTACATATGGATTCTGTAAATCCTTCAAACTCACTCATAGTAACAGTCACAATATAAGAAGAATCATATGCAAATTCTTCTTCTGTAAGATGTATGATGTGGCTACTGTTGTGAGTCCGGGTAAACTGAAATACCCAATCTTCTTCGTCGGCTATGACATCCTCATTTTCTCTCGGGATTTTGTATACATTCCATTCAAATACGTAGACTCTCGGACATAGGTAAGTGCAATAAGCCATCAGAGTCATGTCACCATCGCGGAAGGGTGGGAAACAATTTTCCACGCATCTGCAGAAAAAATACAATAATTTTCGAGAAAAGTTCAGGAAAAATTGTTCAAATTCACAACCCATTCAAATAATTAATTGATGAACCCTCACGACTTAAGTCATATCAAATTCTTTATTCTCTCTTCTCGTATAATGAGAACTGATATATCGAGTCCCGGTTGATCCTGATTCTGGTGATTTTTCGGTTTGTATTTTCTTCATTCTCATTTGAAATAATTGTTATTGTTGTTCTTTAGAAGAATGTCGTAATTTTAAAATATGATATAATAAGTTGCCAGCAGTGTTCAACTTGACCTTCCTTTTCAAAGGTCGAATGCCTATCAGTAATTTTCAGATATTTTTTCAGTTGAGTTATCCAAAAATTATAAAATTTTTTCAGAAAAAAAAAAACTTATTGTTTCAGAGTTGAATAGGATTGGCATAAAGAGGCAAGATTTTGGATCCATTTGAATTTTAAAATTTTCATCTACATATGTAGTTCGAAAAATCACTGTTTCAATGAAGTTCGAAGTTAGTTGGATTGTTTTGCTATTTGGGTTATTTCTACAATCTCGTGATAGAAATTTAATAAATTTTGTAACAATCATCAGAATCGATGCATTTTTTACCTTCAGGACAAAGAACGACATAGTGGAAAAATTTGAAATATTCCAGAGAATGATGTGATTTTTACCCCATGAAAGCTCATCTGCAATTTGATGAGATTTCGAACTAGCAGCATCAGGCGTTATCTCTGGAACGCTATGTATTTGAAAAACCCTCGAAAGCAAAATCTTCAACTTTTTTCAAGCGATTTCCATTCATGTATGTAAAAATCAATTTTTGGAAAAGACATTTTTTAAAAGTTTCGAATTTTAATTTCAGAAATAATTTCACCCTGTGAATGCATTTGAAATCAAATAGGGTAAAATTTTTCATAGTGAAAACCCCCGTTCACCAGATATGACTCGGAGTCTCGTTTATTACGACCAAAGCAAGCAATATTATACCATCCAGATGTTGAATTTGACAGTGAACGATTAATCATTCATAACATAGTGTTGGCAAATACGAATGAACCCAATGTTCACAATATAAAAAATTTCATGAAGAATCAGCTCTATAATACTTAATAATCAGTTATCAAAAAATTCTAGATTTTTTTTTGAGTAATTTAATTGCGATAGATTGAAGAGTTTCGTATTGGGGGAATTTGACTTAATTTCGAGAATTCGTCTAATTATTCTCGACTTTTTCGTTAATAGAAATCTAAGGAATTCGTATCTTACACAATTTCTAAGCCAGGAGCATCTTTCCTCACGTACACCAACTGCTGAGTCTGAACCGTCTTCTTCCACCATTTTGTTCGAACCCCCAGTTTGATCAGATAGCTCATATCCTTTCGATGTTGGCTACCGGATATAACAAGAACAGGACCTAGAAAATTCAGGAGATGAACAATTCCGATAGTCTAATCTTTAGTGATTTAAATCGATGCAGGATACTTTTGGAGAGTTTCGAAGATGAGAAAAAACATGGATATTTCCACGAACGTCTAGAAAAATGTGGTTGGCAATTGGGACCGGTCAGTCTGAATGTGGGATACCATGACAAATCCCTTAGTGACAATATTTATTCAATATACCTACAGTTTTGTATCTGATTTTTTTTCTTTGAGATATTTCATTTTTCCCAGTCAACCATACTCATTTTACTCAATTCCAATTTTCGGTACACGAGAACAAATATAAATATCATGTTCATACTCTCCTTCCCCATTTCAATTCATATCATCGAACATATATAGGATTTTATTTGTAGGAAATGTGGTAAAAAGTTCCAGCCATGAGGATCATATTATCTTAGCTAACTTCCAGAATTATCCTAACCCGGGAATGCATGACTGATGAAATGAAGATAAATCAATCCATTTCACCTTTTTCTTTACTGGTGATGAATCCTCCACAGGTGTCGCAGTCATATATCCAGCTGTACTCAAACACTTTAATATCAGATGAGGATTCACTGTTGTAGTCGATTGAACCAGAAGCATTCAGTAACAAGTCCATTCCTTCACCAATATACCGCTGAAATCCTCCTTGTATTACAGGAACAGGTGCGGAAACTTTCACAGTTAGAATACACTAGAACAAAGATTTCGCGTTTTATTATTCGAGGGGTAGGCTTTTTTTTACAATTTTCTTTCAGAATTGCCTCATTGTTCCCGACTGAAAGAAATGAGATGTTTTTGTTCCCAAAAACCAATTCAACACTATACAACCTGCGGTATATGGTTTGAAAAATTGCTCACATTATCCTTGAAAATTGACAGATCTGTCTCCTCAGTATACACATTGAGGACGACTTTGTAGAATCCCTCACTCAAAGTATATTTATTCAAGAAGAGAATAGGACCTGAGGGATTATTCAGGAATTCTTTTCCATCTCCTGAAATTTGGGGTAAGCCATTTATGAAAATGTTTTAGAAGGTCTGAAAGATCACTTACCTGTATCAGTATTTATCAATTTGTAATCGAATACATATTCTTTCTTCTGACATCGCTTGAATTCTGCAATTATTTTCAAGTTCTGGTTTATGAAGATTGTTTTCTTCCCATTCTTGCTGGAAAAATGGAATATTAATTGTTTTTACTCTTGTGACGATGTTCACGTACCAATTCTTGAATTCTATTGTTTCTTCACATTTCTCTGCATTTCTTAACGAAACTTTTTTTGCAGTCGACAAATTCAGTGATGGCTCACTAGTGATACTTTCTACAAAAAGTAAAAAAAAGGATATTTGAAAAATATTCATAATATTGTCATTTCATCTTCATTTATCCCATCAATCAATTATTATGTCAACTTCAAAAAGCATAGATTTATTCAACATCCCATTCGTTCATATAGTTTTTATATAAGATAGGAATGCATATCCTTCCACATTCCACATTCGGTCTAAATTTTGGAATTATGAAAACACACGCAAAATCTCAATTCGATATATGCCTTGTAGAAAAAAGTTCTCACAATAAATATAATTTTCTGATTCGCTTCGAGTACGATTAAATAAAACTCATCACTTATCGATCTCGAGGTGCCGAAGCAACATATAAGATTGCCACTTTGAAAAAATCGAGAAATTCATATCCAATATTCAATATGGAAATGTATATTTTATTAAACAGAATACTTGTTAATAAAATGTAATTACAGTAGAACCTCGATTATCCGAGCTATTGTGGACCGAGCCGACCTCGGATAATCGAAAACTCGGATAATACGGACTTTATTGAAAAACTCTGGAAAAATATGATATTTTTAATCAAATTGAGTTTTATTTACGTAAACAGTAACTAAATAGATAAGTAAATATATATATTATATATGTGAATAATACACAAGTAGGTAGATATATACCTTCACGAATGACAAGCACAGACATCTCGCCGCTCGAGAAAATTGAAATTGAACTATCCTGTACTATCCACGCGACTCGGATAATCGCGACCTCGGATAAAGCGAGCTCGGATAATCGGGGTTCTACTGTATATTGTAAATGGGCAGAAAGACCTCGGTCGTTAGCCTATTGGTATACCCAATAAATATTATTATTAATATTATTATTATTCATATCCAATATATCAAATGAAATAAACAATCTGTAAATGAACCAAGAAAAAGTTCATCAGAAAATCAAACCGTCAAGAAATCACAGACATAAATGCATATATTCTTATGAAGATAATCACTTTTGTATCTGTTGATTTTTTTTCTGTTCCATTTTACCTTTTCTGTTATGCATTTTTCTTGCCATGTCAGTTGTGTTTGAATATTTTTAATTTTGCATTTGTTTTTCCTTAATTTTTATGGCTTTGTGAATGTCTATCATGTATTTTGTCTAAGCGTTCGTATATGATATTTTGCGTTCCCTATCAGTGTCAAACAAAATTAAGAAACCTATTAGCATGGGGTTGCTCATGAAACGATGCCATGAAGATTCTCAATGTTCTTCAAAAACATTTTGCTCTTTCCTAATGGAGGAAATTTAATTGAAATTAATTTGGAAAATTTCTCATAAATATTGGAACTGACTCGTGGCTATATGATAAAGTGAATAGAGCGAACCAATGAAATGTTTGCCAAATGAAAGCTATATTCATTGAAGGACATTCTTCCCTAGATAACTTCACTCACTGTGAAAACTAGCCATTATAACTATTGAAATGGATCAATCAAGACTGAATGTAAGCAATTTCATAAGTATGCCAGGAGATTCAAAGAATTTTCAGCCTGAAATCGTGGTCAGGGAGGACAATTTCAGTTATGTTGTTATCCTAACCACATGATGTCATTCAATGCTCACCGCAGGAATCATAACGTCGAAGAGATGCGCAGGAATTAACTTCGCTGGACGTAGTACGATAATTCACCTCATTCAACAATCTCCAGGCAGTGCTATTCTATGGACCTAATTGATAATTGACTATTGGGGTGTTCCAAGCAGGTGGTCTGCCTCTAAAGAAGTTGAGAATTTCAGTATCTGATATAAAGAAACAATTATTGGAGCATGTAACATTGAACATGTATCCCAATGATGATGGATGGGAGCAAACTTATATTTTTCAACTGAAAATATTCTACCCATGATGGTCAGGATTATCCCTACCGAATAAAGAAAATGAAATAGCGAAGATATTTGTGATATGCCTTGAAAAAATCTCGGAGGAATAGCAGGAATCCTTTGTAATCGAGAAATATTTTATTTCTCTGTCCGACATTTCTGAAATCCCCCTAAACCTCTTCATTCGTTCACGATAAGGTCCCTTTTCGTGAAAAACTGTATTACAAAAGTTTCAACGCGAAGATAACGTGCAGGGAGTGAAAATGAGAGAACCTCTTCAGGTAATACCAACGAAACTAAATTCTTCTATATGTTGAAATTATGTTTTCCGAGGCCTAGACTTTTTCCGTTTATTTGTCTTTCCACGTATGCCAATCCCTAGTTGAAATTCAAGAAACAAGAAAAGCTAGGTCTCACATGCCCCAGAGAATCAAGAAATAGCGTTATTCTCGAATCAATTCTTCCAGAATAGTTCCTGCAGCTTAACAAAGATAATTGAGATTATCTGGATCACTCTGGAAGAAATTCGGGAGAGACGTTAGTTACTGCTCCAAAATCACATAATATCGAAAGCATTATTGCTTGAGGCAACTTCACGTTAGCTCAAAATGCAGAATGGTTGAACGATGGCCGCGAAAGCCTCAACTACGATAAATCTATCAGAATTATTTCGAAAATGAACACGCAATAATTTTTTGTTGAAATCCGAAAGTAGGTGAACTGTTGAAAACTGAATTTATCCCGAGTTCATTGAATAGAAGAAGATGCTATGGTAACATGCTAGAATAATAGGAATAACGACTAGTTCAAGTATGCATGAACTTTACTTCAACGAAACATGTATTTTGATCCCTTCCAAACATGATGTCTGTTATTTTACTATGCAAAGGATCCGTGTACGAAGACTTGTGATGCTCTACGACGAATAGAGTTGTTTGGATTTTCAGACACATTCGCTGGATCTATTTTCTTTTCCTATTAAGGTGTGTTTGTCCGCCTAATGAATTCAGCAAACGATGCCTTGAGACAAAAAAAAAAATTGCCTGAAAAATTCAAAATTTTTCATTGAGGTCTCATTCATTAAAAAAAAATGTGCATGGAAATACAATTCGCATTTTTGATATGAAACATATGAAATGATGCTGTTTCTATAAGATTCGTCCCTTGAAAGGACTTCTGGATAGAAAACAAGACAATTGGAACTCACTCCAATTATTTCCAGATGAACATGTCACTCAACCACATAGTCGGAGGCAAATTCTAAACAGATGAAACTCAATAATAGGCAAGAAATTGCTCCTCATTATATCGCTGATCCGTTCCGAAATTCTGCGGCGAAGTTGACTTTTCAGGGCCATAGAATTATGCCTACTACTGACTGGCATATGAGGATAATTTGGTTCCAGGATTTGTTTCAGCGTTTGATATGTCAGATTTATTTATGGTATAATAAGTTTATTGAATCGAATGAAATATTTTCAATATTTCCTCTTGATTAGGTAATAAATGTCATCGATGAGTTTCGTGTACACCTTTCGACTGGTCTCCATCGAAAAGAGTATAACCTTTCTGTTAGTAAATATACTTCAGCTTTCTCAATTGGGTACTCTTTCTTCTATTACTTATACCCTGCTGATAATTAACTGGCTCCTAGTGTTTTATCTGATGGACGACACTTTGACTGAGTTACTGTGAATATTTTTGACTCTTTACTTTTAATACATTGTTTTCTTACGGGAATGAATAGACAGTTTTTTGTTGAACATTCTGTTAGACTATATTCTTGATTAATTCGTTAATCTTTCCTGGTTATTAGCCTCTGTTTGATGATTCTGTGAGAATGGGTATTTTCTCATCAGAGTTTGGATAGTTCTCGCTTATCTACAACTTTTTACCCATATATATTTGAAACTTTTTGCAATGACATATTCATTCATGTCTTTCTGACAACAATTCAGATGGCTCGTTTAGGTATAAATCTTATTATTATTCGTTTCCTAATTAATTTCAATTTTCTCCAAGCGTTGTTAACAATGAATCATTGTGAAATCAATCGAGTTCTTTTATATTGATCAAGAAAATATTATACTACTACTACTTTTACGATAAACTTGTGGAACACACTTCTAAATCATTGTATTGCTATTATGGGGAGAACTGTATAGTAGCACACTCATTACGGAAATAATACCAACCCCCTTTTTGGTTTATACCATCGATCATTGCGGAGGATGGAAAAAGAAATGAATCTGTCAGTCACAAAATTCACGTGGAAGATGTGGCAAACGAATGCATTGTTTTAATCATTGGAACAACTTTTCCCATTTATCATCAGGAGGGGAACAGTAGGAGAACACAAACATGAAATATCATCCAAGAACTCCAAGATGAGATAGCATAAGGAATTCTACTCAGAAATTCTGATTGTTTCAATCATGTTATATCAATATGGGGTATCTTTATGTTCTTTTTTTTATTAGAAGACGGTAAAATTTGTGTGTTTATTTTCACAGTTCCTAATTCTTATTGATTTTCAATAACCCGCATTTTATATACTTGCTCTCCAATCAATCTTTTTTCTGATAGAAAAAATTCAAACATTTCTTGAAGTGCAATGAATTGAAGCAATTATTTTGAGTTTTAGTTACTTGTGAATTCCATTTGAATCCTTTCTAAGCATTATTCAGCTCTACAAAGATCCGAATGAGTAAAATATTTTTATTTCAAGAAGTGAATTGATTTGTTCTAGGCATTATCGTGAAGACTAATAACTGATGAATAACATCAGTGAAACAGAATAATTTTCTTTTGTCAGCGGTTCAGCGTGTTTTCAGTGTCTGCAAGTATGTGAATCGTCGTGAAGGAAAAAAACTTTTTTCAACCTCCTCGTGACGACAGGGTCTTGGAGAGGTCGAAAGATTAGTTCTGCGTGTGTTATCAATTAAATTTCCAGTTCACTGGCCTTATACCATTATCAACGGCTTTTCGCTCTTTCTTTGAAATTCTCCGGAAACCTTTCGACTTCACGTATGCGTTAAATGGAAATATGATGATAATTGAAACTCTTCTTTGGTCTAATAGAAATTCAAAAAGCTGAATGAATTTCATTTTCCAGTCGCTAAACATTTTCTATGAGAAATGATTTTTCATCATCTCTTCTTTATATAGGAGCAATCCACATGAAAATCTACCCGACTATATTTTTTATACACAGGGTGGGACGTTGACTTGTACATTCATTTAAAAAAGAGATTCTTGATGTCAAGAGGAACACTATATTCGTATACCATTGTGAAGTAAGAGGCGTAAGGGCAAGATGTGTTTCATTTGACATCAGTAATCTCCTGTTTGAATAATAATATACATAATGTAGAGTTGAAAGACTCACTCTGTGTTGGGAAACTCCCATCGAAATCATATGGTATTTATTATTTATGACACTGATCCTTAATCCTTTTTCCATTATGGATTTCTTCGGGTTTGTGAATGCATTTCATGTGTTCGTGTGGGCATTATTTTTAGGGTTTCAAAAATTTCTCAATATTCGACGTACCTACATGATATGATGACTCTCATCTTCGAACACAAAATTCAAGTTGTTCAATAAGAACAAACGCCTTACAATCGTATATTCATTAGTTCATTGAATATTGAATTCCCTAAAATGACTTTTTACATTACGAAGTTTATTTGGGACAGTTTTTTTTCAGTTGAAATTTTTGGTAGGTACTCAATATTATCACATATTCAATTATATAATAATTCGGTTCTAAACTATGTTTGTAAGTCAATTTCAGGAAGCTAGCATCATGTATCAAAATGATGTTTTGAAATTTCAGTCTCTTCTGAAAGAACATTTTACACTAGAGTGCGTTGCTCTTCATTTTTAGTGTGAAGCTGACAGAGAGTCGAAATATAGCTTTTTTCAGAATAATCCAATAATATTATTTCATATATTTATAAAAAAATAAAAATTTTTTCAATATCTTGTACAGAACAATAATTGTTCTTCGCTTTCTAGCAAACGAACTCATCCCGAGAATGCCTAGATGGAGGAAAAGCAGAATAGCGCGGGGATGCAACATGATTCAACAGGTGTTTGTGAAGGAGAGTGGGGGTAGCACCAGGAGTGGGAGAACTTGACAAACTTGAACTACCGCAATACGCGCAGAATTAAGCGAGAACACTTTACATGAGAACAAGCAGGGAGGCTGGTTGCAGTTTTACTCACGGTTTCGCGGTCTTAACATCGCGGAAAAATAATTTCGCAAGATGAAAAGTTGCTGAAGAACTTTTGACCCCGAAGTAGTTAGCGAGTTAGATTCAACACATAGTTGAAATTCAAATTCACGGAAGTTCTAGAAGAAAATTTGTATGTACGTATTCTTAATCAGTACCTACTCGACTGACAACTACTGAAAAGTTTTTCAAAACAAAGTCCTAATTTATATTCGAGAAATAAACTCATTACTGATTATGATTCGAAACAAAAAGGGTATGAATTGAAAATTTACATTAAATCAAGGAATTTTCTATACATTTATGTCGCTATAGAAATGAACACAGGAGTTATGGTAATACTTAGGGAACTCGAGAGAATTAAAAATTTAACATCTGAAATAATACTCGTACCTAGTATGGGGTAGAGGTTTGTTTTTATTTTCTGTACCAAACAGAAAGAATAACAATCAATTGCAAATCATAATCAGATCTCGAATGGTCCCACCCAAAAATAAAATCTTAAACTTAAAGCCTACCACTGAGTCTTCATCTAAATTAAATGAATACTACTAAATGATACTACCAAAAGTAAATTAACTGTGAGATTGGGTGAAATCTCGAATTTGTTGATCTTTATGTCCACCAGATCAAATTATTTCATTGAAATTCTGGAAGAAGTTACTCAACTAAAAATTGAATTTAAAAAATTTATGAGCAAAATAGGATCTTCATTACCCATTGAGAGTGATTCAATCAAATGAGCCATTTTGAGATAATGAGAAAAGTTTTACTATAACAACCATGAAGTTCTGATAATATTTTCTTTTTATTCAATAATTGGCGATTTCATGACATTCCACAAATTCATTAAGAAAAGATCAATTTTCGCAGGAATGCTTATCAAGATCACCACCCAACCTATTCTTTGAGTTGTTTCTATATTGAATAACTCCAAACTATCGATGTCTCTGATACTCTCATATCTTTCTATGCATGAGCAGAGTTTGAGTGTTTCGATTCCAATAAAAGAAATATGAAAAAATGGTGAGATTACGATGATCAACTTTTATTTTCGAATGAGATGGTATATTTTTGGGTATATTCTTCGATTTTCGGAGAAAAAGTGTGATAAATGTATGATTCGTTTCATCAACATTGAAAGAATGAGAGGATTTTTTTTTCATCAGGATCACAAATCACAGAAAACACTGAGATTTCGTTAAGAAAAGAAGTTTTTCCTTCAAGATGGATGGTACTTTGTGAAACATTGATTCATTGGATTTTCTTTTTATTAATTTTCACTAGTGACAACATATTTATTCATTTGAAAAAAACATTGCTAAAAAGATTCTGTAACCCTTTTGCAGAAAATCTCGTACCATAAAAAATGTAACCAAAAATATATCGTCCCCCCTCAGGTTTTCTTTCAATCATAAAAATCATTAGAAAAATTAATGAATAAAATCGATAGGTATGCTGAGTTCAATTCTGAATCAACAGTAATATTTTTGTCGCTTTGAATTTTTAATGTATATGAATTTTGTCCTTTACACAAATGAATTTGGACAAGTAGTAAAAATTATCAAAATAATATTGAATTGACCGAATTAAGAACAATTCAGTGTCTACTATGACGGTCCATTTGTGTCCATCTTGCGGTAATTCAGGCTATAATAAAACGAAATAATTGTAATTACCGATTTGTGCAATCAAAGTTTCGCCCAGGCCAACTAGTGATATACTTATATAGAAAGAAATTTAATGGACTTTAATGAATCTCAATAATATTCTTAACCGTATTCAAGTGTTTCGGACTTTCACGCTTCATCATGGTTAGCCAAGGAGGTGAAGCTACAGATTTAATAATTTTTAAGTGGTAGAGTATTTGTTGGTAGAGTTCCCCAACATGAATTTGAGTTGTTTTCATCCTATATATCCGCACCATCAAACATCGCCTCTTTTCGTACCTGTTTCTCACCCGATCAAATTACTTTTCTCTAATATATTCGAGAGGTACCTTTCTACGTGAGGAAATTCGAAATTTCCGATATCATTTTCAAACAACTCTGCACTCCGCAAGGAATTCCAATATAAAAATAATATTGAACTTACAAGGATATTCTAGAGAGGACCACCAGTCATAATATTTTCTTTTATTGTTTGATTTTCTTTTCTACAGCCTGACGAAATTCGGGCAGTGGTGAATTAATGTAAACGTTTGTAAAGTGATACCCTAGGAGAAGGGGAAGATTCCGGTTTATTCATGACGAACGTGATATGAATATATTTTTATGTCTACTAGTGGACATTCCGTAGGTGCAAAAATTCTGGAAAATATCATATTACGACGATTGACCTGAAAAGTTCAATAATGTTGTTTGATTTTCCTGTTTTCTTTCTTGAAAAGAACCATTGAAAGATCAAATGAAAGTTTCGCGTTTAATTTCCTGATATTCTAAGAATGGTCATAGTCTAGGATCATGAGCCCATTTTTTCAATTTATAATTATCCAGAGAATTCTATTGAATTTTGTAAATATAAACTAGGCAAAGGAAAAAATCAGTTAGTTTGATAGATTTAGATATTCTGGCGGAAAAATATTTCTTAGAGGAATTTAGATTATCGTCAAAAAATTCGACAAAAAAAGCCCAGTTGATAATATATTATTATTTGTTTATATTATTTCATCTCTGTTTTGAGCGACTCAGTAAAATTAAGCTTCTCCTGGAAAATTATCTCAGGTTGAAATATGGACTTCGGATCCTGGATAATCGTTTAATATTATTTCAAAATTCATATATTCGAGCAGCTCTTATATTCGACACTAGTACAGTTAATTTCAGATCTTGGCTCAGTTCGTCAATAGGATTCGCTTCCTGATAATGTGATAGATGATTACTTAGTCGTCGCTG
Organism: Hippodamia convergens; assembly: GCA_038502775.1. NCBI lineage: Eukaryota > Metazoa > Arthropoda > Insecta > Coleoptera > Coccinellidae > Hippodamia > Hippodamia convergens. The sequence goes on along the minus strand of CM076611.1, from coordinate 10,066,316 downwards.
TCAATTCTTTCAATTTAAACAGACCTACAAGCATTAAAGCGGAAAAGAATTCCCATGATAATGCGAAATGGTGGAGGGAATCGTCCTCGCAATGCAAATGGAAGTAATTTTGATTTATCGGTATTTAGTCTAGAATCCGCAAGCAAAATAGCGCAGGTTCAATTTTTACTCATTCTCGAGCTTTGCTTCTCATACATTTCTCCCTTCTGATTTATTAACTGCGATATTGCATACAAATTGAAGCCATTGAAAAACGACAAGTGGTGCTATGATTTCCAGAACAACATATACCCATTAATTAAGCTGGAATAAAAAACGACCCAAGCGGGAGGAAGGTTTGTGTATAATATACAGAGTGTACTGAGTTCGACGTTTCTGGAGAACTGGAATTATACAAAATCTGAAAATTGGGGTTATGATATTATTAAACAGCTAAAATATTCTTGAAGCCCGACAACTTTCACATATACAGGGTATAAAAAAAATGAAAACATTTTTTTTTCAGTTTTTTCGTTTAAAATTTTATAGAGTATTCAATTCGAATAGATTTCCATTGAAATGAAATCCTTTCATTTGTCGAAATAGTTTTCAGAATATGAAGAAAACACTGAAGAGAAAACGGAGATACGAATATTCGGTATTATGACTGTTATTCTTATTTTAAACATCTTAAGAGCAAACCGTTTTCATAGTTTTGAAGTCGAAGACTGTGAAAATATTGTGAATTCAAGGAATTTTGAAAAACTCGTCACAGGGTGTTCCGAATGTTGGGTCAAATATTGGGATCAAGAGTGGCTCATAACTTTCGTTTTTCAAATTGAAACCATATTTTTTTTATATTTGCATATATTCTTCTGCGAAGAAAAATAATGATAGTGTTCTTACATGTCAATTGAATACTCTATCAAAATTTGAAATGTAAAAACACAGAAAAAAATGTTATTAAAATTTTTTTTTCATGCCTTGTATAAGTGAAAGTTGTCAAGCTTCAACAATATTTTAGATCGGTATTTAATATCGAACAATACTACGATCCGAATTTTCAGATTTCAAATAGGTTCTCCAGAAACGTCTAATAGCTTATCGAACTTGGTACACCCTGTATACAAACCTTCATCTCATATTATGAGATCCATACCGTGTGACCATTTATGTTTTTCAAATAGGTGATATATACATTTTTCTTTGGAGATGTTTAATACTCGTGAAACACTTAAATAATTATTCGTTAATAATAAGGCACTTCACACCATTTTGATGTTCCTAGTATTTAAAAACAATAAGATTCTGCAAAAAAAATGCATTTCACCTTGAAATGACTTTTTTCTACGACCGTGCGTTTTCACCCACTCTCCCGTACTCATTTTAGTTTAAAAAGTGTCACTTTCCCGCACTAGTATTAGCAGGGTTTTTTTCAGCACACTTTCATTAAAGAATAAACTGAATTATGATATGTCCCTATACATCGAACGTCAACGATGAGAGTACCATGATAACGACATGTAGAATTCATGTGTAGGTATTATTGATTTTCATGGAATGTTTTGTATGTTGAAATAAACTATATATATTCAATGCGAGGTCGCAGAAAAAATAATGTTCCTATATTGTGCAGAAAGTATCTTTCCCGTACTCGATTGCTTTCCAGAACTCCGATCCGCGTCGTTCGGGCAACAGCAATCTCGTACGGAAAAGTTAAACTTTCTGCACTTGATAGGAAAATGACTATAAGATGTCTGCTGTCAAAGAATGAAAACTTCTTAATATTTTCTGATCTATGATATGAACGAGGAAATATGAGTGGCACAGAGGAAAAGTGGTATAACTCCAATTAAGTGAAATGTTGGCAATTAAGGTTCAAGTTGCAATTGATTAAACTTCATTGATCCAACTTATACCACTTATTAGAAGGATGATATGCGACCTTATGTACCGAAATATCGGTATAACTCAAAAATTCGGAAATCGGTGACTTATACCATTTTTCCTCTGACCGGCTCATATTTAAGTGAATCCTGCTGTGTTGCCTGGTTCATTGTTCTTATCATTATTCATTTCTAGTTGAAAAGCATTGAAAAGTATCCCACCTTTATATCATATTCTACATCGATATTTTCTGATATGACCATCGGTTCAATTACTAGCACTCATGATTGTACTATCTATCCTCATAAAGTTCGAAAATGCTTCCTTTATTATAAAACTTGTTTGTTATTTTCCACCTAACCCGAATTGTCAGATCATTTTTCAAGAGAACTTTCTGGAAGATGAAATCGAACACAATCAACTGAACATTCGTCACAAATAGTACAAGTTACCCAGATATATCCGTACTCCGTAAGGTAATATTTTTGTCTGATAACCCAGCTCCGAGCAATAATTCTTCAACTACGTATTTGGCGAAAGTTATTTGCATGCATAAAGACCCTAATGTCTTAGCACCAGCGTTCATGTTATCTTTAGTTCGAATATTCGGAGAAAAGTGTATGTGTAAAAATGGAAATGTAAGGTGGCAATTGTTGATGTAAGGGTAATCAGGCGTGAGAGAGAGAGTCCTTCTGAAAGAGTGCAAACGAGTTTATATATTATATTGAAACGTTTTCAGTTTGCAACGAAAAAATTACCAGGATTAAAATTCCTCCATACATGGTGTGTGGGAATTATATTTTAAGAAAAAGAATAAATCGAAAAAAAAAAAATGTTTGCCTTAACGGAGGCCATAAATTATATATGTTCAATATCTTTTACGTCAAAACTAGGACAGAAAATTCATTTCAATGGCCGAATGGTTCCATTTTCAAGAAACAGGTAGGTACTTGATAAGTCTAGCGTATTCACGTCAAAGCGTTTAGCTATCAGTATTTGTTTCTTCTAGTACGTCTAATCATATCAGTGGCATACTCGAGTTCATTGTTCATAAACTAAAATGAGATTGATAACACAAGTTTTTTCTTGAAGTATTTTCAGTATTTTTAATTCGATATCTTTTACACGGTAAAAAAAGCAAAATGTACTGTTACCAAAAATTCTCCACTCCTACACAAAAATAGATGTACTGTGTGACAAGCAAATATCAAATTGAAAATTTAGTGAAAAAAAAAATCGAATGCATTGTATTTAAGTCATCCTATTTACACGTTCTCATTGTGGGACAAATAATCACAACTTACTATTCTACCCTAAGCTCGGAAATAAAGTATCCAAAACGGCTTCCTTTATATTCCTGGTTGAAAGTTATAATTGACAAAGTGATTTCCTTTTATCATGTATTTCAATCAATTGTGAAAAAAAGAAACTATAGTATTAACATAAAGAAATTTCAAAGTCGAAATTGGTTTTTTTCAGTAAAATCAAACCAGCTCTTCCGTGCCTGCATACTGCTTTAAACGTTTTGAAATTGAGATGGCTGATGCAGTGGCACAGGAAGCAGAATAGGCCTGTGAAGTGAGTAATTACGACGTGAGCAACGAGACATTTCACGCTAACCACTTCGTACTAAGAATAGGGTGCATGGGAAGTTTGCAAGTTTCAGTTCGCTGTAAGAAAGTTGTTTGATCTATTTTTTATCCCGACGCCAGAAGGGAACAAAGAGGTTTAAATGTGAAACAGAAAAAATTCGAGTTCACATGATACAGTTCAAGTTGGGAGAAACTATCTAAATATATCGGAGTTGAATATAAAACTTTGGTGGATTGACAGATTACGAAATGAATGAATAGATATATCCTCCCGTTTGAGGCCTCTTTTATTTGTTTGAAATGGTTGGTTGATTCGTCACTGAAAAATAATGTTTGCCGATTGTTTTCTCGTAAATATTTCGAGGAAAACTGAAAGTTTACATGTGCTTAGAAATCCATGTTCCCAAGATCCCCATTTCTAATTTACATGAATAAAGACTTCTTGACCAGGCTTTGTTAGGAACTTTGATGTTATGCAATATATAATAATTTCAGTCCGTTTTCAAGCATTTTACCTCTCTGTTATAATTTTATGTGGATTTTCGTTAGATTTGCATAAGCTTGCGCTCAACCGGCATGTGGTAGTTTACTTACTGCCGGTTTATATGAAATATGTCCAGATTAACTACGTGACAAATTATTTTAGGGCTCGGATTAACTAATGAATGCCACAGAATAGATATACATATTCGTTTAGTAGCTCAGAGTACAGCTGGGTCGGTTGATGTAGAAACATTCGTGATGTAGAGTTCCCGAATCCTGAATTATGTATGCCATGATTTCGTCATCTGTTTCCATTAATTTTACATTCAAATTGTGACAACTGAGTGGAAAATCCGTAGCGATATCGATAGTGGTCTATAGTGCACCAACATCGAGCTTTATTGAAATGAATAATTCCAATTTTCATTGTAAAGAAACATAAAGTATACCATCTTGGTATAAAATATACCATAAACTTTTATTCCCGAAATAAGATTCTAAAGAACAATGAATAACATGTCTTACGATTTCTGCACTCGAGAGTGACACCAGAAGATTAAAACCCTTTTTAGTTCACGTCTTTCCTTCATTGGCCATCAGTTTTAAGTTTTTATTGATCTTTACTTGAATGAACAAAATTACATACATACATACATACCATGCTCACAGATTTTTTTGTAGTAGAATTGATGGAAATGCTACTACATCGACATGAGGTTTAATCTTGATCAACTGCTTAAATGAAAATATCAATATGAAATTATAACTTTGAAGATGTTGGATCAGTGCAACTGTAATTTGATTAATTAAGGAGTGAGATTCCATATGCAATAATTTGACGTAAAATTATACTTGGTGTTTAATTTGAAAATTAAGAAAGTTTGTGTTCAATTTCAAAAACAGCGTTCTAAAAAAATTTCAACTGAGTCACTGACTTCTACGTAAAAATATCTGTTGAAATTAATTCAGTGCTAGAGAAATAATGACATCTGAATTAAGTGAACACATTCGTTTTCATTCTGTGGTCTAGAAAAAAAGTAGGTTTCAAAAGTTTTGGAAAAAGTGACATGGAGTACACTGTGTCTCAATTTCGGCTAGACTGCACTGTATCCCAGCTATTATTGAAGATATAGACATACGATTTTCACAACACTGTGTCACTTTTTTTATTATATTTAAACATAAACTCGAAACATCACTCGTCAACATAAACTTGAAAATGTTGAAATTTTTTCTAGCATGTGTGGAAGAATTAATGCCTTACTATTGAAAAACAACAAACTTAAATATGGTTTTTCCTAATTTTTTAAATTTATTGAAAGTTCGGTTGTGAAAACATCAATGTATTCAGAAGAAAAAATGAAGAATTGGGATGTTAAAATATACAGGATGTTTCATTTGAAAAATGAAAAAAAAAAAAATGGTCATTCTGACAATTTTCGAAATTAAACATCAAAATTTCTAGCTCCTCCAAGAATGGAGGTTTGGGCGTTGGACCAGCAACCCAACACCAGATAAAATGACCAAGTTGCTGAATTTCTCATTCAACAAGCCTTGGAATAACAGTGGTGGTATACAACGATAAACGAGTGAATGGACTAAGTATGAGAATAACAACTTGAAATGTACAGAGAATATCAAGCACCAGGGGATCAATATTGCTGAAGAGTTGGAGGATTGAAGATTGAAAACGATTGCAGTTCAGAGAAATGCAAAGACTTGAGAGGCTTGGCGAAGAGAATTGGGTATACGGCATAAGGCTGTTTCTTAATGATATGTACTGTACGTTGCAATCATATTGTTAAGCCCAGAATACATACATACATTCATTTGAAAAATTCCACATTTGTGCTCAATCTCAAAAACAGTTCTATGAAAAAAAAAATTTAACTACGCCACCGACTATGTAAAAATATCTATTGAAAGCAGTAATCAATTACTACAACTCCAAAAGTGGACATTTTTTGTTCGTGTCCTCTATTTCAGGAACAGAAGAAGTTGGAATATTGCTGTTTGTGGATTTAGAAGTGTGGAAAATTGATGCAGGTTCGTGAAAATCGCATGCCTCTATCTTCAATGATAAGTGAGATACAGTGCAGTCTTACTCAATTTGGGACACAATTTACATTTCATGATTGATTCAAATGCTTCATAACACCTAAGTAATCGACTCCAATAAATTCTTTCCCAGTTGGATTTTTTTTTTGCTTTTTATGCATCCGAAACAATCGATGACTGGTTCTTGCGGTGGATGAACTTTTTCAGAAATCGTGAAATTTGAGGTGGGAACTCCTAAATTAATTAACGAACGTGAACCTCCACCGTTATCGATGAGTTTGCAACCCCCCTCAGAATAATTTTTAATGGAAAATTAGCCAATTTCCTTGCCAGTTAAAGCGTGCTGATGAGAGACAAAGTTTAACGCAGGTAATTGCCAGAAAGTTTTTCCTGGAATTATTCGAATGAGTTCATTTCAAAGTAAATTATTGTCGAGAAAACTCGGTGATGATATCGATTGAATCAGCTCACACAACTGCTGACTATCTATCGAAATTTCCTCATTCTGCTCTAAAGAGTTCTCACAATTTCTGTTGTATGAATCCCTCAATCCAATCCAATAGATCGAGCTTTAAGTGCTCAATGTTCCATGCTGGCATATGATTGTGTTTTTATTTTCTTATTCATATTTGTTTTCATCAATACAGCCTCCTCCAATCAATAACCTGAAGAAAATTAAATAGTATATTCTAAAACAAGTTGCAGAATGAGCTCCTATTCCAACACGAATGCGAAGTTCGAAGTTTCCATAGCATGAGTGTTGGAATTGCCTTCTGTAACGAGTATTAGACGGTATTTTCTCTATTTCAGTCAATTTTGGTGAAATACTCTCGAAATTCAAATGAAAATTCAGATTAGTGACTTTTGTTTTGTATCTTGGCAGTTGTAATGAGTTTCATTACAGCACTACTTTCAGTACTGTAATGAACTCATTACGATACTGAAATAGAGAATAGTATATTCTAAAAAAAGTTGCAGAATGAACTCCTATTCCAACACGAATGCGAAATTCGAAAACGAGCGACGAAGAAGCGAGTTTTCGAAAGCATGAGTGTTGGAATTTCCTTCTGCAACGAGTATTAGACGATATTTTCTCTATTTCAGTCAAGTTTTGTGGAATACACTCGAAATTCAAATAAAAATTCGGATTAGTGACTTTTGTATTTTATCTTGGCAGTTGGTGTGACATACGAAATTTGACAGATCACGGAATTAGAATTGATTTGATTCGAAACTTGATTGGATCGTAGGTCGGTACTGACAACCAAAAAACGCAAAATATAACTGAAAACAATGCTGTAATGAGTTTCATTACAGCACTACTTTTAGGACTGTAACGAACTTATTACGATACTGAAATAGAGAAACATATTTTATATTCTTATATTTATACACTGAAAATTATGAGACTTTAACCTTGAAATATTCCTCAGTAATTGTGATAAACTTTTCTGTTGGAAATATTTTGATTTCCTATATTTTTTTATATGGATCTTTATCAATTTTTTTTGTGAAAAAAAACTCCTTGCGGTTTCAGTTTCATCAGAACGCTATCATACGAAATATCCAGCGAAATTAATTTCATCGGAAGTGTGGAAAACGGAAAATTTATGCGCCTAATTTGATGAATTTTCATGAACTTCAGCTGGCACCGCTAATTATATAATTCATTGATTTTTTCAGCAGCTCTTCTTGTAATCTGCATATTTATGAGGACTGATCCTTTCGGCTATTGTTAAATTAAATTCAAGGATCGGTCTGTGTTGAGCAAAATTGAGGCTAGATGCAAACCCATTTGATCGATACAAACATATGCACATTCTTTTTCATTAGGGCCATGGTTTTTGGAGGTTAGGTAAATCTTTTAAATTCTTCTCCTCTTCAGGACTATATAATGGAATGAATTATTGTTAGAAATTCAATCCAGTTATTCCAGTATACCCATGATTCTTCAACACCTGTTGATGAATAATGGAAACCAAGATTATAAAGGCGATTAAAGAGTGATCGTTCTGTAGCTCCGAATTACTTCCATTTTCACCCAATTCCCTGCGACATTGCAGTCCAAACCTTAATTTTGAATGTGCTGGACCAATTTCATTGCTTTTACAGGTCGAGAGGCTGATATAAAAGAATTACTAATTCCTTCTGGTTTCTTAATTCGTCAACCTCCACTGAATCTTTCTTGTGAGCGATTAAATTTTGTATTGAATTTAGGACCTGCAGGAATAATGTTTAATTTAAAAGCTTTTGGACTATTTGATCGCCTATTTATATTTCTCACATTTCGGTATAAAAACTCGAACAGTATTCAGATCATCATTGTGCCCGATTCACTTCAAAATAATTACGTTTCGAGAAAAGTGTTTATATTTTTGTTGCTAGTGTATTCTCTGTGACTCTCCAATGCTGTTCAAGTCTTCTGACTTTGTTAAACTTCTTGTAAAAGAGAATCTGTACCTGTATTATCGTCTTTAAGTTGTATTCAATTTGCAAGTAAAGTATTATTATTATATCATTTATGGAAGAAGTATACTGTTCACCTTTCTTCAGTCGGAAGTCGAAACTGATGGCAGGGTATCCAATTTGAGGTCTGAAGATACATAATTCAGCAGACATAATTGAAAATCTGAATATAGACCAGTACATACAGGAGCAGCAGTGTTAATTGAAACTGGAGTAATTTATTAGTCCTTTCCACAAATCGAATGATATTCAGATATTTTGGCGAAATCGAGAATATTAGCGAGATGAATGATGAGCGTTGCTTTGCGTGTCAAGGAGAATAATTACGAGAATGAACTAATATATCTTGTATTCAAATTCTGTATAAGGGAATTAGGTGCAACAATGAGGAATTCATGGCTCATTATATGGAACGTGCAGTTGTTAAATACCTTAAGGAATTAAGGGATATGAAAAGAGATCATGACAGGTTTCGTATAGTTTCAGTACTATTTAAGTATCTATTGATGGGATATTATTTAATTCCACTATCCGGAGAAGCTGATTCATTCGATCCTTCAGATATGAAATTTTATTCAAAATTATTTTCAAGTTTCGCTGATTTTTAATAACTAATGACTCAAAATATTCGTATTTAACGAATAATACTTTCATTTTCCAAGATTGACCTGTCGTCGGTCCAATGCCAAAGTCACGAATGTGTAGGTATAATTTATGTTTGAGAAAATAGACCCACGCAATAAATTGGTTAAGTGCAATAAAATGAAAATTCAAAACACATTTTTTTCGATCAACAATTATGCATATTCGTGACTTTGGTATTGGACCGACGATTGTTGAATTTTGGACTACATATTTTCGTTTAATATCCCAAGAGCATTTCATTATAATTGAAAATACCAATTGATGCGGACTGAATGTTTATATTGACACATCCTGAGGTATAATTTCCGAGAGGTGAAAATTGAAATTTTATGCGAATATCTCTGAAGAACTGGATATTACCGGTTCGGAACCTTGGTGTGCTAATTATTGCTAACTATCAAACTAAATAATTGCCAAGTCGATCAGTGGCTTAAACTTCTTCTGGCATGTATATAATAGAGATTTCCATACAATGGACATCGGAGATTTTATTTTTTTCAGCTGAATATTTCATTTCAATTTTTGTTTCAACACAAAAATTCATTTTGACTTGAATTCTGATGTTGATTTTCTTCGAAAGAATGTTTTGAGTTAGTACTCTGCATTTTCAGAGGGCTGGAATGTATGATTTCTCGTTGTGTACAGGTGGAACTAATTCATTAGGATAGATAAGGACTTTATCTTACTACAAATAGATTGACCCCAGCCACAGTAGCATTTGAAATACAAATCAAGATTTCGAATCTTCGTGAGAAATAAATTGAAGCGGTATTCATAGATTTTTTTAAATAATCAATTAATTTTGATTTGTACCTCTCATCATCATATACATATATTTCATTCCATCTTACAGGTGAACACAACAGCTTCCCCCCCCTCACAGAATACCACAAGCTTCTGGAACGTTTCCGATCTCACATTGCCGCTCTAAGCTGTCATCCTGGATCTTTTTACCAAAGTTAAGAATTCGCTATGTCCAGAGTTCGCAAAAAGCAGAATTGCTGTACCGATCTCCTACGTCAACGCTCCGATAGCTAACAAAATCGAAAATAACATGGTCAGTGGTTGCCCTGTTTTGAACAATAAGAAACCTGTACGTTTGAGGAATGTATCCTCCAAAGCTGAAGCTTTCGACTCCCTCCACACCGAGAAACTGAGCGGGGTAAGTACGAGTTGTGAGTGTTCATTCTTTTTGTAACTAGAAACTCAGGTTGTTTCACCTGTTCAACGAATAATGGGAAATATAGTTTTCTAAACACAAAAACACATCCATTTAAGAGAACTTCATTCTTAAATGGCATGAAATTCGGTATTTCATAGATTTCCTTGAATTTCGAAGGAATTCGACAATCTGGCAACACGCGTAATATGATTGTCCGGTTTTTTAGATATCCATCACATTGGATTCCATTTAGACTATGCTCTCATTTGGACCTTTCTCTTATTAGGCCAAGCAATTTAGCTTCAAAAAGTGGTTTGCCTGGAAATAATTGGTGGAGTTCTGGAAACAGTTCAAGTCATTTATTTAGGTCTCTCATAAGGGTAATTCGAGTTTTGCCCCAATTTCCCAGTGGAGAGTATGTCGTGACGTTCGAAAAACCTCGAAATTTTCGAACTATTTCAGGCTTTTCTCGAATAGCTCCTAAACTAAGCCATTAATCAATAACATTGTAATGATCAAAGGTGTTCCGCATTAAATTGTGCATTCTGCTCCTGAAGAAAACCACGATATTATATTTTGAAGAATTTGTTTAATAAAAATCATACTTCGAAATATACAAATTTTCACTCTTTTTGAATAAACACATTTTTTCATTATAAAACCTATAATATCTTCGGAACTACAAGCTTTAGAACGAAATGTTATAGAATGAGTTTTGTAGACCTTCAAATCGTGATGAAAACGTAACCCGCCCTTTTCCATTCACAATGTAAAATCGCGCAGTAGATCATCCTATTGAAGATAATGATCATTTAATCGTAGCTAGTGCTGTTGAATGGGTTTGTGGCTAATGTTGGGGAGAACACTGAACTTCTTACAATTTTGATTGCTCCAGCCGCTATGTGTACCAACATTTTTTTACTAGGCTCTGGCAAAGGCCAGCAAGACGATGTCTAAAATCAAAACGAACCTGCTGAAAGCAGCAGAATTGTTCGGCAAATCTTATGCTTCTGCCAATAAGGTCGACGAGGCAGAGAAGAAATGCATGGCAGCCATTATTTCAAGCAATTAAATGTATTTAGTACGAGATGATTGAAAAATTGTTGACCAATACCTCATTTCGTCTTGCCTCTGTGCCTTCAACTGAAGCAGCACTAGACAACACTCGCTAGGGACGTATGTATCAATGTAATATATTGTTCTCAGTAATGACTTGTATTGTTAGTTATTGGTTTATGAGTCCAACATTTGTTATTATGATTGTTTTGGTTAATTTTCAACGTCTTCAGGAATATCAGTTGTCCTTCACACTAAAAACATGAGAGAAAAATATGTTTTTTTTTTCGAAAAAGAGAACATATACTGCAAGGGAGAAGAAACAATTTATCGTCTTGCTTGACTTTGCCAGGCTCTAGTAAAAATGATTTGGTGCACAGAGGGGCTGGAACAGTCAAAATTACAAGAAGGTCAGTGTCCTCCTCAACAATGTACACACTCATGAGATTGCTGAATAACTTCAACAGCACTAGCTACGATTAAATGATCAGCATTAAATGATCTTCCTACTGTGCGATTTCACATTGTGGATGGGACTGATGGGAGGGGGTGGATAACTTATTCATCACAATTCGATGGTCTACAACTCTTATTCAGTTTGTTCTAAAGCTCGTAGTTCCAAAGATATTATAGGTTTTATAATGAATGTTTTTTCAAAAAATGTAAAAGTTTTAAATATTTCGAAGTATGATTTTTATAAAACAACTTCTTAGAAATATATTATAATTATTATTATTATCATGAACAGGGGTCGTTGTGGCTTCGTTCAGCCTTCCTGGAACTTCAACCGCAAGGATCTTTTGTTCTTTACCCAACTCGTTCATTTAAATCCCAAGGAGGTCATCAATGGTGTTGATAAACCCAACGACATCCTTAGGAGCCTTGGCGGTTATTTCATGTGGATCCAGAATCGACTTCCCCATGTGAATGGTTCTTAGTTCCGCCAGCTCTGGACACTTGCATACCATGTGTTCAGCCGTTTCTTTCTCTGCTCCACATAGCCTGCAGGTTTCATCTGCTGCGATACAAATGATATTTATATCGACAGTGTCCCGTCAGCAGACCCACCATTACTCGAAGCTCAGCTCGTGGCAGCTTTATGAGCTTCCTGGTGTCTTCGAAATGTATAACGATATTATATTTTTTCTTCGAACTATAATATCGTAATATATTTAGAAGCAGAATTTAATGCTAAACACTTTTGAATACAACAATGTTTTTTGTTAACGTTCTTAGTTTAGGAGCTATTCAAGAAAAAACTTAAATAGTCTGGAAATTCAGAGGTTTTTCGACGACATACGCTCCACTGGGAAATTGGAGCAAAGCTCAAAATATTCTTATTTGAGGCTTTAATGAATAATTTGAACAGTTTCAAGAACTCCACCAATTATTTCCAGGCAAAAGTCCAATTTGCTTGGTCTAGGTATACCTATATTGATATGCTGTTTGTTATTCGTCCATTTTGTCAGAACTAAGAGGTCATCAATTGATAACAATAATTCTGGTTGGTAATTATCAAAAAAATGCTCATAGAGAGCATGAGTTTCTCCTTTCACCGTGAAAGAACGGAATAATATCATGGCGCTGCTCCGTTCGATACAATTGTTAGTTAGGTTGGCCAATTTCTATTAATTCAATGAACTTGGGGAGGTACCGTACATCTCAGAATCTGAACGTTTTAAAGGTAACCTGGGGCTACCCTGCATATTCGAAAATTGAGGGGAAAATAATTCTTTAGATTTGTAATGGAAAATTATCTCAGTGATACACTCAGCCTTTGCTTATCCTAAACAAGGCGAACTTATTATACTTTATACCAGAGTTCCTGAAGTTATCCGTTTTTGAACGCCTAATTACTTCTTCGATCTCTCCTCACCGAGAAGACCATTAACAAAATCAAGGCTGTCCCGTTTTATTTCCATTCGAAATAATTGAATAATAGAATTTTACCTACCTAATGCTCCACATTGATTTTTACTGGACTCGAACAGGAAGAAATTTCTTTCCTACATTTCTCGTAACAGCGATGTTATCCGTTCTCTACCGGAGTAAATAGCGAAATTGAATTAACCTATCTCGAAAATGTTTCGCTTTTTTCATTCAGCAAAAAAATTGAAGAACGTCATTCGGGAATGCTGGTGATATTGTAAACATAACAGAAAGACAATTATGTTCTCAAGTCTGAATAGCATGTTTCGTAACAAACTGACTAAAAACTGTGGGTAGTACCTAAAAACAAGTGTTTTTGAAGATATTTTTAAAAATTTATCCATCAGCACTTTTTAGTAAGTACTATAATGATTCTATTGAATAGGTTCCTTGCACTCGTGAGTCTACATCTAATGTACGAATGAAATTTGGCTTCTCAACTGTTCAGCAACATTTCTCATTCCATGGAATTTCTCTATTCATGGTCAAACAAATGAATTTCATTCATTAATCCTCAATCTCACTCCAAATGAATATTGATAAATCTGTTAATCTTGAACATAGAAAATATCTCGACAACAACAATTATGAATAAAATTGGCCCATAATCAACATCAGATGGATTCCATTTAGATAGAATAAATATAAAACTGCGAATCTCGTATGTTAATTTGAACTTTTCGATATAGAAATCCTCAACCTTCTGCTCCCAAAATTTTGATTTAAAGTGCAACATTATCCGAGCTATCATTGAGAGCAAAAACGCGTCTGCAATTTTGTTTCATTAGTATAATTTCAATAAAAAAAGTTTAAGTTTAGTTAATCACCGAAAATCTTGTTAAATACGAATAATCAATTTGAAATATTATCTTTGGAGTAATGAAGCGAAAATATTCCGTTATAAATAGGGAAGAATTGTTAATAAATGTGCTGTGAAATTTTTAATATCTTGAAATTATCGAAGAATGTTAATGTTCCAAACGTGATCGGCAGCTCTCGAAGAAATATGTTACACTCGTAACCATAACAATAAAAACCTTTTTTTTTAAAGATTCATAACGTTAAACACGTTTTCCAAATTACAACGTATGTGGTGTAAGTTGAGTTACTTATAGATGAATATTTTCTAGATCAGAATATCCATCTGCACCGATGAACAAATCAAATGGAAATTCTGTCGACCTTTCTTCGAGAAAATAATCAAAACTACTTCTGTTCGTGAATATTCATGTATTGCTTTTCATTTAATTATTTAATAATTGGCAGGTTTTTTCGGCTGAGGTTTTGTTCCCCTGGCTCTATAGTATCGTATGATACTAGTGATGATAGTATCGTATGATTCCTTAGTATCATACGAAGAATGTTATGATAGCCCGTTCTTTTTTCACCTCAGCTTAGGTACTTTTTGTTTCAACATTTAGGTATTGAATTATTTTAGCTCTCTATTTTCATAAGAATATATATATATATATATATATATATATATATATATATATATATATTTAATTTTGTTATTATATGACCTAATCATTGTGAGGAGTAATATATTGGGCTTTTTGTTTCTAGTTTCTGGTATATTGAATAGTGACGGACCTAGGACCTATCCTTGAAGCACGCCTGTTTTTATATTTCTTGTCGTTGATCTTATGCCATCAATATTCACTTGGATCTTCATATTCTTCATCAATACCTGAATGAATCATATTCATTTCAATAGAAATTGTATCTTGTAGATCAATACTACTGTCACATATTGCCAGAGGCAAGAGGCAATTTTACTTCAAGTCAATTTCGGTGAAAAGTTAACTCACGTTTCGAATATTCTATTTTTTTGTAAATGGGGATTTGAATATGCAGTAATCCATGACCTATGAGTCACTTATTGGATTTGTTGTTGAGTGTGAAGCTGCAAATCACATCCTCATGGTTTACATGCGAGAATGGAATTACCTTATTGTTTACGTCTGCTCTGGAGTAACACAAAATGACTCCAGATGGTTTAGTGCAATCATTTCAAGATGATAATATCATCTATTATTTCTATACTGGTGATAATCTGTGCGGTGCACAAGGATCTTTTAACTTTTTTATTTCCCATGATTATGGTTCATGTTATAAACACATCAAAAACATATTTCGATGACAAACATGGTTTACATTCAAGAATATATATATATATATATATATATATATATACATGGTGATTGTTTATAATTTACTCAATAGCTATCTCAGTTGATATTGGTCGTACACGAAAGTTCGAATGGGCAAATTTGAAGTATTTTCATGGGCTCTTTCTTTTTATTTCGAATATATATACTTTATTGAGGTTATCTCTGGCAGGTTTCTAAAAAGAGAGATATTTTCTTCTAGATCTGAGGCAGCTGTGGAATGTCACACGAGAACGATGCGATTTTTTTATATCAAAGGAACCTGATATTTATATCATTTATTCATTAATTGAAAGTTGAATTAGATATTCAAATGACCCCTAAGGCTCAAAAAGGTGGACATGGAAGGCCCTATATTTCCATGGTGAGACAAAATTATGATGAGAATTACCAATAACTTTCTGGTAACAATGAAAAATGAAACTACGAATAAAATTAAATAAGAAAACATGTTTGAACATGAAATAGAGAAGTCAAAATAATCATTGACATAAATGTACTTCAACCCAGTGCTGACATCTAGATGAAAGAAACCAACATTACACAAAAATGACATAATTTGCAGCTAATCGGGTTCTATTGCTGAACTATATCAGACTGTATTTATGACAAAATGAATTAGAGTATAATATGCGCATCAAATGATGCACGGAATTAATTACATAGTTCGAAGAGGAAATAGGCTAAATCAATCAATCAATCTTTATTCATCGTAAATTACAAAACTTTAAATAACAGGTACAAAATGATCCTGGATGCACACAACCTGAGCAATGCTCGTATGTTATGTGCTCCAGAAAAAAAAACTGATGAATCAAATATAATTCACACACATAAAATATTTACCCTATTGAGATGCGAGAACTTTCTACATGAAAATACAAAAAAAAAAGATCAAACATGTAAAAAAACAAGGATCTGAATGAAATCATTCAAATACTGCAGAGAATCTTTCAATACTCTCCAGGATATACCGTTTCAACATTTTTTTATGATTTTTATTATGGGGATTTAGAAACTTCATATCAGAGGGCAAGAGACAAAACAACTTGGGACCGTAAAAAAGGAAACTGTGTTGTAAATGTGTCTTATTGAACCTAGGATATCTAACATATTGCCCTTGAACAGTTCTGGTACAATATCTATGACTAACAAATAGTTTTCCTCTTCTTTTCAGCTCTCTCATTACAAATACTCGATACAGATTAAAAGCAGCTAGTTGAATATCATCAATATCAATAAAACCAAACAGAAACCGTCTTCTCAGTCCAATTTATCCAAATAACGCATGTTAAGGTGACAGATCTGTGGAAAATTTTAATTTGCTATGGAATGAGGGTAATTTCAGCAAAACTTAAGGAAATGTTAAGGAAATCAGTGAAAAATATTCGACTCCCTTATCGTGTACGGACTTGTGGTCCACCCTGCATATCTACACTTCAGTTTCATATGGATACTAGCAGGCCCGGCGAACTTTGTTTCGCCTCAGAGATTCAGGAAGTTTTATCAACAAAACTGTTACTTTTGAAAGTAGGGGGTAAAAAAGACAAAATTAAAGTACAAAATATAAAAAAAATTCAATTACATTGAAATAGGTAGGTATGTACATGAATAGACTTCACTTTATTCAAGTTGTACCTTATTATTATTTAAAAATTGTCTCATTGTTGTACCTTATGATGAACCACATTTTTGGTTTTTTAGTTATGAAATTTTCCGTAGTGTTCGGAAGAAAGGAAGGTGTGATAACACATGGACTCAGATGCGTTAATATTATTATCAAATGTAGTTCACCGAATTTATATCAAATATGATACTTACACGAAAACGCTATCAACCTCAAATGGTGTAACCAACAATATGGCCGACTGAGTTTTATATATTAAGATTGAGAGTGGTTTGTTCGTAGGTCAACGGTATTTTGATTATATACCTTAAAAACGCAATAGGTAATACGAAATCTACGAAATTATGAAGTTCCAAACAACTTTGTCTGCTTTATCTTTGAAACTAGTCGAAAAACTTTTC
The DNA here is from genome assembly GCA_038502775.1 of Hippodamia convergens. Lineage (NCBI taxonomy): Eukaryota > Metazoa > Arthropoda > Insecta > Coleoptera > Coccinellidae > Hippodamia > Hippodamia convergens. Next base: position 10,048,860 of record CM076611.1, on the reverse strand, counting down.
CGCACATACACACAATTTTAAAAACCCACCCTAGATATTCTCTTCATTGCAAGTGGCGGTTAGCCCTTTGGGAATGATCAATGCCCATTCATAGTTAGATTTTTCCCAAATCCCTGAAAGCATTTCTAATTTCGACACGTCCGGCGAGAAAACATATATGAATCGTAAAACCAAATCGGGCAAAAATCAGGGATTTGCATATGACCCGCCAATATGGCCTATCCGTTATTATTTGTGAATGCACGTATGTTCCTTTATGTGGCAGTCTCTCATTTTTGACGCTTCGACGAATTAACGAGGCATATGCATACCGAATGCTTTTCGCCTCTAGCCGGATTTTTGAATGGCACATATTCACTCATGTAAAAAGTCGCCAAAGCCGAAATGACTGGGTCGAATGTTTTTCCATCGAACATTTTTGTTTGAATTTAACTGTTTGAATAACGAAGGTGATTATTTTATGTTCGTTCTTTGGTTGCGCAAGAGACAATGTACGTGCTATAATCAGAAACTGTTTCCACGATAAAATAGTTTTCAACAAGTTTTAATTCACATCTAAAAAATTTATTCTTAATTTATAAAGAACTAGCTTACTTCGTACTGCTTCAATCGATAAATAAAAAAGCAATTTTAATATTATAATAAACCATTATGGTATAATACCTCGATAGTAGACATAAAATTGTAGTGTACAGGGTGGGCAAAATTGGTGATACATGAACTACAACTTTTTAACCCAACGAGATAGAGAAAAATGAATAGAACGTTACGGTAGTCTTTTTTAGAGAAACTGATAATGCCATCAACTGCATTCCTCTATCTTCTTTTGTTTTCGAGTTATAGGTCAAAATTGAAATTTGGGCGATTTCAACTTTGGTCATTATCTCCGTTCCTGTTTGTGCTAGGACGTTGAAATAAAAACATTATACAGACACTTTTTTCATAGCAATCCAGTAGCATACTTTGTTTTTTCCCAAGAGGTTTCCTTGCTGAGCTATAACATAAAGTTGTGTTTTTTCTTATGGAAACAATGGTTTCAAATTATTTCTGATTCTTCATTTCATCAAATTTCTTTGTGTTTTAATGTATTTTATGTTTACCCTGCCTCAGAAGAATCCAACAAAAAGTCATTCATAACAAACAGTTCATCCAATCTTGAGTTTTAAATGGTGTAACGAACAGAATGGCTGACTTAGTTATATATTAAGATCACTGTTCACAACTGAAAAATGATTTTTTGATAATGTTTCTGTTTGTATCACAATTTTTCAGCAGAGTCACACAATCTGTTTTATTGTCACTTGTCTATGCTAAAGAGACCCAACATTTTTTTTTATTCTGGTCTGCCCGTCTAATGTTTTCTGTAAATATATCAAAAAAAAAAGTTTTTCTTCGAAACGCCGCAAAAAACTTCGTCATTTACACTTTGAATATGTTGAGAATTTCCAATTTTGATTTTTTCTGAAATTCTCATCTCATCTCATGAAATATAAATTTGTTCAATAATTTACGGAGAAATCACAGCACCTTTTTCTGACTATTTTATTCCTCGTGGTCATCTTGTTCACCAAAGGAACATTGTTTACAAACAGTTCTGCAGAAGGTTTCCTTGAATCAAACAAAAATCAAAATTAAGGATTGTTGATTTGTAACTTCCTCTTTCCTGCAGTATATGAATTTTTGGACGAATGTCGACGATTTCATTCAGCGTATTTCAGTGAATTTCCAAAATTTCTGAAATAGAACTATAAACGATACAAAATGTTGGTAATGTAATAAAACTGATTCAATCGAAGTTGCTGCAAATTTAGATAATGTAGATCGAGATTGGAGCGACCTTCTGATCATTCCAAACCTTTCCTATACAATACCCATTATTTTTGACGAAATGGATGATCTCGAGCTTATATTTGTTCTCTTCATGAGGTTCTCATGATGATGTAATTCCATGTGAAAATGTGACTTGGATCAAACAAAAAATTGCGTTTCTGTACATGAAATTCTATTAACGCTGAATTATAATTCGAAATCATGTGACTTCTTATTTGTTTATCCAGTGAAAGAACCTCAATGTATTTATTAACAAACATCGCACATGGCAGCATGACTTCAACTTTATTATTTCAATGACGAGAAATGTTTGGTGAAAGAATTATTCACTTTAAGCCCAGTATAACGAATTTTCGTTCTTGCGAATCAAAGTTCTTGCATTGTTGTCAAAACATTATTAAGATCTCGGGATCTCTTTGTTAACTTACTCTGCGATTCAAATGAATCATGAAAACTAGTACTTTCACAATCTGACATGATCTTCGTAAATTTCCTTTGTTGATCATCAAATTTCTCATTATCTAAAATGTCAACTTCTGGAAAAGTTGAATTTTTTTCGTTTTCAGTATTCAGAAGACATTTTCATTGTACAAAAACAATTTAAGACTTGTCAACATAATGTTATGTCGCTATAGCTGACCAGGGCTGAAAGGTGAAACTTTCAAAAATGGTCACAAGTGAAAAAAAAAAGTAAGATGAAACCCATGGAAGAACATATAAGGAAAATGTGAGAAAGTGGTTCATCTGGATTATTGGCAAAATTTCGAGTCTTATGAAAAAAAGTAAGATGGCAAGCGTGTAGGTTATAAAAATATCTACAAATAGTGTCTCTCTTTTTTCAAATAATCCAGAGATTTATGTAAAATTTCGAGGAAACTTTTTTTACTAAACAAAATTATTTTTCAAAAAAAAATGGTAAAAATATCTTCTCATGTCTCGAATAAGATGTGATTTTTTTGAATCATAATATTTATTTTTTCATTTTAAATTTACTTAACATCGAAAATGCAGATTAATTTCCAATAGAAAATTATTACGTCAAAGTATCTGTTTTATCCGAAGAAGTCAATTGGCATGTTTTTTCTTGTTCGTAGTAATATCTTCTTTCTGATGATCATCTATCTTCTTTTCATTGGCTGAGAAACTAGTTGTAACAGTTAAAAATGTTGCTGCCATAAACGCATATCTTCATACTCAAATTGCCAGTTACTTGTATTTGAAAAAAGCTTCAATAGAAAAAAAAGTTCGAGGATGTTAAGTGATACTGATGAAATTTTATATAGACGAATAACCAACGCAGGATGGATATAATATTGAAGAAGACGGAGAAGGTCTTGAAGAGTTCGAAAATATTTTAGAATAGGAAAAGTTTGTCGAACCTATCGATGAAGAAATAAGAAATGCAATCGAAGAAAAAAAATAATAGATGAGAGAGATTATTAATGGCATAACTGTGATTAGATTTTACTAAATCAATCAATATATTGCAGCATTCCCTTTGGATCTCTTTTCGGATATTTTTTTTTAGCAATTTTCACGTTTTATAGATTTGTAATTTTTATTTTCGTGGAAAAATTTGTCGATTTCAACGCTGGGCGCATGGAAGCCCTGATTCGGGGTCAATTTCAAGGGGTGATAAGGGATGTAAGCATTTCTTCACGTATGACTCTGTAGATGTAAATATTTCCTTTTGACTCTACAAGATGTCGCCATTTTTATTTATTTACTCGAAAGACTTAAACTAGATGGTTCTTGAGCAGTTTTCCATACATTATTTCTAATACACCTCGGCCAATAAGCCCGGAAGACTCTCTTAACGTTACACCTACACATAAGATATATAAAATAGTTTCGCAATCGAATACGGAAGTTCCTGAAACTATCATATCATCCCACTTTTTGCTCCCTGCTACACATCAAATAATGAACGAAACAGGGATTTTCCAAGGTGGGGACATATAAATATCTTAGCCCCAACTCTCAACGAATTTCCTCCTCGTTGTTTCGTGTAGTAAAATAATCGTGTGTCGAATTCAACACGTGTCGGAATGTGTTCTTGACACTGTCAATCTTTCGGCTTGAGCATTCCGGTAGATGCAACGAGATTGGGAACTATTTTTCCGAATTGTATAAATTTCGATTCAACCGCAGCGGGCGATACGTCAGACATTTGATTATACCGGATCCAATAACCTCCTTCGAATCTTCTTCAAAATGGGACAGGGAGAAATTGTGAATGGAGTGAAGGGAGTGAAGATGAAGGGGAGGGCGGTTTGCATGAAGAACTACGCCAATAGAGACAAGGATATCTATGATGAACTGCACCATAAGAACAAAGTAGTTAATAATCCGGTAAGTAGGGGTAGTTTTTTTCTAATTTTGGTTGAAGAATGACTCTATTCGTGTTGAAGTTTTGTTTGTTTTTGGAACTATGGAACTTATCAAACCTTTTTTCGGAAAGAAAAATGTTTCAAATTTTAAAACATATTTTTTTTTCGATTGCAATAAATGAGACCTACATATTCATAATTGTTTTTGATTTGAATATAAAATTACTATAATGATTCACATGATATACAAGGTGATTCACGAAAACCATTGGTGAGAATTCACCAAAGAGAGACTTTGTTGAAGTTTTTTGGGGAGATGAATTCTCGTAATAAATTACAGATTTCTTGGACTTCTGCTTTAACCGCAACTGATTCTGACATTCTTTTTTTAAATTCATCACAAAGTCATTTATATTCCCCATAAAAGATTCATTTAAGGATACATTGCTTCATTTCATTCGGATATATTTTGTCTGAAATCTGAAAAAAACCTTCAAATACCCAAAGAGTAGGTACTTACTTCATTTTAATATTACTTTGTTATATTTGCAATTTGCAACAAAATTTTTTATTTTCTAGGTTTTATCAGATATACCAATGGTTCTACATCGGTCGATTATGAATGAAACTGAACGTACAGGGTATTTCTAAATTTCTATTCCAATGCCAGGCATAACAAAAAGAAGACATTCATTTTGAAAAGATAAGGCAATATTATAAAAATATTTGAAAGTTTTATTAGCAGTTGAAAAGGTTTTTTTTGCCTGTGGCTGGCTAGGTTGGGGGCCCCTGAATTATAGGTTATTTTCTGGTAGGAACCTGCTCCATATAATACTTCATTTAGACACAACTTAGAATGACTCTATTCGTGTTGAAGTTTTGTTTGTTTTTGGAACTTATCAAACCTTTTTCCGAAAAGAAAAATGTTTCAAATTTCGAAACATATTTTTTTTTCGATTGCAATAAATCATTGAAAATGTCTTGAATGTTTTCCTCAACGATTTCGTGCCAACCAAATGAGACCTACATATTCATAATTGTTTTTGATTTTGATATAGAATTACCATCATGATTCTCATGATATACAAGGTGATTAACGAAAACCATTGGTAAGAATTTTCCAAAAAGAGACTTTGTTGAACTTTTTTGGGGGAGGTGAATTCTTGTAATGAATTTCAGATTTCTTGGACTTTCTGCTTTAACCGCAACTGATTCTAACATTCTTTTTTCAAATTCATCACAAAGTCATTTATGTTCCCCATAAAATGATTCATTTTAGGATACATTGCTTCATTTCATTCGGATATTTTGTCTGAAATCTGAAAAAAATCTTCAACTTCCCAAAGAGCAGGTAGTTACTTACTTCATTTCAATATAACTTTGTTATATTTGCAACAACATTTTTTATTTTCTTGGTTTTATCAGATATACCAATGGTTCCACATCGGTTGATTATGAATTAAATTGAACCTACAGGGTATTTCTAAATTTCTATTCCATTCTCAAGCATAACAAAAAGAAGAAATTCATTGCGAAAAGATAAGGCAATATTATAAAAATATCTGAAAGTTCTATTAGCAGTTCACATTTTGTTTTCTGCCTCTGGCTGGCTAGGTTGGGGGTCCTAAATTATAGGTTATTTTCTGGTAGGAACCTGCTTCATATAATACTTCATTCCGACACAACTTAGCCTCTGAGTCATCATTTAACTAATAGGGTACAACTCGATAGGTCTGTGATGTATTAATTTATAGAAAATTCAGATAATCATGTCTGGCAAATCCTTCAGCATATTTGCCGATTCAGGAACGTATCGTTCTAAAATGATAGCCAACCTATGAAGTGGAGTGGGGACGGTTGGAAAGTTTATCGAAACATCGGAATGAGTTTCAGAATGGGCAGTATCTGAAAAACGCTAAATCTTTCCTTCATGAAGAATCTGATCAAGATTTATTAGCTTCAGTCGAAATGAACTTATCAGTGAGGCAAATATTATTGAAATCAATTTCATCTGACAATTGCACCCGTGACACCATTTTATCGCCTCGTAAAATGAGATGACAGTTTCATCTTCAAAATGTTTATATCCGAACTAATTGCCCATATCCGTAAATTTCGATTCTCTCCAGCTCTGATTTTTACAGCCCCGAGTGAAGGAACGTCACGCATTCATTGATTAGTTTTATTGGCCATAATCGCTTCATTTGAGTTTGAGGATCAGCGGCGATTGATAACGATGCCACATTGGATTAAAAAAATAAGAGGTGGATGTAAATATGAAAAGGGTCCGTCAATTCGGAAATGACGGTGACGTCGCGTCACGATACAGGGCCAGTCTTCGACTTTTATATTAATTTCAACGGGAAATTTTTTTTTACCATGATTAAAAAAAAACTTAATTTTCGAATTTAAATGATTTTAATAAATTATATTATTTTAAGAATTTAGGTTTTCATTGAATCTTCTACAAACCCGAAATTCCTCTTACATGTTTAATCCTTTTCATTATGACCATTATATTCCATTACATTTTATAATTATACCAAAAATTCAACTCTTGAAAGTAAGTTGAATGATAGTTAATGAATATTCGTCCATTTAAAAATATAAAGGTATTTTTCGTGACATCTCGTGAAATGCGCATTTTTCGAGTTAATAAAAGCTCGAAAATATTCATCAGTGAAATTAAAAAAATTTAATACTTTGACTGAATGTAACTCTGTACCAAAATTATGAAATTTCAAAAAGGGAAGGAATATGTTTCCTCTAGTCTGAAGCGACAAAATTGGTATACAAAAAAAGTATTTTTTGTGATCTCAAGAATCTATAATAAAAATATCTGAACAAATCAAAGACTCACCGTGTAAAAATTCCCTACTAAAATTGATCAAAGATCTTCGATAATGTCACAAGAAATATCTTGAAATGTGGGTAGTTAGCTGAGCGAGAATACCTGCCCTCATGAGAATGAAAAAATTTTATTAACAACAGATTTCGCTCCATCAAATGCGATGATTGATGAGATTCCTCAAACACTTGTCGGTTTTATCGAAATTTCACAGTTTTTCATCGATCTTGTGCAGCGTCGATTTTCTCTGAAGATTTTAATAAATTAATAACCTGATCTATCTTACTGTACACTGAAAAATATTTGCTGCAAAAATATTCTGAAGAAATCAATCTTAGTCGTGAAGCCGACGTGAGCATCTCGTTTGAAACCAAATTTTGAATTCATTATTTGTAATTGATTTATTTTAATTATCATATATTTGAAACGCAATATTTTTCATTAATCATTTTATTTATAGTTGATAATTAAGCTCATAACTTTTGTACCAATGATAGAATTTCGATAGAAAGGGCGATCAAATTGAATGAACCTGCATAGATAGACCACAGTTGGGTGGGCAGAATGTCTCACGTTCTGTGTTAATGTGAGAAAGTAAATGAGGATTGTGCTTGTGAAAATCCGGAATTTGTTGACTAAGCACCCAAATGCCATCGTTTCGAGTTCAGATAACGTAGCAAAAAAAAATAAATTACAGTCAAGTAGCTTTCGTACTTTGCGCCTAGATAGATTTTTGAGTAGAAATCATTCATTCAGCACATCCGTGTTAGAATATATTTAAATTTAAAAAAATATAGAACTCTTCAATGAGAGTGTAAGAAGAACACTTCGAGGGAAAAAGGCTCCAAATACTCTCATTCGTTGAAACAGTTTCATCAATGGTGACATTGATTTTTCTACACCTTTTTTTTTCGAGACGTAAACAACATGTGAACGATTTTGATCGGCTCCTGGGACTGATGCGATAACACCATACCTCCAAAAGAATTGTTCTTCAGCTGTTGCTCTTCCACTTTCATTGATTTTCGACACTTCTTTTGAACCATCACCGCGCCAAAAGAATGGCTCATCGTTTCAGTTACTTAAATTTTCAAGACATCTGGCTCTTATCATAGACCAATATTCCTGGAACTCTGTCATTGCCAATGTGTGCGTAAGTATGTTAGTGTCACATTGTCAAATTCTATATTGAAAATAATATAATCCCCCTGCTAGTCAAACTGAAAAATCTCCTTTCTTGGATTTGGGCCTTTCTGTTTGGACGTCAGTTTCTACGCCTATTCCCTAGGAGTCAGTATTTAGGACGAATTTTGTTCCTCCTAAGTATATTCGATCTATGCACGCTGACGATACAAATATTTATCCACTCCTATTGAATAATGTATTCATTATTCAACTGCATTTGAGCAATTAATAGTATCTATGAACAAACAGCGGGAGTTATAATAATTCCCGCCTATAACTCCCTGTAATTAATCAGAATAAACTCATAGAATTATTTGACGACCGAATCTCAAGCTACTTCTGTGCTTCTGTACGAGCCGGTTGACAGAGAGCGAACATCTCATTATTGTTATCGATGGGAGTAATGTCACTTGAATAATTCTGACGTTTTCAAATTTAGTTGACACCTAATTATTGTTGTGAATGTTTTTCTGAATAAGACCTCCGATAGTGAGGATGAAATATTATGTAGGTACACTTCCAGAAATATGACAAGCAGCTAGTTCTACAGTAGGTACAGAATTTATTGCCCGCGGGAAATCCCAAAACAAATAAATATAAAGGTGTATCAAAAATTTTCAAGAATCATGTGTGATAGTAAGAATGTATATTATTATAGTTGTGGATAAAGTATAGTATTCAACTTGCAGTAATGGTCATAACTCCCTTGATGAATTACAGCACTCGCCTCCGGCTCGCGCTGCAAACTTCATCTGCGGGAGTTATGACTTGCATTACTGCTCGTTAAATAATATACTATTATGGAGCTGATAAAGCCTCCTCACACCGATATCCAGCACTTTCAGCAGTACTGTCAAGACTGTCTCTTACCAATTAATACCGAAAAGTAATGTGTTGTTATACATATATGATTGAAGAATCTCTGAGAGCATTACGTCATTAATGGGGTAACTATTTCTGACTGCTCGAGTAATGTTGAATTAGGGGTCGTCTTCACTGAGAATCTTGTAGCAAGGCTTCCAGAATACTGTATCTCCCAGACTTAGTATTTGAAAAGTATAACATCAGTACCTGACGTTGGAAGAGGTAGCAATCTTTACCATATGGTTTCAATGGTAGTTACAGAAAATCAGACACAGAATAAAAAATTTCAAAACCTCGAATACATCAACACGTTCTGTACCATGAATAGAAATGATGCAGTGTCTTATGCACTGGAAGAGCTAGTTTTCGTTGACTTTTGATTCCACATAATTGTATTCACAAACTGCTTCCTGTCAACGGTCTCATGCAAATTTTCATGGAATGAATCAGCAACCCTTGTCAGATCCTCCTCGTTCATTCCCTTCTTAATCAACTTGTCTGATGAAATGAAAAATAATGGACCCCGTGAACGAACCTCATGAACACTGACATATCCAGATGTATATATCCTTATTCAGCGAGAGGTACACAAAAGCCCATTAATGTTGATAATATTCAGACGAGAAAGTTGATACTTGCAGGGGCTACGTGAGACTTATTTCAGTACTGAAATGTTTTACGTTCTCACTCATTGAGATGAAAACGATCTTTGATACAGCGAATGGTTACTTACTCCCGTGTGCCCTAGAAGTTTATGGAGGATGGGGCGTAAGAACATATTCATAATAACTTGTAATCTTCGAGACCTCTTTTGTCTGCTTTATCAACAGAGAATATTTTGAGGGCTATGGAGTGGTGGTCATATTGAATAGTAGCTAATCTTTGATAGTTGTGTGTATGACTGAAGCTTTCTTTTGTATTTCTGTATTGTGGTTCTTTACTAATTTATTTTGAAGAATCTTGTTTTTGAATGAAAAATCGCTTTTTCTTTCAGAATTATTAAGCTGAATGTGTACTCTTTTCAATCTTATGTTTCGGAGTGGTTCCTACTTATCTCTTTTTTGAGAGTGATAAGACAACATAATATTCTTATTATGTCAGCATATTATCCAGCTGTGTGCCTTACTGTATTTTGGGGAGACATCTTAATTTCTGCATCCCTGCATTGCTTTACGTCTCTTTCACACCGAATCTGTGGAGGACAAATCGAGTAAAGTGATCGCATAATTGTCCGATAAATCGAAAAACGAATGATTAGTCGTCGACTCTGAACTTATCGGGATTTCTTGCCAGTTAACCAACAAAATATTCTAATGAATCGATGTTCCGGCAAACTGACGAAAATTTCAAACAGTTCGGAGTCGACGGTTGATCATCCAGTTTCCGGCTAAACGGTCTATGACGCGATGAATGTGGTGTTTTCTGTCTTTCACAAGTATTTTGATTCGAGCGGCCAATTTACAAATAGTGCCCTAAAACAATTTTTAAACACGCCACTGACTTTTATGAGCAGTTTTCTTTTTTTTTCCTATCTTATACAGGGCCTGAGATTAGTGAATATTTTCGATTTCACTCTGTTTTTCAGGAACAAAAGTAGTTGGAATATTTCTGTTTGAAGTTCCGAAAGTTTTACAAAAATGTGATACAGGGTGCCTCTATCTCAAATAATAACTGAGATACGGGGCAGTCTCAAGCAAAAGTGTACTCATTACATTCGTGAATAGAATGACATAAACGAGAAGATAGACTATTATTTTTTGAGGGTATATAATACCTAATTTAAAGAAAATAGGCAATCAATTTAGATCTATCGTGAGAAATGAAAATCATGGAGATTTCACCTAATTTTTGTCTTCCCCTGTCTTTCAGTCAATGTTGGACAAGATAAAATGAGAGGAGGATCTGAAAAAACTTATTGATGTCTGTATTGAGCGTCCCTGCACACTGTAATGTCTTCTTTTCTGAGAGCTGCGGGTTCCAGCCTTTTCTGGTGACCAGCCTTCTTCTCGCATAGCAGGTGTTTGGCTGGCCCAATGGCTGCTTATCACAAGCTACATGTGATACTAGACGCTCTTCTCTTGTTTTTCAGATGGTAACTCATGGTACAATACAGTGTCCTGCCCCTTTGAGTAATTTTCTCAAATAAGACAGCGTTGAGATAATGATAGGTAATTTGAGTCGAAGGAATTCTAGAAAAATTGATGCAAAAAGATTTTTATTTATATTCTCTGTCGTACGATGTGATCAAAAACAATGAAGTGAGTGTACATTTTCGACGGGACCCTCTTTCTCGTTGTATTGTGCCCTGGTTCGCTGCATGGATCCACAGTGACAACTTTCCTATCAAACCTATTTTGGAACTGCAAACCTTTTTCTGTTGTTGCCATCACCTGAAATTGCAAGAGCATTATCACGAATTAAAAAATTAATGGTGGGTTTCAATCGATTATTCAACAGAATAAATCAGGGAATAAAAATAATTTGTTCATTCAGAAAATTCCACATATTCCTTGAAGAATATTTTTTTTGGGATATATCGAAATATTGACACTAGTTTGTCATAAATAAATTATGTATGAAGTGTGGGAATCTGAAAGAAAAATGAAACTATTGCATACAAATGCAGAAGGCACTGATATTTTTCCATGGGTTCAAATATAAAAAAGAGCCAGGAGGTAGGGAGTTTTTGAATGGAATAGTGTTAGAATGAGCTTTTTGTACGAGTATCATAATTTTTTTTCCTAATTCATTAAATGTCCATTGGAATGAATGAAATATTCCTATTCTTTTATGACAAAATTTGACGCTTTCGGTTTTCTTCAATATCTTCAGATGTTCATGACATTTATTTTTGTCATACTTGATGAGTTAGAAAATTTGAGTTCTGAGAATTAGTTTCGGAAAAAATCAATCAATTTGATTCTGAATCGTTTAAAAATAATGAAGAGCCATTTTTAAGATTCATTAATAGAAAGTAAATGAAGTATCTGAAATAATGTGAAAATATTCAAGTCTACATCATTTGGGTAGAATGGCAGTCGTATAATATATCCTGGTTAGACTCCCACCGCATTAGGTAATCATTATCGAATTCACTAATGAAAATTCCAATAATTTTTTCTCATGTACCAACCTTGTAATTTTCCGAATCATTAGTTGTTGTCTCATTCGTTTTCCAATGGTAAAAGCCGAGATCCTGTGCGTTCGGTAAAATGAGCATCTGCCCTGAAAAAATTCGAAATCATAGGAGTCTGAAGGAAGACGAGTAGCAGCTTGTTTCTGCACGGAACTATCATTAATCTGCCCGTGTCTTAGCTAAATAAATAATTCCAGGGTTTCTTGATTACTTCTTATACTGGATGTAACATGTTTTGATTTATTCTATACGTTTTTTTGGAGTATGTAACTCAATTTCGAGACGGTATATGTATTTGAAGGGAAATGTTTGAATACAAATTAGTTTGTTATTCATATCATCATATCTATAGTAAGAGAAGAAAACTCTGATAAAACAAAGTGAAATTGAAATACATTGAAAATTGTGATAGAGCCATGCGGTTTCAGCGACCCTGCACAATATTTTTGTCAAACTTTCGAAGCCACGAACAGAAATATTATAACTATTTTTGTTCCTGAAATATAGGGCGAAAACGAAAATTTCCACATTCAGAGATGTTCAAAACTGTTTATGCTAGATATTTTTAAATAAAAGTCACTGACGTATTTGAAAAAATACGCATTATTTTTGAGATTCAGCACAAATCGTCAAGATTTCGCAATTTTTTCTGAAAACGTTGATTTATTACAACCTAATCTTTAATGAATTTCACCTTCAAAAATAGAAAAAAACACCATATTTATGTTGTCCATTTAATAGTAGGCCATGAATTCTTTAACACATGCATTTAGTTATTACTTTTTTGAAACATTTTGTGATTTAAACCTATTCATTTAATTATATTTTTTATTCTGAAATTTTTTAGTTCATGTTGAAGTGATATTCAAGTTTTTATTCAAAAAATATTTAAATAAATAGGTTCAAATCATATGGCGTTTTGAAAAAGTCATAATTAATAATTGAAACAATCTCAACTATAGATTTTTCAATTTTTGAAGCTCAAATTTATAGAAGATTAGGTTGTGATTCATGAATGTATTCAGAAATTAATTGCAAAAATTGACGTTTCATTTAAAAACTATAAACTCTGTGCTCAATCTTGAAAATCTAAATTATGAAATATCTATTATAAGCAGTTTTCATTTTTTCCTATCTTATACAGGATCTGAGAAATAATAACATCTTCAAAAGTAAGCATTTTCATTTTCGCTCTGAATTTTAGAAATTAAAGTAGCCGTGATATTTATGTTCGTGAATTATAAGTTTTACAAAAAAGTGATACAGGGTGCGAAAACCACATGTTTCTATCTTCAGTAATAGCTGAGATACAGTGCAGTTTCAACCAAAATGGGAAACATTGTACTGATATACCATTTCTATCTCAATTTCAAATTACCAATATCGATATTCAACATACTTTTGAAGAATTGATTCCAATCTCTCCTCTTCAGCTGATCGGCGTAATCGATATAACCAGATATCTCTGACCCAGCATAATTCGAATGCCTCAGGAAGATGATTGTCTGAAAAATGAGATCTGTCACATAAATATGTTTCTTTACAGCGGTCGGAGGTGATCTGCGCCCTCTTTCTCAGCGGTTTTTCTAGCCAGAGGCTGCGTTTTAATTCGAGATTTCCCCAGATTCCACCCTGAGAAATATTGTGTTTGCCTCGAGGTTCAAGATTTTCATGCGGTTCGTTCTATCAAAAAGCTCAGAGGCTCACGAGAATCCAGAATTCTGCCAGTTGTCATTAATGGAGAAATAAACGTTTCATTGTTTACTATTTCGTTGTGCTCTTAATGAAGTACTTATAAGTCGCGTTGATTTTATTTTTCATCCAGGAAAATGATGAATTCTCTAGAGTAAATTGTAGCAGCCGCGGAGGAAAGATGAATGATTCAGATTAATTAATACTTGAAGAGTTCCAATAGTTTCTCATCTAGAGGAAGGGGTTTTAGATTGGTGTAGTATAGTTGTTACGACTTAATTGTATATCGAATTATAGAATGGTAACCAGATTTGATGAAACTGAAACTGAAATATACACAAAAATTCTTGAACTTGAACAAAACAAATTCTATTCACGTAAACGAGCTTCTTAATCCTAACATCCCCAAATCACAACAGACAAAACATAGGTAAGGAGAAATTTTCCCAGCTGATGGCCTATTTCTTTCAATATATGGCCCTCAGGTCCCTTTGAAGAGATGAAATCTTTGTCCACCCTTTTTCCTCCAAAACCAATAGCTGAGCAAAAGTAAGTTCAGATTTGCTTTCTATAAAGCCCTTCCGCTGTTCTTTTTTTTTTCCCAATCGCGAAGCAGATCCAAACCGTAACCAGAACCAAACTTCTTCTTGTTCTTCCTGTTTTTGTAACCTCACAGTCTGTAGATTCGAACTTAATCGTTCATTTCACAAGATTTAGATAATCAAGATTCTTTTGATCTTTCAGATTAGGTTTCGGGTCTTGTGCTATTTTCGCTATCCTGTTCTGGCTCCATTTCTCCAGACCCTTTTTTCTGAGATTATTGCATAATCCATCTTTGTATTGTTGATAATGAATACGATCTCTAATCGTATTAATCTTATTCTTATTGTAATGTATTCAGTTGAATTTCTCGTACTTTATCCCGATAGTCTTGAGTGCCAAATTTTCAGAATTCGCTGGTATATTATAAAGAACAAAATTGGATATAAAAACGGTCTTCTGAAGAACTAAGTTTTATGTTGTGGTCAGAGATTCCCAAGTATTATAGTAGTGTAGAATAGTAAACAAATATTCATTTCACGATATAGATCTCTCATTCGACAGAAAATTAATTAATTCACATTAAATTAGAAGCTATAAACTCACAGCCAATATTCCTATTCTGTTAGGTCTTTCTCTCAAGGCCAATTCTCTTTGGGCGGGATCTCCTAATAGAAGACCAGTACTGGCCATACTGTAGGGTTTGTAAGGAGGATGTAGGTAGTTAATTACGGCAGCACGTCTTCTTTCGAATTGCTCTCTGCTGAGGGTTTCTCCGCATGTTCTTGGAAAAAAAATAAATTCAAAAGTTATGAAAGATTCCAAGACCTAATCAACTGATATCATACTGAAATACAGCCTGAATCATCTAAAAAGCATATTATTATTTATTTAATATCTCTATTGTTTCGGATGTTCTACAATAATAATGCAAACATATAAGAAAACATATAATCCGAGTGGGTGGACATCGTTCAAAGCTTGAACTTTTCGTATCATTCAACAAATAAAACATTAATTTTGGTGGTTTTGGTGGCTGCTTATCCAATTTCAAATCTCGCCCTGTAAAATTATTCAATCTGCACTATTTTCAAGCTCACCTATATCCCAGTTCAGCGATATGTCTTGCAACTAATCTGTTTGGCAATAAACATTTATCGAAGACAGTGACCATGGAATCCAAATAGTCTTCATAAGTTTCGAACTTTAAAAGACGTCTGTCTGCTTCAATTTGGGGGTTGGTTTCTCCCATATCAAAAAATACTGAAGATTATTGTATAAAAAATGTCAAAAAGTAATTCGATTCGGTAGAAACTTTGACACGAGACACATTAATGTCTAATTCGATTCAAAGGTTTCTCCATTAACGCCTGATTGTTTTGTTGTAGGCTACACCATGTACCTCCACTTGTTGCCTGGGAAGTTGTATGGCCCTACCCAATAGAGCAGCTGTGAGATCCACAGAAGATATATTGATTGACGCTAAGGACTTCCTGGAACAATACTTCACCTCCATAAAAAGGTAATTTTTCCATATAATTCAAAAGAGGCTTGAATAAAACGCAAGAATAGGTGTGGGTTTTCCATAAACTATGGAACTTAAGTGTTTATTTGAGAAAGCTTTGAATTTTTATGGATTAAAAAGTCATTAATTCCAAGTAGCACAGAACTCCTATATAGATATGTATCGTTTTTTGTAGTCATGAGACTAGGCTTTTCTATAAATTGATCATTTTTTGTAATTCATATGAAAATATTATCAAGATCGAATCGGACCTGCTAATAAAAAAAGACAGCAAAATCTTTGACGTTGTTAAACTTTGTTCCACGTATAAATGGACATTAATTATAATTTGATCCCAATGATCAATTGTCATAGGAATTGATGCGAATGTGAACACAAAAGTTCAATAACAAAACAAAATTCGACTCACATCTTTCAGTTTCTTCGAGGAAATACAACCTCGAAAGTAAATTAAGTGCTATTCAATGAATGTATTGGAAAATGAATGTTATGTTATCAACATTCTCTGTATTCCTAGCAAAACATTCAGAAGAGAGAATTTTCGAATCCTCATATTCCTCAGGTTGTCTCATGGAAAAATACGTAACACTGTAAGGCCAAAGAAAGATCACATCTAAATGAGGGGACGGAAATAATGGCATTAGCTGAGAGCTCACTATCCTTCGTCAGGCTATGTAAAGAAGGATTCTGATGAATTCTAAACATTTTTTGCAGCACAGTGTACCAACTGGCTAATTAAAGGTCATTAGAATGCAAGAAGGAGTAGTTTCCTGAATGAATGTTTCGTCAGAATTCTCTTGCACGAGAATTCCGCAAGATAAAATTAATCATTTAGCTGTGCTAATTTTTCAATCTAGTTAATGTTATAAGAGGATAGTTAATTGATTCATTTTCAAATTACTTTCATTGAACATTCATTGATTCGGAAAATACAACTATTCAGAAGCTCAACAATTTCAAACAGAGTTTATTTATGAGACAATGAATACTTTTCCAGGTTATATTTATATATTTAGTTTCTGTGATGGACTCACAGAAATGTTTAGTTAGTTTCTGTCACTCGCATCTGGACTCATGCTAAGTTCACAATAATTCTTGAACGAACTATAATCCTTCCGACAATCACCGACTTCTTTCAGTTTTTGTATGCGTTTTTAGTAGGTTTACTTTAATAATATACACAATAGTATGGAATACTTCCAATATTTGTGAGGAAAACTTTCTCTTTATACGTCCATCTATAAAAATGGACAGCTCGACCTTGACATCAGACATTATTGCATGGAAGCTGGATGGGGATTTCTGACACACCCAATCGGAGTTTATACGTATCTCTTGGTATTCGTTTTAATATATGAAAACTTGCAAACTGCAACTTAAAATTTTGTCACCGTATTATACAAAAATGTTCATCTGCAAAGTAAAATGGAAATTCCTCCAAGTTTTATTGCCTTATTGTTCCCCTATTCAGGGTTGGGTAACATTCCAAAAAAGGCATAATTATGTAAATTCCGAATTTTCTGCAAGACTGTAATCTTCCTGGCGAAATAAAGAATTCTGGCGTATGTAGAAGGCAATTGGGAACACGGTTCCAGTGTTGTTATAAAACGTGCTATTATAGCTAAAGGGCTTGCCTGAACTATTCAGAAAGCTGCTTCCTGAATGAATCGTAAAATGTTCCCAAATTGCTGAAGGGTAACAGGAATATTCTCGAAGCATTTATCCATTGTATGAATTTTCCGGGGACCGCTGCGGGAAAAAATTAGTTGAGACCGATAATATTCCCAAAATTAACAAAGTAATTAAATTTTTACTATGTTGGTAAATTGAACTCGTATGAACGATTTCTGCATCATTTTATCCCAAGGTGGAGGAAGACGTGAATTTTGACGAGGAAAACTTTATTTTTATATCAGAATTCAATCAAGAGGTGTCATACTGGAAATCAAGAGGTTTACCACGAATTTAATTTCAAATAAGACTTGTTTATTTTTCATATCCCATATTTCTCATTTTTCATCCAACAGAGTCGGAACAGGAAATTGAATAACTAATTTCATGACCGTC